>CAOLHI010001367.1:0-393682 GCA_948474755.1 Ctenosaura bakeri
TGTGTTGCAATTTGGAGAGGTCCCAACTGAGACATGGATTAGGATGCTTTATAATATACAAGCACAGAATGCATTGCTACTGCTAGATTTGGAAGTTTGGAAGAAGATAGGATTTTTAAATATATGAAACACATGATACACATGGATGTTTTCAAGTAGTATTTATTAAAATCGTCTGGAAGCCCACACAACGCATAACTTCAAAAAAAAAACTTTACAAGAAGTGAACAAGTTTTCTTGCTTGCCAGCCAAATGGATCCAGGATGCTGAGGAAGTGGGGTAGGCCTCATTTGGTCCCTACTAACTTCTGCTCCAAACTGAACATACAGTGAGCCCTCAGCATCCACTGGGGGTTGGTTCCAGGATCTCCTGTGGATACCAAAATCCATGGATGCTAAGTCCCTTTATATACAATGGTGTGGTAAAATGGTGTACCTTATATGAAATAATGAACAACTCAAAGATTTGCTTTTTGGGGATCTCTTTATTTTTTTGAATATTTTCAAGCCATGGTTGGTTGAATCTATGGATACAGAATCCGTGGATATGCAGGGACAACTGTGAAACTGAAAGCTAGTACGGCCTTCTAGGCTTTCTTCACAAAAAGACAGTACGGTCATCTCTCCACATTTGTGGGTTTGACCTTTACAAATTTGATTATTCACAAGGTGTGCACTTGCCTTTCCTCCCCATTCTCTTCCTCTCATTCCCGTGCATTTTGCTGGGTATGGGGAAGGAAGGCAAGCGTACCCAAGCAAAAGCAAGGAAATGGGGGGAAGGCATGTGTGCATCTTCCTTCTCCCCTCCAGAACCTCCTCACTCCCTTTGCCTTGCCGTTGGCCCCAGCATGGAGAAGGAAGGCTTGTGTGTGAGAATAAAGATAAGTAGGCTGTATCCTCCCTCAGTAAAAGGCTACCCTGCCCCCTGCTTTTCAGTTTTCTAGCCACTAAGAACATAA
The DNA here is from genome assembly GCA_948474755.1 of Ctenosaura bakeri. Classification (NCBI taxonomy): domain Eukaryota; kingdom Metazoa; phylum Chordata; class Lepidosauria; order Squamata; family Iguanidae; genus Ctenosaura; species Ctenosaura bakeri. The sequence goes on from CAOLHI010001367.1 coordinate 959, forward strand.
CACACAAAATATTCACAAATGCTTTTTATGAGGTCGAAGAAAATGAAATTAGGGCCTGTCCAAACTATTTCTAAAAGGTGAGATATTTCACTACAGAAAACCTCATTTCTCACCCACTTGGGACTCCTAGAAAAGCACTTTCAATCCACACAGATCTCTCCAGCTAGGGGAAGGAAGATGGAGGATGAAGGAAGCTGGGTTCACAACTTGGCCTATATACATTCAGCTTTCATAATGCCCATAGAAAATTAGCCAGTGAGAGATCTCTTCTATGGCCCTTTCTGCAGGTTATCAAATCCTGGCGGTGTCCTGCGGGGATCCCATAGAGCCCCTCCCAGATGGGGAGTGCAACAGAAGCACTCCCTTCAGCAGCAGCTGCTTGTGGGAGTGGAGGAGGTGTGATGACCATGCCTCTTCCTTCTGCAGTGCAGCCTGACATTGTCCCAGGCTGCTCTGGAGCAGAAAGTGTGGCCATCATGCTTCCTGACCCTCTGCAGCTCAGGTGAGTGCAGGAGGGTGGCGGGAGGGTTGTGCAATCACTGATCACTGATAGGTAAAACCCATCAATGATTTGTGGCGCAATTGCTCTGCCTGGGGATGGGAGAATGACAGGACACAACGGATGTCATGTATAAATGTCATCTAGGTCCCATCATTCTCTCATCCCCAGTCTGAGACAACGATGTCCTGTAGAAAGGGTTTGTGTCTTTGCTCTAGATACCTAAAACGGCATACCTTCTTCTTCAAAGACAAAGGGCTTTTTCGCACTTTGGGGGGAAACAGGGCATTCTGATACTTACTGGGCTGGCATGCTCCCTCCGCTGATCCAGGCTGATCCAGAGCAGCGCATGCCTGTGCTACACACTTCTCCGAGGACGAAAATGGCACTTTCCGGTTGGTGGAGGCTCTCCACCAACCAGAGAAGCTCGCCAGCCTAAAACCTGCCCCCGGAAGATTTGCAGCCTCGTGCTGGTGCGAGCCTGCAAATCTACACATTAGCGCAGCGATGGACTGGGGTGCGCTGTGCTATTGAAAGACCTCTTTTAAGCGGTCTTTCAATAGCACGCCGAACCACCAGTTCTGGTCTTTCTGGAGCGGGCTGAAGTCCGGACATACATAAAATAGTCTGGACCCAGTCCGCCCCTAAGTGCAAATGTCCTCACCGGAGGACGCTCTGCCCCGTTGCTAAATCGAAGTGCAGAAAAGGCCAAAGTGTTTCAAAATATCTTATTGTCCTAACATGAGCACCAAGTTAATTCCCTTCCATCCGGAGTACAAGAAGGATTCAACTCTAGCTTTCTGGACTTCATGAAAAATGAAGTGTTTTGCCGCAATCTCTCCTGAAATAAAATAGGAATAAAGTAGGTAGAGATAAAATAGTTATATTTTTCTCAGAACTGCTCTGGATATTTTGTGAAAACCAAAACATTGTGTGTCTGTTTGCTGTTTTAAAAAAAACTGAGAAGCTGAGCAACAAATATAGCAACAAACAGGAACATTTCCTCCATCTGTTTTTCCCTTCACTTGGAGTAAATAGGGAAATATTACTTAAATAAGTAACATGTGTTGAAAACTAAGAATAGATGGAGCATGTCAAAATTCTAATGGAAGAACATTCCAAAAAAGTAAATGCCACCATATTGAATGTCTTGCTCAAGCTGATTGCTGAGAGGACATAAGGAGCATGGGGCACTACCAAGAGGACATCTCCAGATAAACTTGGGTCTGAATTGGTCTGTAAGAGAGTAGACAGTCTCATAGGAAATTGGGTTCCCAGGTTTGGGGATTTATAAACAGCAAAACCTTAAGCCTCGCTCAGCAACAAATAAGCAGCCAGTTCAGCTCTTTCAGCAAAGACACTGTAAGCTGATGATAGGTTCCCTCATTAAGAAGCCTAGCTGAAGCATTCTGTATCAGCTGCAGTTTCCAAAATAGCCTTAAGAGCTGCTCATCAGAATGGATTGTAATAGTCTAAATCTAAGGTTGCTAGTGCTTGGATGACTGTAACTATGGCCCATTTCGCACAGCATTTGCCACGTGAAAGGGTGCCTGGAGTGTTGCGTGTTTGTGAGGAGTGATTTGCATGACACACTCACAATCGCGCAATGCTCCCGGGTAGGGCAGGCGCCGCTCGTGCACTTTTTCATTTTTGGCTTTCAGCCGAAAATGGTGCACGATCACGCATTGCTCCAGGGTCCTGCACGCCCTTACCATGCGTTTGGAGCCTCCAGAGCTGCGGCAGTCATGCTCCCTACCCCAGTGCAGGAGTTTCCCAGGCTGTGCTGTGGAAGGAAGAGGCGGGGCTTTTGCACTGCCTGCTTGAGAGCAGGCAGCTTATGTGGAGCTGAAGCAGCGGGGACACAAGAGCCTCTCACTGGAGGCTGCTTGTGCGATTCCCGCACCCCAGCACTGAAAAATGGTAAGATGCGGAAAGAGTCCCAGTTGTACCTGTCTCAAGAATGACTCAACAGGTGTCAGCTAAAACTGATAAAAGAAACTGAATCACTGGAGTTACTTTAGCCCAAAATGATAAAGATAGATCCAAGAGTGCCACTAGGCTGTGAACTTGATCCTTCAGAGGTAATGCAACTCCATCCAAAACAGATTCAACGTCAGTTAGCCCTCATCCAGTCGAGCCCTGCATCCAGGCATTGGTCCATAATTTGACAGCCACATTGAAATGTGACAAAGAAGCTCAGTTATGTGCCATCATCATATTGATTACACTTTGCTTATGACTGTTCATCATTAAACACCATTGGGGACAAGTGTCTATCCTGCAGCATGCCATGGCACACTTGGTGAGGACCAAAAAACACTTTCTTAACATTGGTCTCTGGAAAGAAACCACTACAGTATAGTTCCCTCACTTTTCATGACATGAAAACAATCCAGCAGGATATCATAGCTGACGATATCAATGCTACTATAAGATCAAGCAAGAGCAGGAAGGTGCGCTTTTCTTGTTTCTTTCAATACTGTGGTGCTTCCACATTTGTGGAGATTAGGGGTGCAGGACCTCGGCGAAAGTGGAAAAATCACAAATATCTCTTGGCTGCTCCAGCCATATTTAACAAACATATAATAAGTACAATCTGAGGATTCAAATGTATAATACACAATAGATTTGAATGTGTCATGGGGAACATGCCAGCTGCTCAGTTCTGCCTTCAAGGTGGCGGGGTTCCTTCACAAGGCAGAAGTGGGCAGCTGGTGGGGTTTGCCACTGCTACCCTGCACCATTTTTAACAAGTACTTACAAACCTTGCCTTGTGTCCACAGTCTCTTATGGTCTTATGAGGCTTGCCAACGTGAAGTAAGACTTATAAGTCCCTATTAAAAATTGTGTAGCATAGCACTTGAGATGGCAGCAAATAACCTGTGAATAATCAAATCCACAAAAGTTAAACATGTGAATGTAGAGGGATGAGTCTTCCTGTCATCCATCAACAGAGGCTAATTCAGTTCTAAAACCAAATTGAAATGGGTCTAGATAACTGACATCATCCTCAGTGCCTTGCAGTTGTGATGACACCACCACCACCACCACTACCACCACCACCACTTTCTTTCCCTAAAAGGGAGTGTTTGCCAGTAATTGTTAAGGACCACGGGTTCCAAAGTGGATTTCTTTAGGAGCAGCAACACCACTGTTTCTTTAAAGGCAGCAGTCACCACTCCCTCACACAAAGAAGCATTCACTATACCCTAAACACACTGGGCAATACCTCTTACACTAGATTTAATTAGCCATGAAGGACAAGCATCAAGTATATGGCTGCAAGCACTGCTATAAGCACTTTGTCCATATTTGATTTCATCCAGACTGCACATGTTTTACAGTTATATAGTAGACCCACATTTAACACAAGTTTATTTTATGCAGTTTCAGATATACACTGGCTACCAGCACTACTTGCAGTGTTCATGGTATTTGGCTGCTGCTACCTCATGCTGCAAGCAATTGTCGCAGTATCTGCTGCTCCTAGGTGCTGCTGATTCCTGCTGCTCATACAGCACTGTTTGCAGTATCTGGTGTCTTGCTATTGCTAGTGGTCTTGCTACTGAACCCTCCTCATTAATTTCAGATAAGAAACACAGGGTTCCACATTATACTTGAAAATCCCATAATGTTCAGGATCCTGGAGTAGATTCTTTGTGTTATATACGGGCTTATTGTATTATTCAAGATTGCTTTAACCATTTCTAAATTTTCTGTTTTTAAACTGAGAAACTAATATATTTTTTAAACCTTTAAACTTTTGTGATGATTTATTGCTTTAAGTTGGTTTTACTGTGGGCTGCCCTGAGATCTTCAGATAAAGGGTGGGATTTAAATAGAAATATTTTAATAAAATAAATAAATAAAAGCTCCTCAGACTGCATCAACTGATACGACAACAACTGAGAGGCACAGAGGGCTGCAGAAGGAGGGGGAGGGAGGGGAGGAACAGGACAGGAAAACCCTGTTGGAACAGATAAATTCCACTCACACAATTTTCAGTCTAATCTATTATATTTAGCTCCGTCTTGGCTCCTTACCCTAGATGCCCTTTCCATAAACCTTCTGACAACAAGCTTTCCACTCTATCTTTACCCACATGACATTGCTGCAACAACCACCCGGCTCATGCAGGGCAGCTGACTGTTTCTAACTAGGAGTACTTCTGTCCTTATCATCAGGGCCCACTGAGTGGCTCATAGGTCTTTGAAGGAGCCACTTCAAGCACCCTGTTAATAGCAACTTGAACCTAGCAACTTAGGCCCTTTCTACATCTCATTCCACTGGCCACAGGATTACAACAGTTCTGCATGACGTCATCATGATCTTGTCACGATCCCATGGTCACCTGTCACAATCGTGGAATAAATCATTGACGGGTTTCTTATATCAATGAACCATGAGTGTGCAGTCCTCTCCCCTCCCTCCCTCTCGCACTTATCTGCTGTGCAGAATGTCAGGAAGTGCAATGGCTGTACTTTCTCCCCAGTACAGCCTGGGAAACTGCTGTGCTGTGCTATGGAAGGGAGGGGCAGAGCCATTGAACTTCCTCCCATCCAGCAGGCAGCCCGTGTGGAGGAGAGCACTTCTGTCATGCTCCCTTCCTGGGAGAGGCTTTCCCTGGATCTCCACGTGATGAATTCAACAAAAGGTAAGATGCGGAAAGGGCCTTAGTTCCTGAAAGAAGAAGTGCATGAAGAGGTTGGGGGAGGGGGAACACTTGTCCTTGACTGGAAATTGTTCGGGGTCTGACAGTAACTCCAGGGGCAAGCTGCAGTCTCCTGCTAACGGAAAATTCCTACCAATGTACAGCTGTGTATCAGACTTTGTATGGCCTTGGATATACTCTGTCTGTCCTCTCTGACCCATCTTTGTTGTGTATAAAGTCACGCTAACTGCTGTTCCTTAGGTTTTGTTTATGTAAATCTGTCACCAGCCAGCGTAGGGGGCTAATGCCCAATCTGGTTGTTTTGTGCTGCAAATATCTCTTCATAATGCTGTGTGGTGCCAGTGAATTTGTGTGCTATATTAGCCACATATTTGCATGGAAGTCATTCTTTTATGTTCTTGTTGACACTAGCCCTTTGCAAATACTGTGTTCTGAAATCTCTGCAGTATTTATGTGTGGTTCTGGTTGATTAGGACAGTATACAGATAGTCTGCAAGCTTTTGGAGGTTTTCTTTAACCTCACAAAAAAGTACATTTTCGAGACTAAATCCAACAGTTAGTTGCCACTAAAATAGACCTACTGAACCCATCTAAATTCAGTAAGTCAACACTTATAGAAGTTCCACTGATTGAATGAGTGTAAGTTGGGACTAACTATTGGATTTTGGCTTCTTTGTGGTTAGCTTCTGAAATAAATCTAACAAAGAAAGCAGGATTTGCAGACTTGAGAGCTCCTAGGAGGTTATCAACTTTCTTAGGCCCATGCACACCAGCTGGTTGCACACAACTCATGTCTCTGACCAGTGAGCTGTTCCAGTGGTGGAGAACTTACCCATCCAGTTTAGTTCCCTTTAGAAAGAAATCACTAGAGACTTGTTGGCATTTTATTTAACAAAATATTTCATAATGAACAGATTGAATAGGGGTGCAGCTTAAACAAAACTACACCACATTACAACCAATAACCAGAGTACCTTGATCCAGTATCAGTTTTCCAGGAAAACAACCAACACATCAAGCTGCTGTCCCCTTACAACAGATACAGGTAAATTTCAGACTATAGGCCCTTTCTGCACCTTACCTTCTTCCGACGCTGGGGTGTGGAGATTGCGCGAGCAGCCTCTGGCAAGAGACTCTCGCGTCCGGGGTCCTTTGGCTCCGCACAAGCTGCCCGCTTGTGTGAGAGCCCCGCCTCTTCCTTCCGCAGTGCAGCCTGGGAGTTTCCCAGGCTATGCTGGGGCAGGAAGCGCGACTGGCACGGCTCCGGAGGCTCCACACACCAGTAAGTGCGCATGGGGCCCAGAAGCAATGCGCGATTGCACACCATTTTTGGCTTTTAGCCAAAAATGAAAAGGTGTGCGATTGGCCCCTGCTGGCCCCTGGAGCATCACGTGATTGTGAGTGTCATGCAGACTGCTCCTCACAATCGCGCAATGCTCCAGGCACCCTTTCACATGGAAAATGTTGTATGGAAAGGGCCTATGTGTGATCCTTGGTTGATCTCAGCCTAGCCTGCAGGCTGCCTCCCAACTGCCCATCTGAATCCAACCCCATGGAGTGGGACTGGAAATAGCTGAGAAATTACCAGAACTTTAGGTCCCAGAACACCATTCTGCCACTGTTAGTTATGCATGGCTTCAACTTGTCATTATATTTACTCTTCTTAAAATTACATTTCCAGGCTCTAGAAATACAGTTATTGATCTGTCAGTAGGGGATAGGGTATGAGGGTATGAATTAGAGAGAGTTTTTGTATGTTTGAATGTGACAGAGAACATGCAAAGGGAAATCCTACTAGCTCATACTGCTTTTTTTACATTCACAATCATGGTGTGCAAATCCAACTCACTGCCCACCACTGCCTGCAGCTCCCCTGATGGTGTACAGAGTCTGGAAATTCAGATTTCTCTGGTTTTCTTCATCTCCAACACTAAACTACAGTCTTGTTATGTATTTTTTCCACTCAAAGAGTAATTTACTCCCATCATCACCCAGCCTTTGTTGGCTATCTTATCATCCCTGGAGACATATTTCCCCAAATATAATGGACTATCAATATTTTCTCTAGTCTAAGATTCTTGCAGGTATTGCCCCAGGGAGTCAAGCTCAAAGGAGAAACCTGACAGAAAACCTATAACATGAAGGAGATCCATTATTGGATCTCTTAATGTAGCTTTATTAAAAAAAACCACAGTTGAATTTTCTGCTTTGGACTAGGGGTATAGCAAGCAGCGGGGGAAAGATTAGACCTCCCAAGTTCCATGCCCCTGATCAGCACTGCTTCCTGAAACAGTACGATATCCTGTCAGAGGTGTCCCATGTAATATTTAGTTTAGTTTTCATTTTCATGGTTTATGTTGCAGTTGTTGGGCTCTGAAGATCTTGAGGCCTCAAGATATTTTTTTAACCTGAAGTTCTTTTGTCAAAGCTATCCACAAAACTGCCTGAAAGTATCTCTCTCTATGAGAGTGTGGCTGGAGAAGCTTTTGACATGGCTGAGTCCAGGAGAGATGTTCCACACTTCAGCTATGGCATTGGCCTGTTGCTAAGGGCATGGGATTGGTGCAAGGCACTAAAAACTAGGCTAGGTGTTGCAGTTTCCTCAGACATAGCACCCTTGTTAGACAACGCTTAACCTATTAGAGTCACTTGGCCTGATGTTGGAGGTCAGCAACATTGGCACCTGCCAAGATTTCAACAGGGATTCCACTTTCAAACCCAGAAGACCCTGACCCCATAATTCATCATCTGAATAATGAAAGAAATGAGGAACAGAAGGAATGGCAGAGGAAGAAAAATTGCAGATGACAACACAGGCAAGAGTGGCTGCTGCTGTTTCTCTTTACTATTGTAACTGCTTATCAGGAAGCAGAAAAAGTGGCAAACAGAAAGCAAAAGAGCAGCAGCCGGCTCTTGCTCAGTGCCTGTCCTCTGCATCTGAACTGTGAGGAGAACAAGGAAGCCACAGAAGCAAAATCAGAGCCTGTTGACCTTAAAGGGTACCATGTTATACACCATTACCCCATGGAGATTTTTTGATGATCAAATCACACCCATTTAAGTTGTTAGGTGCAGCCAGAAAAGACAGATAAGATGGTAAATTTGGGGAAAGAACTCATATCACTACACCATGGTGTGTTCTTTAATGAATCCATCTGTCAAGTGTTTATAGCTAAAAGGGAATTTGTTCCACTAAGACTTAATAGCCAAGCAACTTTATTTATGTTACTATGTAGGAAAATAGGATGAGGCCCATATGATGGATGTCAAAAACCCAATGCAATGCAACACACTGGACATCCTGAGAAACTAACAAAAATGTGTTTAAAATTTATTTTTAGGAACACCTGAAAATGACAGACAGATGCATAATAAACAGGTCCTGTTCCTCTGCTGAAATTCCAAACACTTAGGGAAACAACAACTATAACCCTTCCTGGACAAGAAGCATCATTTTACTCCAGATCTATTTCTTCTGTGATTTTATGAGCACTTTACAGATGGAAAGAATGGCCTGCTGGAAATTATCCCCAAGCACAACATAAAGGATTAAATTGCCAAATGTATTTAATGATGCTAAAGATCTAGTCACAGTAAATATGTCTCGGACCTGCTTCATTGTGTTGCAGTCTACAGGATGTAACATTAACTCAATACGAACTCCTCGGAATATGTGAAAAGGCAAGAAACACACATAAAAGACAGCCAGAAGTACAATGGCTAGCATACAGGCCTTTTGCTTGTGAGTGGTGCCTGTGTGGGGCCCTTGGGCCAATGTGTAGATGATCACAGCATAGCAAAGAGTTACCGCTATCAAAGGCAAGAAGAAGCCAAATGTTGTCAGGATCCAATTAAACCACCTTGCACAGTTCAAAGGTTCAGAATTTGTCAGGTCTGTGCAAATTATTCCATGAGAGCTTTGTTTTGTTGTGATCAGGTAGATCATTGGGCTGACAGCCAGCAGTGAAATGACCCAGACTGCAGTGCAGGCCACAATGGCCCATCTCCGCTTCTGAATAGAAAAGCAGCTCATGGGATAGACGATGACAATGAAACGGAAGACGCTGAAGCAGGTGAGGAACCAGATGCTGCTGTATGTGTTGAAGTAGAAATTGAATCGAATTAACTTGCACATAAAGTTTCCAAAGATCCAGTTTTCTCCATTGATGGCATAATGAACCAAGAATGGAAGGCTAGAGACATATAGCAGGTCAGTAACTGCCAAGTTTAACATAATGATAGTGCTGCTTTTCCAAGGCTTCATTTTGAAGACATATACAAAAATCACAAGAATGTTCCCTGGAAAGCACACCAGGAAGAGAACAGTATAAATTAGAGACAAATAGACATTCTGAAAAGAGCTGCCATCTTCAGTGCAGTTTCCAAAAGTAAGGTTCTGGAAAAAGGAGAAATTGGTCATGTCTTCAGATTTGGTATCCACAGGTGCCATATTTAATTCTTCAGAAGGATTCAGAAGAAAAAAGAAAAGAAGTGGTTAAGTTTTACATTATAGGATGATGCAAATACACTCAAATCTCCCTCATATAGTTATAGCAACTGCACTCAGAACACTGCAATCTGATGTTCAGCCAGAGCTTGGAAAAGTTCTTTTTGGGACTACAGTTTCCAGAATCTCCCAGCCATGATTACTCAGAGTATACTCCAACAAACAAATAAATAAATACATATACACATACAAAAAAATTTAAAAAATAAAAAATAATAAAATTGAAACAAGTGCTGTGTTTAACTTATTCAAATGACATAAAGAAGAGTGTACTCTTCAGTATTTCCTTGGGCTTATATAAGATGGGGAATGTGGGGAGAAGCTTTGTTACAGGTTAACAAGGTTAGGTACAAAGGCATTCATGATAAACTTTCTTATTATTTAGGGGTAACTTCTCTCAGAATTGCTGTATCTCAGGCTTCAGCCTCTCTTTTCTGCTCTTTAGGATGAGGGTGGGCAATCCCAGGCAAGAGAGGTACCCTTACACTGAGGCTTTTTGCACCTTACCCATTCTCGCGACTGGGGAGGGCATCACGCCCGAAAAGCCTCATCCGGAACGCTGCTGCTTCCCCACTCCTTTGTCCCGCAGGTTGCTTCCTGGTAGTGTGACCGTTGTGCTAGTGCCCTACCACTTCCTTCCGCAGCGCAGTCTGGGAGCTGTAGGCTGCGCTGGGGGAGGAAGTGGGACCGGGCCAGCTTGTTCGGTGCACCGCACGCAGGTAAGTGCGCGAGGGCCCCGCGAGCATTGCGCGACCGCGCAGTATTTTCAGCTTAGAGCCAAAAATAAGAAAATGCGCGCGCGTCCTGCTTTAGGCTCCTGAGTGTCACGTGAATGGGAGTGCGTCGTATGGACCGATGCTCTCATTTATGCGACACCCAAGGGACCCTCGCGCAAAAAAAAAACTGCATGCGAAAAGGGCCACTGTGTATGTATATATGTGTTCTTCATTTGATAGACTAAGGTGCTTTCCGCATGAGATGGCAGAAACGCCTCATGGCATCGTAGGAGCAGAGTTTATGGCTGCGTTTCTGCAATGTTTCTGTGATGCAACATTCCACACTGTCCTCCGCTTGAGGCAGCGAAGACCGCTTTCTCATTCCGCACTATAGCATTCGTCACCACTTTCCTACTCCACTGCTCCACCTATGGCCTGCCCCAGCCCACTTCATTGGATCCCTTTTTTAAAAAAAATCTTGGGAAGGACGTCCCCACGCAGACACAATGTCATGTGTACCGAGCCAGGCCCGCCCTGAACCTGCCCGTTCCTGCAAGAATGCACTTCAATGGTTCAGCATGTAGTTGCAGAAGTGTAGTAGAAGTGGTCTCAGGGAGTGAAAATGAAATTTTTTCTGTTGCTCAAATACGATGCTTTAGCAATATGCAAAGGCATGCCAGCAACTTAACATCAACTTAATAGCAACGATGTCATGTGGATGCACGCCTCCTCAAGCCGTCACAGCTACGCAGTGACTACACCGTGCGGAAAGGGCCTTAGTGTTTTATATTTGTACGATATACATTGTGCAGCTATGGCTGATGCTTAATGTGTCATGCTCCAGGATATCACATCTATGTGTCTCTTGTAACACCACTCGTGTAGCATCATGAAGACTTGGTCCCTGTGACATCTCTAGGGGTCATTTTTAGGTCTCAGGTTTTTGCCCCATAATCTTAGGGCATGGGACACCTTAATTTCTCTAGCTGTGGGAACAGAAAACTGTCTAAGCTGAGCTGGTTAAATTCATTAAGTGAATTCCACAGTGAAATTTGATTTGGCCCTGATCTGTATTATGCTATAGAAACTGAAGGCTTTACAAGAAAGAGGTGCAGAGTGTGGGCCAAGTGTTGGTCTTACAATTACCAGACAGGGGTTCTGTATCTTTAAAACTGTGCTACACTGTCACAGCAAGACTTGTACTCATATTCTAAGGTTGGGAAGATAAACATTCACCATCAAACATTCAATGCTGCATAAGCTGCTCACAAATATGTATTTTATATATGTCAACTTCAAAAAAATGTATTTTGGAAATATGGCCACATTAGTGTATATGCTTACGTGTTGTTCATAGACCTTTCGCCTTTTATTTTTTTCTTTCTCATTCTCCTTTATTTCTTTTCTTTATAACCATACTTTTAAAGATCCAGTGAAAATATGGCTGAGATCCTATCTTTGAGGTCTTGCAGCCCTCTCCGCTAACAACACAGCCATTTCTGAGACACCAGAGAGTGGGGCAGTGAGTATTGATGTGTCCAGCCAGCTCCCAGATATGAGATGTGCTGAAACAGAGAGGTGCAGAGGTCCCTGTGGGTTCCTGGAGAGGGCTGGACACCTCACTACTCACCACCCTGTTTTCCAGTGCCTTGGAGATGACTGTGTTGCAAAAGACTGTGAGGCTTCACAAGTAGGATTTGGTGGGGCGAGTGGGGGTGGGGGCTTCTGATTAATGCAATTCTGCAATTACCATAAATGTGAATTGAAATAATATGATGGTGTAAGTCAGGCTAAAAACACTGTAATTACTGAACAAAAAGCCAGCCTAATTTTAAAAAACAATTGCGTAAAATCTTGCAAGATGGAGAACATGAAATGTCCTCTGTTAGTTCATGAACCTTTTCCTTATTTGCATGTGGTTGCTCTAAGTGAGCTTGGGCCTGACAGATTTCCATTCAAATTGCTGTTGAGCCACACACTCAGCATTACCACTTTTTTTTTTAAACTAGCTCTCTGCTTTTAAAAGAAGCGTGGATTACAAAATAGGTAAGTGAAGCTTTTCCTTGCCTGGAGAAAACAATGAGAAAAGCTTTATGTGCTTTTCTTGATTTATTGTTATAGGAATGTTTACCTTGCTTTTCAAACATACTCGCTGGCCAGCTTACAAGAAGAGAGAGTGATTTCAGTTTTCACATAGTCACTGAATGTCATGTGTCCTGATCTAGTGCTAAATCAAGGCATAGGGCGAACTAAAGCAGATCTAATGAATCAGTGGGAATTTGGTAAATCAACACTTTGTGTAAGTTCCATTGATTCACTAGGTCTACTTTACCTGAGACTAACAGGTGGTTTTAACCCCTGGCTAAATGGGTTGTGACCTTCCTTAGGGGAAGGTGGTGTTCCCTTGAAGCTCAAGATGCCTGGTACAGTCACTATACTGTCAGCCCTCTTTTGACCAACCCCAGCAAGAATCAAGCACAGTTTGAAATTACAGGAAGAGCAAGTATACACCCACATATTCTGGCTTCATTGGTGATTCCTTGGGTTGTCAGGGCAAGGAAAGGGATAAGCATTTACTAAAAGATCCCAGGAATTTTGCAGTCTTGTTGCCGGTGGCTCTGGATGGCTTAGTCATTCTCTGAGTAAAAGGTAGTCAGTAGAATCATCGAAGTAACTGGAATCTTAGTGTCTTTCTGCACTACACTGTTATAGTGCTATTATTTCACTTTCAACATCCTATGGAATCCTGCATTTTGCAGGTTAGGGTAGGGCCTTTAGAATTCTCAGCCAGAGAGCTCTTTGGCCTCAGGAAACTACAAACCCCAGAATTCCACTGGATGGTGAAAGTAGAATAATAGCACTCTAACAGTGTAGTGCAGAAGGCCCTTAGTTATTCAAATTAGTTACAGCTAACTAAATCCCATGTATTTAACTACAGCTAAATCTGTGGATATAAGTATGCTAAAGTAACTAAAGTAACTAACTCTTGAGCTAACAAATTAAAAAGAAAAAAAAGCAGCAACATTTGCACAAGAAAAACTTCAGCAGAGTAAAAACAATACTGAGTTCAAAAGCTAGGCACCTGGTACAAATCCGACATTCTGGTAGGATAGGGACCAGGAAAGGTGTCTTTGGGAGGTACACTCCACAACTGGCACCAAGAGTAAAAAAACTTCTTACACAAATCACCTCTGTCACACTTAGAAAAGGACTTCTAGTCAGAATTTTGAACAGTTACAAGAACACAGCTCCTGTCATTCCTTGACTAGTATCCACACTGGCCAGAGGATTCTGGGCTTTGTAGTCCAAAATTGAACTTTTCCATGTTCTCCTTCTAGTATATGGGGAGTTGCATGTAATACAAGCAGTCTTTCAGGTACACTGACACCAAACCATCAAGAGCTTTAAAAGCCAAAACTATGAACTGAGCCTAGAAATGGATTGGAATGTGTGTGTGTGTCACTCTATTTGTTCATCTTGCAAGAAACATTCCTAACACTACAGAGTTAAAAGCCAAAAGAAAGTATTAATTCTACAACATGTTACCTGTAGTTCAAAATATAGCTTAACAGCTTGCCATTGTGTGAAATGTCAGACTGCACACAACATGGCAGCTTAGTATTCACACTCATGCATTAACACACATATGCTTCAAAGGCAAGATGCGTCCTTTAATCTCTCCCAGACTAAGAGAATGCTAATCCCTGGAAACTGGCAACACATCTAACAATTCCCTCCAAGACAGACACAATATTTGTCATATAGTTTGGCAATGTGTAGGTGATTTTTATGGAACAACTAGCTAGTGTCTATCTTCCAGGACTGGAATTGCTCCTCCCTTCTGTGCCTGCTAAATTACAGGGTAAAGTAGGTTCTTACTGTCACCTAGGAAAGTTTTCTTCCCCTTGCAAAGAGCAACCATGGAAGGAAGAAGCCAATTCTGACTGAGAGCATGTCAAGCAAAAGGATAAAGCTTGCTCCCTCATGTGCCACAATCTCAGTTTGGCTCAGCATCCACACTACCACCCCAGGAGTCCAGATCTGAGAAAGCTTTGGGCAAGCAGGAAAATCCTGAAGGACAACAACAAATCGAGCAAAGAGAGGCCACCTCAAAAAGGGAGGAGGAGTAAAATGATGGTAGTGCTTTAGTAAGGACAAGCACCACAAATTAGGATCTAATGTAATCTGCCTTAGTAAATAGGGTAAGAATGGGTGAGAATTTTATTGCATAAATTTATTTATTTAACAAAATTTACAAAATTCAATTGTGGGAGAAAGCAAAACTGACAGATCTGGCTATTCCCTAAAACAAGGAGAGCAAAAGTATATAAGGAAACCACTCCTTCTCTTTCAGTTTTCCATTTGTTAAACAGCAATAGGCTCCTACAAGATTTTCTGATGATCAAGATAACTAAATCAGTTTGGCCAGCTGTTCTAAACCATTATGGGTACAAACCTAAGAAAGATTGCTATGGAGTTAGTCACATTGAAATTAATGGGGTTTCCTTGAGAATAAATGCTAAAAATTATACTATGGATACATGAGTTTGATTCTGAAATTAATTTTTACTTCATTCCTCAACTTCAAATATCCAATGCCAAGTTCAGATTACAAAATCGAATACCTGTTTTTTTAAATCAAATACTTGTTTTTAGATTGCATTTAAGAAGCAGAGCCGCTAAATCAGAATAAAGATGTACTGTTCCATAAAGCTATAAATTTGTTCTGTATAAAAAAGTAATATTTCCAAGTTACTTTAAGATCTGTGTGAAAAACAAAATGGTCATTTTCTTCCTAACTGCTCCTTGTTCCTGATGCCTGTCATAACTAAAACTTAGAAAACAATACCCTCCCAGATCCCAGAATTGTTCCCTGTCAACCTGTGTCTCATTAATACTCTAAATTGTTCTTGCTTACACCTTGTAAATACCAGACATTAGAAATGCAAAGAGATACTATTTACCTGGATATTCATAATTATTTTCTTTGTCCATTCATTCTTTTGAGCAGGATATTATCAACCACAAAAAGTGAATAACCCATACAGTCTAATAATATTGCTGGAAAAGCAATGATCCGGAACCCAGTGTCTCTGGGGCTTTGCTCCCAGCCATAGGCACAACCTACTTACTTACTGGTCAAAAGAGCTCACAAAAGCCCTGATTGTGTGTAGTTGAGGGTTATATATCGGCTTCTAGCCCTGCCCATCTTTTGCATGTGTGCTTCCTTCTCAATCTTTGCCACCTTCAGGTTCGGAGACATAAGCTGCTGATTCCCAGTGGCTGGGGAGGAACCACAAGAAAGGAATAACACTTTCACATCTTGTTTCTGGGCTTCCCAGAGACGTCTGGTTGATTGGCCCTTGTGAGAAACAGGACACTGGACTTGATAAGCTCTTGCTCTGTCACTAAGAATGTTTACCTTTTCAAACTATTACTCCCAGAGTTCCCAAGCTAGGATAGCCAGTGGGGGATTCGGAGAGGTGCAGTGTACAAAATAACTTCCAAACCCTGCCTTGTTCACTCTCCAAAGTAGAAACAAGAAGCAACTCTCTGGCATGCAGCAACCCCTCTCTTGCAGTGAGTAACCCAAATGTTATGAATTATTTTCTACTATTGGATGCTTCTTAATAAGCATTAATATTTACATTAGCCAGGGAAAATCTGCTCCTCCAGATTTTTCTGGACTGTTATTCCCATCATGCTATACCATTGGCTTTATGCTGGCTACAGCTGATGAGACTGCAATCCAACAACAACTGGAAATGCTCCCTTGCTTTATATTCTGTTCGATGGAGCCATGATAGCAAAAATGGCATTCAACTGCAATTAATGGTTGCTTGTAGTTGATTGCTGTCAAGTTGACTTATTGTTATCTCACTGGTAAACCCTGTCCCGGGGTCTACAATTTTGATATTAAAATATGATTCAATGTGCCTGAGAGGTCACCCGGATGGGCACTTAGGCAGCAACAGTTGAACGATCGAAAACCAGGCCAGTAAAATCCCCAGTCACTTAGCCCCAGAAGACCTCAAGCTGTGGAAACCCACAGTAAACAAAAGGTCCTCAGCCCCTGAGAAGCCGACTTGAGGGGATTAGTGTGTTTGTCCCAAGTTGAGCACCGATAGCAATAATATCCTATCAGGCGAGGACAATTTACATGAAGTCACACCACAACCAAATGCAGCCGAAGATCCTGAGACTTTGGCAACACCTTGTAATCTCATCACGCAAAGGAAGTTACCATTGTGGAGCTTCTTTCTCATTGCAACACCCATTGTTCTCTCCAGGAAAGGATTAGCCCTCCAGGTACTTTCCCCCCTACAAATAGTCCCAATTTTTGAGAGTTTCTTTGGATCACTCCCGGTCATCCCAGCTGACCATTTCTCTGTCTGTTGAGTAATCCCCTCAGCCCTCTCCATGCTGAGGCCCGCTACTTTGCTGTTTTTCCCTGACCAAGGACTTCAGGAAAAGGTGCAGTATTACCCCAGCTACAACCCCTTCAATATTCCCCTACCCAGTTTCCTCTCTTTTGCTTCTTAATAGGTCTTGAGTGAGTGTGTGAATGATTGAGCTGCTGCGTGAGACTTTCATTCAATAAAATCATTTATTGGACATTCTTGTTTGGTTTTTGGCTTGGCCTGACCCTGTAAAAATTTGGTAAAAAGACCCCGCTAGGTTACCCTGCCTCTTGCATTGCTATTGCTTGTGCTCTGGCTAGTTTCCATCCCCATCACGTGGAGCACCATGAGGTGTCCCCCAAGGGACCCCAGAAATCAGGGTAACATTATGGTGACCCTGTGAAAGAGAGAGACCTCCAACCCACCCTGTTATCAACAACCCTGCTCAGATTCTGCAGATTCAGGGCTGTGGCTTCCTTGATGGAGTCTATCAATTTGTAATGTGATCTTCATCTTTTCGTGCTACCTTCTACCTTGCCAAGCATTACTGTCTTTTCTAGTGAGTCACATTTTCTCATGATATGTCTAAAGTACCACGGTCTCAGCTTAGGCCATTTCCACAGCAGACTGTTACAGTGCTATTATACCACTTTCAACATCTTATGGAATCCTGAGGTTTGCAGTTTAGGAACGGGCTGGCCGACCTCTCCCTAAACTGCAAACCCCAGGATTCCATAGGATGTTGAAAGTGGTATAATAGCACTATAACAGTTTACTGTGGAAATGGCCTTGGTCACCTCGGCTTCTATGGAGAGTTCAGACTTGCTCTAGGACCCATTTATTGGTTTTTTTTAGCAGTCAATGGTATTTGTAAAACTCTTCTATAACATCACATTTCAAATGAGATGATTTCCTTCCTATCGGCTTTCTTCACTGTCCAGCTTTTAGAACCATACATAGAAATTGGAAATATGATAGCACATACAATCCTGACTTTAGTTTTCAATGATATATCTTTACAGTTGAGGATCTTGTCTAGTTCCTTCAAAGCTGCCTCCAAAGTCCTAGGCCACACTTACGCTGTTATAGTGCTATTATTCCACTTTCAATATTCCCCAGAATCCTAGGCTTTGCAGTTTAGGGAGGGGCATTTAGAATTGTCATACAGAGAGCTCTTTGGCCTCAGTACACTACAAATCCCAGAATTCTACAGGATGTTAAAAGTAGAATAATAGCATTATAACAGTGTAGTGCAGAAATGGCCCAAGTCTTTTCATGATTTCTTGACTGTAGTTTCCACTCTGATTAATGATTGAGCCAAGATATGGACAGTCTTTAACTATTTCAGTGTCTTCAGTATCTCCCCTAAAGTTATGTAAATCATCTGTGGTCATAATTTTTGTGTTCTTAATGTTGACATATAAACCAGGTTTTGCAGTTTTTCCTATACTTTGTTCCTAATTGTTCCAAGTCTTTGCTATTTTCTGCTAATGCATGGTGTTACCTGCATATCTTAAATTGTTGATGCTCTTTCTCCAATTTTCACACCTCCTTCCTCTGAGTGTAATCCAGCTTTGTGTTAGATATGTTTAGAGTACAGGTTAACCAAAAATAGGGTACTAAAATGTAGCCTTTCCTGAACTCTTTTCCAATTGAAAACCATTCTGTTTCTACATATTCTATCCTGATGGTAGCCTCTTATTACACAACAATCAAATGTTGTGGCACACTCATTTCTTTAAGAATGACCCATAATTTTTCATGATCTACACGACCAAACGCTTTGCTTATAATCAGTAAAACATAGACTTACTTTCTTTTGGAATTCTTTGCTGTGCTCCATTATCCAATGTGCTCCATTATCCAATGTATGTTTGCAATATGATCTCAGGTGCCTCTTCCTTTTTAAAACCCAGCTTAGACGTCTGGCATTTCTCACTCCATAGAAGGAGAAGGTGTCTGTTGTAACATTTTGAGCATCACTTTTCTTGCATGGGACATTACTGTAATGGTCTTGTAATTGCTGTAATCCCCAGTGTCCCCTTTCTTTGGGACTGGATATTGAGTGTTTCAGATTGTGGGCCACTGTTTTGTTTTCTATATTTCTTGGCAGATTTCAGTTAGAACTTGAATGGATATTGTCCCTGGCCTTTTCCACATGGGGTTTTTGAAATGGTGCAGTCCATCCTCCAAGGAGGAGGTCTGCACCTTGGACTGGACTGGGTCAGACCTATTTAACATAGATCCACACCTCAGTCCAGTCCGGAATGACCCCGAGTGGTCCTCCAGCGTGCTTTTGAAAGACCTGATTTTTCTAGTCTTTCAAAAGCATGGAGCACGCCACTGAGAGCCTGCTCCCTTATATAGATTTGCAAGCTTGCGCCAATGCGAGCCTGTGATCTGCCCGGGGGCGGGCTTTAGGCTGGCGAGCTTCAGCAGTTGGTCGAGACTTGACCAACTGGAAGCCGCCATTTGGGACTCTGGAGCAGTGCATATTGACAAGCACGCACTGCTCCGGAGTGCCGCGGACCGGACTGGGGAGCCGAAAGGTCCGGTGAGTAGCGATGTGGGGCGATTCCCTCACCTGGTGTGGAAAAGGCCCCTGTAGCTTGAGCAGCTCCATTGGTGTGCCATCTTTTCCTAGTGATTTATTTCTCTCAAGTGCACTGAGTGCAGCTTCCACCTCACTTTCTAAAATCATGAGTTCATTTTCAAAAGGTTCTTTGTTGAATAAATCTGTCATCCCTTCATCTCCTTTATATAGTTCTTCACTGTGCAGTTTCCCTCTTTTTATTTCTTCTTGATCCTTTCATGTATATCATCCCCACTCTTATAGAGATTTACTAATGGATGCTACTTCAGTTTACATTGTAAGTTTAGGCTGTGTCAGAAAATAATACAGGACTATTTGACACCACTTTTCTGTGATAGCTCCTTTCAACAGAATCCTGGGTTTTTAGTTGAATGAGATACTTAGTTAATTCTCTAGAGAGTTCTAGTGCCCTCTCCTGCATGACAATACTGCTAGGCCTCTCTACTAGAGAACTCAATGAGAATCTTTGAACAAACTGCAAATCCCAGGAGCCTGTATGATGGAACCATGCCAGTTAAAGTGGTGTCAAATTCCTGTAAATGTGTAATGTGGATACACCTTATGTCCTGGAAGAAAGGTGAAGCTGAGGAGAAGATAAGAAAAGAGCCAAGAGATGGGATGAACTGGAAAAATACTTGTTATTGTTTGTTTGTTGTTGTTGAGTCTCCTCTTAAGTCTCCTCTTAAGCTGAGAGGCCTTAGTTTAACAACAACAAACAAGCAAACAATAACAAGTATTTTTCCAGTTCATCCCATCTCTTGTACCATCTCTGGTAAACCATTCTTGCGCTTAAATCCAGCACTGGCGCAGGCTACTTAGTTATACATATCCTCTTTTTCTATTATGGAAGATGGAAGAAATGAAATCAAATATCTCAGAGTGGAACAAAGGAGCAATTATTATAATTATAATTTTTAAATTCTCGTTCAATGAAATATCAGGCTCAGGAATGTCTTTCTTAGCATGATAGATATAGGTCATGCTGTCTGGATTAAAGCAAATACCTACTATAATGCATTCAAAATTCCAATCAGTCAATATCACCCTAGTTGGCCTCCAGTTAATGTTAGTTCTTGCCCAAGTGCCCTCTGCACTGCAGCTGATAGCTTAATTAGGCAACAAAGACAACCATCACCTCTGCCATTATGACAGAATGTTATTCGAGTGCTGGTTGCTTAATTGCCAAATTAGTTACCTTTCATAGAGATGCAATACTCTGGGAATGTCTTATTAAATCAAATCATGCCTGAACAAGAGTATTATGTCCTCAAGTGTGAACTTCTAAGGAAAGAAAAACTTTGATGAATTGACAAGCTAAACAACCATCATTATCGCAACTTCCAAATGACTTGCTTTTGCCACAGAAACAACTGGTATCTGAGAGGCTCAGATTTATTGTGGCACAGCTTTTTGTGGATTTCAGTCCATTTTGCCAGGGCCCAACTAAATGTATGGATTTTTCCCTCGATCAGAAAGAGATGGTTTAAAGTTTTCCTTTGCTGCTATGGGTTGCCACTTATCCACAGCCTGCTGTTAGGCTCAGGAACGAAGGAGAGGGTTCATTTGGATGGCAGCTGCAGAGGAAAGAGTATACCACAGGCTGGGTGAAACACGTCTCTCTTATTAACATATAGCAGCAAGTCTAGTCCACGTTTACTTAGAAGCAGATCTCATTAATTGCAGTGGAAACAACTTCCAAGTAAGAATAGATAGGACTTCAGCGTTAATATTAATAGAACTGAGGTTATAGATGATTGCTTGCTTTTGTCTTAACAATTTAAGTTACATGCAATTTACTATCATGGCGTATATGATAGCAGTTATATACCAGTATATCTGTGGTATCTAAAACCATTTGGTTACCAATTTCCTTTTTGCATCTTGATCAGGGGATAGGGTTGTTCTCATATATCGGAAGTTTGTGAATTCATTCTTACATGTTAGTGTGTGATTAAAATCACAGTTATAAAAGCCATCTGTAAAAGTCTGCATTGCTCCTCCTCAAAACTTTTTTGGTAATCCTCATTATCCTGAGTCTGTGTTGCTGTGATTCTTGTAGCTCGATTGTGTACAAATGGTTTGATTCTGTGCATGTTTCATCAGAATTCAATAGGACTTAATTCAAAGTGTCTTCATAGTTTTCCAAGCTGTCTTTCCAATCTTTATTTCAATTGTATTAGCAAAATGAGGAGGAAAAAAACCAAACCCCACTAGATCTGCAAGTACTTGTTTATAATCTAGAAAGAATCAGTTAAGTAGATACAGCAACAGATCAACGTGGCAGAGCACAGATCTTTTACTGGTCTTTTATGGGGAGGTGCCAGGTCCAGTTGCTAGGAAAGATCTCCATCTGAAACCCCAGGGAGCTGCCACCGTAGTAACTAGCACAGCTTGGAAAAGTTGCATTTTTGGACTACAAGTCTCATAATCCCTCAGTCGGTATGGCCACTGAGTTCTTTTACTGAAATAGATGGAATAGTGGTCTCATTGAGTGTAAGGTCACTCAGTGTTTCCTACCAGAGGAGGATGGTGTGTTGAAGGCAAGATTTCTTTGAGTAATGGAATTTATAATCTTGCATAGACTTCTGTGGTGAGAGGTAGTGTATCTACAGGCATTTCATTCTCTCAGTCAGGGATGGGGAACTTGTGTTACTGCAACATTGTACCTTTTAAATTGGTTGTAGGGCTTCCCTCTATTGTTTAACATTTTAAAAATGCCAGTTTTTAAGAACTAGGAGGAAACTCCTGGCTACTTTGGCTTTTCAGTTGTATTTTTTCATACTCCATGCAACACCCAGAGAGTCCTGGGGCATAAAGTGGTTCTTAGACCTACAGAGTTGCCTAACATGGACCCTTTCCGCATGGCATTTTCCATGTGAAAGGGTACCTGAAGCATCATGTGATTGTGAGGAACAATCTGCACAATGCACTCACAATTGCACGATGCTCCAGGGGCCGGCAGGCGCCAATCGTGAACCTTTTCATTTTCAGCTAGAAGCTGAAAATAATGCTTGATAACACATTGCTCCCGGGCCCCATGCACACTTACCTGGCATGCGGAACCTCTGGAGCTGCACTGGTCACGCTTCCTGTCCCAGTGCAGCCTGGGAAGGTCCTAGGCTGCACTGAGGAAGGAAGGGGTGGGGCTCTTGTGCAAGCAGGCAGCTTGTGCAGAGCCGAAGAATCCTAGATGTGACAGCCTCTCACCAGAGGCTGCTCGTGCAATCCCCACACCCCAGCGCTGGAAGAAGGTAAGGTGTGGAAAGGGCCCTGGTCTAGCACAAGTAGTTGAACAGAAATAGAAGCCCTGTTCTCTCTGTACATCTGGTCATCACAGTCAATTTTGAAAGGTTTTCCTACGTACTAGAGCAGAATTACTTCACAATATCATTTCCACTATATTTTGTTTACCTATCTTGTTGGTTACATGTCTCATTGGTAGGCAGATTTGGAAGCACAACTGGTGATCAGGAAATAGGAGCAAGGTGGAATGAAACTGTTCACATTTAACTATGCTGGAAAATGTGAAACCAAAATGGGAGGGAGCAGGGGAGAATTTACAGGTCACAGTCCTTGAACAACAAAATTTCAAAGGAAGACTAGAAAGAGAAACAGCTATACTGAGTTATACTCACATATTCCAGTCCATTAGCAGAAGTATGAACAAAGATAATGACTTCATGGTCCACTACATATACAAAGAATCCTCACTACTGCAAATATAACAAAAAAGGAATCTTCTCAGAGAGAGTTTTGAACCCAGGGAAACTGGCTTTTGCTAAACAGATTTATTGCTTTCACAGATCAACACTACCATTATAGAGATCTGAAAGACTTGTATCACCTTGCCTATCCTTTACAGTTTTAGGGCAGGAGACATAATTTGCATCTTTCTGGATCCTATTATATTCTGTAGTAGAATATAAATATTCTACTATAGAATATAAATATGTTTTATAATCTGAGAATTTAATACCACTCTGTACTGCATCTGAAGAAGTGGGTTTATAGCCATGAAAGCTCATGTTAAAATAAAATCAAGTAAAGAAGCTCCAGAAATAAACTTCAGTTTAATACATATCAAATACACACACACATACATACATACCCATTTGTCTTAGGTCCTTTCTGCACCTTCCCTGTCTCCAGCATCATCCCAGTGTCATTCCAGCAGCAGTTTTGCTGGGATGAGAGTGTGGACGCAAACACTCTCCTCTGGACTGGCTGGCTCCATGCTGAAGGAAGTGTGATGGACATGCCTCTTCCTTTCGCAGCACAGTGGGACACTTTATCAGGCTGTGCTGGGGCAGGGAGCACTTCCATCACACTCCTGGCACTTCCATAGGCCAGGTAAGTGTGGGATGGTCATACAACCATGGGTCATTGACAGGGAAAATCTGTAAATGATTTAATCCATGATCACTCTGCCTGGCAATGGGAGAAGGACGGGACCAAGATGATGTCATGCAGAAGCATCATGGTAGTCCCACTTCTCCCCGTCCCTATACTGGGATGGGAGATTCCTGTGGAAAGGGCTTTAAAGGTGCTACCAAATTCCATTTTCCCCCTCCCCTCCCCTTCTTCCTCTTTAGATGCAAAGAACTCTCTCTGCCTTTTATATTCCATTATACTACATTAAAAAGAAAAATTAACCACTAGATAACCCCGAGCTGGATAAAGATCTACTGAGAAGATGGAAAGTAGATTTTTGTTCTTCGTTCAAACATCACCTGCTGCAGAGAATTTATTCTACATGGCATACCTCTGTAAAAAAAATTTTTTTAATTTATTCTCACCACTCTCTAACCATACCTAACGCCTGTAGGAGATTATAGGGAAAAATATTTTTCAAAGAGAAGGGATGAGCCTCCAAAGAGGTTTCAGCTGCTGACTTTTAAAGTGCTGCTACATACTAGTTGATGCCGAATCTTACTGTTAAGTCAGCCCAATTTGCTTGTCGTCCCTTGTACCACACTGTTTCCTCATACTAACATGGACATATGAATCTAATATAGCTAGAAGTTACCCCCACCATTTCCCTGAGATATTCTGCATATATATACTCATATATACTCATCTTGCAAGGTGGTCAGGCCACCAGTGCTTTGCATTTTCCTGCAGTAAGGAACGTGCTCTGCTGTACTAATGAGAGAGCAGCCTGTTCTTTTCTGAGGGACCAGAAACACTGAATGGGCCTCTTAAACAAAGGAAAGTAGTTAACACTTTTCCACAGGAAACTCTTTGGTCATTATGTAGGTAGGTATGAGGTATGTCTACCCAGCAGCAGCAATCAGCTGTTAAGGCAATCAAAAGTAGCAATGAATAACCAATAATCACAATGATCGCAGGAAATAATAGTAGTATTTAGTATATGTGCTGTCGAAGCGAGCACGGAAATAATAGTATATACAACAGGTAAAAGCAGCTACTCAGCTCAAGGAAGATCTATGCGAAGTCAAATTACTAAATCAGATCAATTTAGTTCTCTGTGGTCTATACCAGGGGTGGACAAGATGTATCCCTTAGGACGTATTTTTTAGAACTTTTTTTTTTAAAGGCTAGGAGCCATTGGTTGTAATTTCACCATGGCTTTTTTTTTCTTTGTTTGTTTTTGCCTCCAGGCCCATTTATGGCTAGGAGGAGTCTTTTGTAAAAAAACAAAAAACAAAACAAAAACCAGAGGCCATTTCTGCACTACTCTGTTATAGTGCTATTGTTCCATTTTCAACATCCTGTGGGATTCTGGGGTTTGTAGTTTACTGAGGCCAAAGAGCTCTCAGCTGAGAATTCTAAAGGCCCCTCCCTAAACTCCAAACCCCAGGATTCCAGAGGATGTTGAAAGTGGAATAATAGCACTGTAACAGTGTAGGGTAGAAATGGGTAGGAAGTGAACCTGAAGTGACTGTCAGTTTAACTGCTTTCAAATCATGACTTGGTATTCTGGTTTGTTACATCTCTTCTCCTTTCTAAGAACCAAACTATCATTTCAGCTTTTGGCTTCTTTTCAGCCAGAAAATTGAAAATGTCTCCCTCCCACCCAATTTCTTAAAATCATTGGTCTCCCACAAAATGAGAAGTCAGAGTAAACAGAAATTCTAGGATAATTTTTTCCTGGGCATGAAGGTTATCATGTTAGGCAAGTAGGCAGAAGACTTTCCATTCTTTTATTTTATTTTATTTTATTTTTTTATTTTTATTTATAATTTTTATTAGTTTCAAAGTACGTAAAAGCATATATTGACACTAGTATGTATATCATTGTTATGATTCTTCTATTCCCCTCCACACTTCTGTATATCAGATATTTCCAGTTGAATCTATCTTCCCTTTATACATATCTTATCAGATACCAATATAGTCAATCCACAGACATTTACAGATTTAGCCAAAGTATAACCCTTTTCCATTCTCTTTCAAAATTTTGAACTGTTTTGTTCTTAAGGGAGTTAGCTAATTTTTCAGTCTCTACCATATCTAACATTTTATTTTCCATTCATCTAAAGGAATGTCTGTTTTATCTTTCCAATGTTGTGCATATATCAGCTGTGCTGCTGTGATCGAATACAATAATATCTTCTGTTGTTTTCTAATCTCCCGATTCTGACCTAATATATACAATAAATAAAATTCTGGTACCATTTCAAAATTGATTTTGGAGATTTTTTGAATTTCATCATGAATTCCCTTCCAAAATTTCTTAGCCTTAGAACAAGTCCAACACATATGAAAAAAAGTCCCACCTTTTCCCCACATTTCCAGCACTTCGCATCCCCATTTTTGGTTATTTTTTGAAGTCTCTCTGAAGTCATATACCGCCTATGTAACATTTTATAATAAATTTCTCTTAAATTTAAATTTGGAGTGAATTTTATGTCCGTTTTCCAGACTTATTCCCATGCCTCTAACTCAATTGGATGGCCTATATTTTGGGCCTGCTTAATCATTGACTCTTTTACTGACTCAAATTCAAAGTCCATTTTTAATAGTAATTTGTAAAACTTCGAGATTTTTTTCTTCTGATGTTCTTTCAACAATTGATCTAGTTCATTTTCTTGTCTTTCAAAACCATAGTTTTTGGTCCATTTTGTACCTTTCTTTCAACTGGCACCAACCTGTTTAGCTCATGACCTTCATTCTATTCTTTTATTTTAAAAATAAGAAATGTGTCACCATTTGAAATAGTGGTACAACTGCAGGGGTAGATGGTGGTGTTTCTCACAGGGGCAGCTAGTGGATCTACTGCTGGATGGTAGAGATAAATCCTCTTTTGATGTTAATAAGACTCCTCCCACAGCTGCTCCGAGGTGTATAGGAGCTCTCTCAGAGTTGGATCCTTTCTCTACATAGGTTCCATACAACTCAGAACAGCTGCTGAAGGAGTCATGGTACCACTGCAGTATGGCTGGAATGGGGGGCAGAATGAGAGCATTGCTCCTAAAGAATTCTGCACCCCAAATAATTTTTTTCTCCCAGATTTCTAGCCTTGCAGTAACTCAACACAGAGAACATAGCAGATATTCTAGGAGTAAACTATTTTCAATGTCTCACCCTATGCAATGCTAGAAATTTGGAGACTAAAATAAAATTTCATTAAGGGAACAGATTTCCTATTTGTAGGGGCAGTGCCCTCACTGGCCCCCTTCTCCACTAGCTATACTCCATAGTAAAAATCATATAGCTGGAGACCAATGGGATTGATTCCATATCCTCCAACTGCCCTGCTTTGGCAGGAACATTCCTGATTAATCCTTTGTCATTCCACTTTTTTGGCTGCATTAGCTCATGTGTTCTTCCTCATTAATAACTTTGTCATCTTGAGTACACTCTCATGTTGCTTGTCAATACATGTCCCAGTTTTCTTCTGTGAAATGCTAGAGGGCATTTTATTCCACATCATGATGGAGCATCGTTCCAATAAGCATTATTGTAGCAAAAGAAGGGTGCACTTCTATTGAGGAAACTACAGTTTGCAAGTCCTAAACAGGACTGAATTTGCAAGACATGGACAGTACTGTTAATAACAGGGTTTCTTGGAGATCTTTCATTCATATAGGGTTGCCCTAAGTTGAAATGTACCTGACAACAATTAACAGCAGCAATTTCTTTTTTATTTCCAAAAACATCTCTAGAGGCAATAAAACACTGTTTCAAGCACCCCCATGAAACCTCTGTTGTCACCCCAAAACATGGGTGACTCAGGAGTCCATCTACAAAGCCAGTACCTCCATTCAAAGGTGGGGAATTATTAGCTCAAAATTAGGATCTTGCAAGAGGAGGACAATCTAGTAAGATCTTTCAACCAATGTTTACTGGGACTTTGCAGGAAAGAACCTTCCAGAGATTCAGAAGTAAGCTAAAAATATTTTTTTATTTAGGAATGAACAATCATACAAAGCTAGCTGAAGGAGAAAGAGAGGAAAGTTGTTGATAGTGAGGTTTCAAGGGCAATAAGGGTGATAATTACCAATCTGGAGAGCAGCAAAGAAACAGCAGTATGGTTTAGACTCGCACTGAAGGTCAGTACCCATTTGGAAATCAGAGTGACAGTGTGGCCACCAGTAAGCAAGATACTGCATCTAACTGCTCAAAACCAGGGGTTTTTATACCTGATTTCTACCTGGAGGGCATGAGTGTGAATTATTCTCTGGCAGGGTAAACAATGCAGTTCAGAGAGTGGACAGTGAGGTCTAGATTGAACTAACGATCTTAGGGTTATGTGACAAACAGTTAATGGCCATTGTGATAGCTTTGTAATGGTTGGACAGCTTTGGGGACAATGGAACTTCCCTGTTGCTATTGTCCAATAGCAGAGTTGTTACAGCTTAGCTTAAGCCTGTTATCTCTGGAGTTACCTGATGATTTCCTGACTATGACCTGGCTACGCCTAGAGGGGATCTCTGACTTACTCTGCAGTGCATGCATTCAGCCAGCATCTTCCTCTTGTCCAGCTTGTCCATATAGTCACATCAGGTACATTTTATATCAATACCAATTAATATATATTTTCAATTAAATTTTGCCAATTGAACCATATCAAAGTTTAAGGGTGTACAGCCCGATAACACTGTTTTATCATCTAATACAGTAACCACATGCACTCCCCTCACAGAAAAATACAGTAGTCCTCTTCTTATCCATGAGAGATACATTCCAAGACCCCCTGGGGTTACTTGAAATGGCAGGTAATACCAAACTCTATCCCAGCACTGGAAGTAACACTCTAACTTCGTTGGGACAATAGAAAAGCAAAGCTAGAGGGCCACCTCCAGTGATACCAGAGATGTTTCTTGTGGTGGTGTTGATAGAGGGGTAGTTAAAGAGGAGAGGTTGGCAGGGGGCAGGCAGGCAAGATGCAGGTGGAACGATCTGGAGCAGGCTGCATAGGTGCTGTTACCTGGAGCCCGAGAGATGGATTGGAGAAAACAGTGGGAGGGAGGTAAGTCTGTGAGGGAAAAGGTTGACTGTAGGTAACTGAAACCATGGAAAACAAGACCATGGATAAAGGGGGAGGCCTGTATTTCTCTGAATCCATCTATTATATATATATATATATATATATATATATATATATATATATTTATTTTAAAAAAAAAACTCTCTAAACCAAATAATTCAGCCCAAAAGTAATTTAAAGAAATCACTATATTTCCACATTCAAACATCATGGAGAACTGTGTTTAGCTGAAAACTGAAAAGCAGATATGTGCTGATCTTTTCCCCTGGCATGTGAAAGAAGAGGGGAGCCCAGAATACAAGGGTTACTGATGCATGTAATAAGAAACTGTTGTTTTCAGATGCATTTTATCCATGCCTGTGTAAGTTTAGAGTGCAGATGTAGTATGGGTTTCACTGATATACAATACAGAAAGACAGCATAATTTATCAATTCACAGTCACAGAATGTTGCCATAGGAAAACAAGTTTTAGGTTGTTTTATCTGCTTTCTCTTGTGATTCTCTGCTGCCATCTCCTGGTTAACAGATATATAGTATGTACTAGAAATATTTCTGAGTAATGGTCCCAGCGTCACTATAGGTCAGAAATAATTTGAAGGCACACAACAACAATAACGAATATAGTAGTCTAGGGGCCTGTCCAGAAAGGGAAAAAGTCCCTGGAAATATCAAGACTTTCCAGTTCTTTTTGTTTTGATTGTAGGTGCATGTTCATGGATCTGAATCTAAACTCTTTCTTGAAAATCCTGAGCTTCTCTCACTCCCCTCCCTTGTGTTCTTCTTCCTCTCTCTCCCGCTGATCATATGATACACCTAGAGTCAAGCAACGTTCAGAAACTTTAACCAGTTTCTACAGAATCTTTTAAAAATATTATTCAGGAGTCTGCGCCAAAAAGTTGAAGGGCTTTAGCACCATTCAATTTCTTTTATTGCTAGCCTTCCTCTTTCCCTTACTTATTCTCTGTTGAATCTAGGTTCTGAAAAAGATTGCTGTGTTTCTTGGTGGAAGCCATCTTAGCTACCTGAAGCTAAAGTCCTCCATAATCTGGGAGTTCCCTGGGAATATTCTGGAATGTGGAAAAATTCATATAGATCTCCAAAATAACATAACATAAAATGGGGAAAGACAGGAAGGTTCCCTTTTAGATGCAAAGCTAACTTTCAGGTGTAGTATTGCCATTCAGAAAGCAATTGACTCCAGCCCATTTCATCAAATGCATGATAGGCAGGGAATGTTGTTTCTAGTAGTAGTCAGAGCTGTTCCTGTGGCTACCTACCATTGCTGCCCATGCATTCATATCTTAAGGGAGGCTTCTGCCCAGTGCATACTGTTGAGGACTTCCAGGTTTGTTTATATTTTAAAAAAACCCTATGCAGGTACATTTCTGCCTACTGGTAATAAGAAAGATGGAAGCAGAGAGTGTCAATTACTGTATTATGACTTCACTTTTAGCTGCCATGGCTGCATCCTATGGAATTCTGGGGTGTGTAGTCCTGTGAGACACTAGAGTTCTTTGGCTGAGAGTTCTAAGTGCCCCTTCTCAACTGGAAATCCCAGGATTCCATAGGATGGGACCATGGCAATGAAAGTTGAACCATAGTGCTATAATCGTGTAGTGTGGAAGGGCCCCTAGTGGCAAGGGTGGCAAATCTGGATTTGATTTTACCACCACTGTTCCTCTAGCTGCTCTGAGTTGAATAGGAGCTTTGCTCACGCTAATTCTCTGAAATAAGAAGTTTTAATTTGCTTAAGCCACCCAAAGTAACTTGTGGGTACTTTGTTGTAAAGTGCTTTGGATCTCATGCTGGGAGAAAGTCAGGATATAAATTAAACAAACCAACTCAGAGCAAACAAACAAACTCAACAGTAAAATCAAGAGTAAATTCACTGCATCAACAGTGATGGGTCCAATGACCATCCTTGCATAGTGCCTCAGTAGTATGTTGCAGAGGAAGAAGGTATTGAAAAGGACTGAACATTGCCACTAAGAAAAGTAAGATGTTTGGAGGAAAATAAGATCTTGCTCTGATGGAGGGTAGGAGAAGGGAGTGACAACAATGAAAGGGTGGGAGGAAAGATGCAGTTCCAGCCTCCTCCATAGCTGAAGGGCTACAGAGACAGAAGAGGAGCAATATGAAGCTACACCCCCCAGTGACATTTCTCTTAGGTAAGCTTAATGGCTAGTCACTGCCACTGACTGTATAAGCTGAACTGGACAAATGCTACATTGTGTTGTGGTTCTGCAACTTGTGTCTATATTTACACCTGAATAGGTCACACACTCATAATACTGATGGCAATATTACAGAAACCTTTGAGTCAGATAGGCTGCACACCATCATCCAGTGAGTCAGGGAATTGTCTTCCACTGTGATGTCTTGATTGGCTTACTCATATTGGCTGACTCAGAACTTCAAGCACGTTGCTGCAGTAGACCTGTTGCTCTGCAGTGCATCTTGGTCTGGATTGTGTGAGCCAATACTGCAGAAGACATGGGGTGTTTGGAGGGCTGGCCCAAGGCTCATTGCTCCCTGGAGCTAAGAAGAAGGTAGTATCCCTTCCATTTCATTTACAAAAGCCAAGCAGAATGGAAAATGAATATTCTTTTCGGCACTGACGATTGGACAGTATCCTCCACAATACCTAATGGCAGCAAATTTGCTGAGAGGGTGCTGGGCAGGCTGCGTGGCACACAGCTTTCTCCTCTAGCATCTCCCAGTATTGGCTGGGAGATTAGAAAGTATTTCATGTTTCTGAATCTTGCATTGAGAACTGAGAGCAGCTTCTAGCCAATGGACAGATAAACAGTGGTGGCTGGTCACTTCCAGCTCAGTGAACAGTGAATCCTCTTCAGGTTTTGGGCAAAGCTTGAAGGAGCTATCCATGGTGCTGATCTTGAGTATAACATTCATTACCCCATTGATGTGGGAACCACCAGCCACCCCAGCATACACATCCTTCTTCTTTTTCCACAGGTAGGAGACTCTAGTTGGAACCCTTCCATTGGCTTTCTGGTGTTCGTGATCATAATATTAACAACTTCAGAATCTGTTTAACTGTGTCATGTTGTGGGCTTCAACACTGTAAATATGCAACACTTTTTTTTTCTTGCTCTCTAAAACCTGAAACCACGATTTTCTTTTTGTCTTTTCTGTAAATCTAAGAATGCTGATATTATTCATCTTGCAGAGATGCCATTCCCTGGGAACTGTTTTTGGTATTAGAGATAGCAGCTGTTGTGGAAACACAGATCTTCAGAACGAGACTGGAAGAGATAAGTGTCTTTCAATTCACCTTTAGAGGCTCCATAAGTGCAGATTGCTAAGTAAGAAGTGGGTGCTCCTGCTTAGTATCCCTACATTGCCATTCTGAGGGAATCAAAACTGTTAAAACATTTTGGTCAAAGCATCATGTTGCTAAAATTGCTCCATTATGGAATGTTTCAGCATTTCTTCATATTCATTATTCTTAAAAGTCATTTCCCAAGCTCTAGTTTTTGTTGCTCTTTTTCTTGTAATGAACATAAGCACTCTGCTTGATCAGATCCGGTCCTGCATCCTGTTTCCCAAAGTAGCTAAGCAGATGCCTTTGGGAAGCCCAGAAGCAGGACCTGATTGCCATAGCACCCTTCTGCTCACCTTCCTCAGAAACTGGTACTCAAAGGCATATTGAATCTGATGATGGATGATTTCATATACCTTTATTATGCCCCTCCTTGCTTCTCTCCCTCCAACTTAAAAATTCCAAACTTTCTGTTCTGTTGCGGTTTCGATTTGTTACAACAGATATTCCTGTTCAAGCTAGTAAAAAGATTATGACAGCTGAACATGATCGATCCTCATTAATGCAGGAAAACAGCATTCTTATTTTGATGTCAATTCACAGATTTGGAAAAATCATAGATACTTATATTCTAGCCAGATTTTAATTTATCTTGCAGGTTTAATTTTCTTGGCTGTTTTAATGTTGATCTGATTTTGTTTAAATGGTTGTTTTTGTGTGTGTTTTTAAATTTTTGTTTTTGACTGTTTTATATTATTGCTTTCTTATTCTGATTGATATTTATGTGCGTCACCTTGATTCTTACTTGCTTGAGATAGAATGGCAGATGAAAGTAAGTAGAAAAACCTTAATAGATTGAAGCAATTGTTAATGTATTGATTCAGTTACATTCACAGTGAGAGGAGAAATTTTTAGTTGGTGTTTACATGTATGCTACATTACTACATAAAAGCCTTACAAAATTAAGATGAAGTATTCCATCCTGCTTCTTTACCCTCTCCCCAACCTGTTCCCTGCTTTGAACTTTTAAGGAAGAAAACAGCCGCATGAATTTTTGAAGACCCCATTTCTTGTCCATTCTACCAAAAACTCTTTTCTTGCTTTCCTTTCCCCCCTCTCTTATAATCTCATCTCCTTACCCTCACTTTTTCTTTAGCTTGCTGATTCTCATTTGGATCCCAGCCAATGTCTCATGGTGAAAAATGTCAAAATTCAGTTTCCTGGGACCAACAACACACCTTAATGTGGTGTCCAGTACAGAACACAGGTGGACCATCTGCAGAGAATACCACTCCCTTCTGAGCTGCCTTTACCATTTGTTCACTTAACATCTTCTATTACTGAATTAAGTAAACCATTAAAGTCTAAACATAGATCTCCCATCTGATCTTGGAAGCTATGCAGGATCAGCCCTGGTTAGCACTTGAATGGGAGACCACCAAAAAATACCAGGTGCTCTGAACTATGTTTCAGAGGAAGGAACTAGCAAAACCACCTCTGAGTATTCCTTGCCTAAGTAAACCCTATGAAAGTAATGAAGCTGCCATAAGTTTACAGACAACCTGAAGGCATATATACACACAAAGCAGCCACAACAGACATATACAGAAAGAATGGGTCACCAAGAGGCATGTCTTAAAATCTAAAAGCTTGCTTCACAATTACAGGGTTTGTGCATGAAGGGGAATAAGGAGAGGCAACTCTATATACACATAAACACATTGCTGGAGTAAAAATATTGCCAAAGCTTTATTGGTCAAAGTCTTGGCACAACATAGGACACAGATTCAGATATCAAGCAGCCTGCTTGCTGCCTGAGGAAGCCCCTCTTCCCAGCCTCCTTGCTGGAAGAAGCTCTTGGATGGTAGAAAATGGGGTTCCACATGCATGTAAACCACTGTGGGTGTGCCCTGCTCCCTGGACATGAAGCCAATCCAACAGTCACCTAGTTGGACTGCCCCAGTGAACCTCTCCTACAAGATCCCTTAAAGGGATTCCCAAAGTAGTGAAATGAGCATTCAGGCACCGTCATCCCTGAAAGGATCTGTCCCAACAGCAAAAGCCCTTCCAAACTGTGACATGGAGGATCCATATAAAAACAGCAAAGTTTTGTTGGAGTTATGTACCATTTATGGAGCATCTTCAGATAGTTTTCTTTGAGATCTTGGGCTAAAGTAAATTTATTGGTCATCCTCCACAATATTTCCCAATAATCCAATGGTATTTCATGGCCTATATTCCTGGCCCAATTGTTTACGTTATTCATAAATTGTGCTTAAGATATAATGTAACATTACTATTGTTGTCATGAACCATCTTCTTGATTTTGTTTATAAAAATAAAGCTTAAAATTAAAAAAAAAAAAAAGCAAAGAAAATACACTGGAGTCCATGCAAATGCTGGTAAGTATTAAGACCGTTGAAGCAAAGGCAATGAAGGAGGGAGCATAAGGAAAAGTCAGAGCCATAGTGCAGCTGCACAGGTTGAGAAGCATAGATATGCTTTCCAGGCAGATCGGAGTGAAAACTGTATCTGGCCAGTCCACCTAGGTAAATCTTGTTTCCTAGGTCTGCTGTCTTCCTCCTGCTTGGCCAAACTACCAGGTAGAGAGCTGGAGAAACTGCACCTGCATAGGCATTACAAGAATTCAGCCAACCAGCTGGAGAAAATGGCAGTTATCAGAAAAGATGGCAGCGACCACCCCCACTTTCTATTCCCCCTATCCCTTCGCCATGGGTCTGCAAACAAGAACCCAAATAAACCTGTGACCTGATGCTGATCATTTGGAACCTTACCTGTATATCTGTGTTTCACTGTGGCCAGGCATTTAGCACACTAGCAGTGTTGTCTTTGTGTTTCCTTCTTATTCCGGAATGCGCACAGTGTAACCTGATTCACCTGAGTACTCTTGTGTATGTGACAGGGCTTTCATTCTTGGTCCCTCCCCAGTCTGGGTCATGATCCAGCTCCCACCCTCTGCCCAGTGCCTGCAAATAAATGAAGCATATTTCTTTGCCTGTTTGTTACCACTTTGTGGTATTCAAAATTGGTATAGTGGAGGGAAGCTCAAATTAAGACGACAGCATGAGCACAGGATTAAAAGTTCCTACTTCCCCTACACCATGTATGGACTAGGTCTTCTGAGCTTACTGCAAGACAGGAAAATAACATCACTGCTAATGGCTAATGGTGGAAAGAATATTCTAAAATATTTAGGAAAATGTATAAAAACATGTTTTTAAAGGCTGAGAAACCCTAAGGAGAACAATCTGGGACTCACATGAATTTCTGTAGTTTGGACTTATTCTGTGAAAAATTCACATGTGGTTGTTCTGTGCAGAAAACAGCATTTTCTGTACAGAAAACGGTATTTATATGCAGTAGTATGATTTCTTGCACAGAAGATTCTGTAATTGGGGATTTGTTCTGCACAAAATTCACACATGGTTGATTTGCTTCAAAAATATTGTCTGCAAAGAAAACAGCATTTTCTGCGTAGCAAATTATATTTCTGCTTACAAATGTTCTTTTCCATGCAGAAAATGCTGTTGTCTGTTAAAAATAACTTCATGTGTATGTGAAATTGTATTCCCAGAATTTTTTCAATCTTCAAATGTATTTGTTTCCAATACTTCCTAGCTTTTGGGCATCAAACATAGAAGACTGGGAATTAAAACTATATGATATGGCAATTATGGATAAGATGACAACATTAATAAGAGAGATCTCTCTTGGAAAGTTTGTTAAGAAATGCAACCCTGTTATACAATTTTTTAAAAGCAAAGGGGGAGACTTGATGGTAGCAAGCTTTGTAGATTGAAGAGACAGATATGAAGAAGAGATAAATGAAGAGAAATATGAACTTTATTCAGTTTATGTTAACTATCTGTATTATAAAAATATTGCTATATAGTAATAATGTTAAGATTTAATGTTATATAAGAGGCAATATCAGTAGAGCCCTGATGTATTTAAAGAAAGGAAATGCATCCTCATCTACCCAGTCAATTTGTTATCTTAAGGACAACCTAGTCAGGAAGCCAGAGAGGAAGAGGAATGATTGGAACTGAAATAAGAAGGTGTGTAGGTATGTCCTAAGATATGTTAAATTATGTTATATATTATGTGTATTATTATACTATATGATTATGTTTATTATACTTAGGCTTCGTCTTTAGAAATCTTCCTATTTATGTGTGAATTGTTTGTATAGGTATGTTTGTATGTATTGTCTTTTAAGAATTTTATGTTTTTTCTTAATAAAATTTAAAAAAATAACTTCGTGTATATTTTGAGGAGAATAAGTTCTGTGCTGCATAGTTTTCTTAGACTTTCTTGCAGCAAGAAGAAATTTGTTAAAATTACTTATTGCTTCTTTTGAGAAGGAACTTAGTAAAGAATTACATCCTTTCTACTGACATCTGTAGCAAATCATCTTATTGAATGCAAATATGTTGCTTTTCAGGGCTGCAATCTTCAGCTATGTTTGTTGGGCATAACCTGGACATAAGTTGGATATTGGTGATGATGCCCACATGATGCTGCCTTTTTGAGACATTACTAATCTTGACACATCTTATAGCCATAGTCCAGTAAAAAGCTAGGTTTGTTTGTTTACTAAATGTGTAGGAGGCAAAGCGCTGGCTCCAATGCACTTCAGGTTTGTTACGGATTAGGGGGAATGACTCCTCAGTGGTTGTTCCCTTTCTTTGCAAGAATCCCCTTCCCACAAGGAATTACTGACTGGTCATCATCAGTCAGACTGAACCTCCAGGCATAACCTAGTCTATCTGTTCAGTTGCTTGGGGACTTTCTGGATAGTATTACCAAGGACACATTCCCGTGGTCCAGCTCATGGCTTTAATTGTGCCTCATTTGCAGAATTTTACAGGGAGTGGAACTCAGAAAACACTATTGTCTTCCACTTATTGCTACAAAATAAGAAAGAGAGAGAGAGAAATCAAATGAGCAGCAAAAGTGCGCAAACTCTTTTGATCAATACTGCTAGGATCCAACACTCCGGAAACACTTATTGGCCTTTAAGGTGTCACAAGACTCTTTCTATTGTTTTGCAGCACTATCTTAGCAGAGCTATCCCACTGGAAGCTGCTGTACACATATGAACTCTGTTCCAAAACCGTTGTATCCTTCTGCCAGAAGGAACTGGTAGGCCTCTATTTTGCCTTTCTCTCATGATTGCCTTGGGTCAACAGTCTCTGTATTGTCTGGCAAGATTAGCTAACAAGATCTCTCAAGCTGGGACACAAAGCATATGAGGTTTCAAGACACTCCTTCTATTAAAGGGAGGCAAAACATGGCTTGATCATTGAACGTGCTGCAACCAAACCTCCGCCTGATGTTGTTTTCATTCACTTGGGTGAGAACTATCTGGTCAAAATGCCTTGGCTCTAGCTCATTGCCATGGTGATGGTGGACCTCCACAGCACATTGTGCTTACTCCCTAATGTTCACATCCTATGGACAAAGATGTTACCAAGGTGGGTTTGGCAGGGTGCTTGCTCTACCTCAGCAATCAATGCGGCATATTGACATACTAACCAGGAGACAATCTGACATTTTCCTGGATAGAATGAGCCCCCATTTTCCACCCAGAGATATAACCTAAACTGGCTCACCTTTACTGGGGTGATGGCATCCATTTTTCTCCTGAAGGATGTGACCTTTTCTTGGACTTGTTAACCTGCCAGCATTACATTTAAAGTATGGAGGGAAGGGGAGCCAAACTAGGCTGGCACCCTTCTGTGGTGGATTTTGAAGGGAAGAGGGGACATCAGACACAAGCTTTATGGAGGGAAACCCTGATGGCAGGGGGCGGGGGTTAGATTGATGATAAAGGGGAGGGAACCTTCACTCTGGGCAGATGCAAATGAACTTATATCAACAGACAATTCAGGAATGATTCCTCACCTGGCTACTATGGAATCATCCCCAGCTTGGATGATATGGCATACCCTGTCAGATGTTTAACTTACATCCATGGCTATGTGCCCTGCCTGGACATTTTCTGCTTCTTGAAATCATCAGGCTCTGTGTTTCCTCTAACTTAATGGGATATACTGGATACACTTGATTATCCACTGATGCATATACCTTGTGAATATGCTTATGTGTGTAAAAATGTACTATACATTGTACTATATGTTGTGTTTACATTTAACTTGTGGCCAATATCTAATCCATAACATAGTGTCTGGCCTCATTGTCTAGGACGAACTAGCAAGCTGGAACACAAGAAACTTGAGGCTTCAAGCCACTCCTCCTTACAGGGAGACAAAACATAGCTTGCAGGTCATATGAGGGCACAAGACCATTTTGCATGGCCTTTGCTCCCCTCCCCCCTCCTCCTCCTCTCCCCCCTCCTTCTCCTCCTCTTCTTCTTTCCATTCTGAATTGATGCTCTCAGAAGCCTTCAGAAGTTGTGATTCTCTGGTGCAGATTCCCCTGTACTGCTTTACATCATTAAGTCCACTCCCCTTTTCCAAAACTGGAAATTTACTTATAGCCACTTTATGGATTTTTCCAGGGGCTTTTCATTGTATACAAGGAGTCTGTATGTTCCCCACCAGCATTCAGGGGCAGAAAACCAGCCCTCTGAACTTGTCTGCTCAGGCTGTATTTGAATGAACCAGGGAGTCTCTCCATACATTGGCTTGGTACCTCTTGAAATCATTAAAGTATAACCTTCTACAAATCATCATTCCAGTAACATTCTCATTTAACTTTGGTGAAACATGTCAGAAGACCCTTGTGCACTGTAATAACTATTGGACTGATAATTCCTCCCCCACACTAATGTTGTCTTCACTCTCTATTTTTTTATTCTAAGATGCAAGATACAACTAGGAGCTAGCATGTGCAGAGATGAAAACAAGGCAGCTATCGACATTGCAGAAACTGGAGGGCCATCTGCCTTAGCTATGTAAATACCTTATAAAAAGTGATTTCAGAAGCAGCTTACGAACATCTTTGGTTGACATCCTTTGTTTTCTAGGGAATGGGACTGAAAGTTTTTTTTTTTTTAATTTCTAGGGTACTTTGATAGAAATGTTAGGAAGTGAGAGATGTTAAAAATGAAAGTAGTGTGTTTGTTAGCTCTTGATCATTTAATGCACTATTATTATGTTGTGTTGCTTTGTGTGATGAGACACAGAGGATGTGTATGCAGCAACATTTTAATACAAATTTTAAAGCAACTCCCCCCCCCAAAGCAAAATTCTTGTGTCTGCTTTGGGCCAAACAAAGCATATCATGCTTCTGAATGAAGAGTTATATGATTTCCATGCTCTTTCAAAGCCTCATGAATTGATCTGTTTTCCATGAGGCCATTGTGCTCATCCAGTCATCTCTCTGTGCAAAGACAACCTTTTCATTAGGGCACAATCAGAACGGAGGTCCTAAGGAGAAATGCATCAGGTCATAACTTTAATATTCTAGACTTTTTGAAATCACTGTTGCTTTCTGTCGGTTGTATTAAGCTGCTTAACTTGCATCGTAGAAAAGACGGAATGGCTTGTTGGAAATTATCATTGATCACAGCATAAATTAACAAATTGCAGCATGTATTCATTGCAGCCAGTGGTCTGGAGATGACATAGCCAGCATGGACATGGGTTTCAACATCACAGCTAACTGGGTGTATCCTTAATTCAATCCGAAGGATTCTAAAGACATGGAAGGGCAGGAAGCACACATAAAAGACTACTAGGAAGAGAAAAGCAAGTTTGCGAGCCTTTAGTTTGTATGGATTTTGAGTATGGGGCCCTGTGGCCAAGGTATAGATTATTGCAGTGTAGCAAAGAGTCACAGTTATTAGAGGCAAGAAGAAGGCCAAGACACTTAAAAGCCAGGTATACCACCTAATAACTTCCAGGTCATCAGAACTCGTGAGGTCCAAACAGGCAGATTTGTTCTCGTATCTTTTTGAGGTAATCAAGTAGTTGAGAGGACTCACGGCCAAAAATGAAATAAGCCAAGATGCACAACATGCCACAATAACCCATAACTTTTTTCGAACAGAGATACACCTTATTGGGTAGACAATTGCAAAGTATCGGAAGATGCTGAAGCAGGTCAGAAAGAAGATGCTGCTGTACATATTGAAACAGAAACTGAAGCGGATGAACTTGCACAGGAAATCTCCAAAGATCCAGTGTTCTCCATTGGCATAGTAGTGAATCAGGAAAGGAAGGCTAATTAAGTAGAGCAAGTCCGTGAAGGCCAAGTTGAACGTGATAATGGTGCTGCTTTTCCAGGGCCTCATCTTGAAAATGTACACACACATCGCCATAATGTTGCCTGTGAAGCCAATGACAAAGATCACACTGTAGAAGGATGGCAGGTAGGATGTTCTGAGTTGATCGACATCATCAGTGCAGTTCTCAAGAGCAGCTGCATCATAACTTGGCAGTGTGCTACTCAAATTTGCTACACATTCTTCTGTGTTTGTTGATATCATTGTGAGGCTTTACAGGAGGAAAAAAGAGAGGAAGGGTTAGTTTGGCATACATGAATCCAGACACAGTGATTTGAATGCAGGTATAGTCATACTTAAGAGACACATTGAACTCAAAGGGATTTAATTTAAATCTGAATCAGTCCTAGTATGATCAACTATTACTATAGAAACAATACATAACTAATCATATGAATTACTTTTCTTTTTAAAAGAAAACAGTTGCTTTTATTCCCTCAGGTTTTTGTTTTTATTCTGTCTCTCTCAAAAGAGAGAGAGATTACTATTAAGTGGTACATATAATTTTCATCTCTTGCAATTCTTATTCTGAGCTCTTCATAACATGATTTCTTCCCTATATCGTTCTTCACTTTCACTTTATTGCACAATAATCATTATAGCTGAATATTCAATGATGTAACTTCCTAAAACGTAACATAATTTTATACAATTTCTGAGGAAGTCTTTCGCCTCTCAGCCCAAGAATGTACGCACTATTATTGGTTTAATTGAGGGGCTCTGTTAATTTTGAAATTAATTTTGTGTGTGTTGACTCTTAATAGATATTAATGTCTACCTTTTAATGCCAACCTTTTAGGATGCCCAGCATTCTGGGTTAATGTGCACCCTGAGAATATTTTCAAAAATAGATCTATGATACCATTGAGGTTGCAGTATTTAGCAAGGACATGGAACACATTTGTTCAAATCCCAAGTAACAAAAGGAATTAGGCTGATTTGGACTAGTAAGTACAACTTCTGGATTAGATCAGATTTGCCCAATTTGGTTCTGGAGTAGAATGACACAGAAAAATTCCAGCGCTCATACTTCAGGCATAAATGTGATGATGGAAGCAGAGCTGTCAGTCTCTTCCTCCTTTCCAAAGCTTAAGTGGGCATCTCTAGAAGAGATGGGGGGAGGGTATGGGACAAAGAATTTCCTGTGTCAGCCCAGATCACCACATGCCTTAAGGGGAATCAAGTGGATTTGTCAGGGAGATCAGTTGGACAGCTACAAAAACATCCTCTCTTCACCCCTATTTCTTTAACATTGCCTTGAATCTCATCAGTTAAGCTGGTAGAATAAAGTAGAATGTACCCTCTTCTTCATTAAGATGCTATTTATCATCATCTGTCTTAAATATCTTGGGTAAACTTCAATAGACTTCACTGGTTGATTCTTCAGGGGGGCAGTGCCAGAACAAAAGAAATGTGAATTACCCGATTGGCCAGTCAACAGCATTGAAAAATTAGTTGTGTTTTGTTTTGTTTTGTCGGGGGGGGGGAAGCAAACTTTACAGATGCTTAACAAAAGGCAAACGAATTTGGAATTGCCTGTCTGATATTTGGCAGGTTCAAGATCTTATGTGCCTGCTAATTTTATGTGGATGTGTGAGAATTTTAAAAATTATACACATTTTTGGTCTCCTAATATTTGTGACTAGTAGACTAATGTTCTGAATTCCTGAATATCAATTCAGATTTGCAGTCCAGATCAGAATGGATTTGGTCTTCATTGATCTAGACTAAAGGAGACCCAGATCCAAATCAGTGAATCAGGCTCCAAATTGAGTGTTATACAGAGCCCTAATATTTAGTGGGCTTGTTAGTTGTTTTTATACTTCAATATTAGTTGTACTTTTTAGACTGCTCAGTAACCAGAGCTCTCCACATGAGGTATATATATTTAAAATATAAACAATGCAATAATGAAGAAAAGCAAACAAAAACAAGGTAAAACAAGGTAAAACATTACAGTGGGTAAAATACTGCAACACATAAAAATAAAATAGTGCTACCATCTGAAAGTAGTGAAAACATGTCTCTAAACTCTGGTATCAATAAAAGGTATTTAACATGTGCTGAAAATATAATAATATAAGCATTGGGAAAGCATCTGAAAAGTCCTTCTCTCTCTTGTAGCCACCAGTGTATCCTCATTTGGAGGACTGCCTTAGGATCTAGGAGAGAGAGACAGAGGGATGCTCTGATTAGCCTTACAAAACTTGCTAAAATAACTTTTAATATAACTTTTAATACAACTTAGAAAACATCTCAGAAAAAGGGGGAATCTCTCTTCACTGGAGCTTCAAAAGTCATGTTTTGGACTATAGTTCCAGAATTTCCTATCCAACATGATCATGGCCATGTTAACTGAGGGATTCTTAGAGTGGTAGTTCAAAAGTAACTTTTCCTAAACTCTTCTCTTCATTCTCATACAGGATTGAATGCTTCTTCTACGGTGCTGTTTGCTGTACCTTCTTCTTCATATACTGATTACAACAACTAATATTAATCAAATAAAACTAAAGCAACAAATCAATCCAGTTTCTTTAACCAGGTGACAACCTAGGTAGCATCTGTGCATGATGACAGAAATGTATTGGACTGAGATTGTAAAATGGTGAAGTTTTCTTACTATCTCTATTTTTCTTCTTGCATGAACCTTAAAACTTTCACCTGCATCCCAAATGACTTTGCATCTTATTATTCTGCACTCCCAGAATCCTGTAAATTTTTCAACATATTTCAAAATCCATATTTACTTTAGGGCTGGGTTTTGCATGAGATTTTTATTCTGAAATTATAACGTACATAAAAATAGGGCACTCTAAACAATTTCCTGCTGGACATTTACTTTTAATTTTCTGTGGATTGTTTTAGCATCAGAAAGTTCAATGTACCTGTCAGTGGTGTGGATCTTCTCTGCTTCTCTTCATGCTTTGAACTTGGAGAACAGTCGACTTTAAGACAGTCAGTGCTGGGTCCGAACACTGCTGGATTGTAAAGAGTTAGCTCTGAGAATATGCTGAGATCTATTTCCAGGATTGCTGAGAGGAAATAAAGTATGCACTGTAATCTAGAAAGGGAGGAGACCTACCCTCTGTTGACTTCTGTACAAAGAGTGGAGCTCTATATGTTTGTTTCTAGTTTTTCCCTCTCCCACCCTTAGCAGCAGAAACTGCTCACAGCCTGTC
The DNA here is from genome assembly GCA_948474755.1 of Ctenosaura bakeri. NCBI lineage: Eukaryota > Metazoa > Chordata > Lepidosauria > Squamata > Iguanidae > Ctenosaura > Ctenosaura bakeri. Next base: position 44,536 of record CAOLHI010001367.1, read on the forward strand.
TTGTTTGGCTGTTATGAGTATCCAAGGTCTGCCAGAGCCTGTGTCTTGGGGGAAAGGTGAGTAAGCTTTGACAATCTAACAGGGATGTTGTCCTGAACAGGAAAATAAGCTGTGCAGGAAACACTTTTACCAAAGGCTGACCCTGACAGAGTTTGCCTTAGACAGCAGATGCCCAGGGTGATGAGGAACTACAGGGTAGCTCCTGTGTGCCATGAGGCCTGCCATGTACCTTCTAAAGCTAGCCTACTGCTCCCAGGAACATCTGAGGATGCTGCTCTGTCACCACTAGGCTCAGAGGTTCAAAGGTCAGTGGAGGCTCAGAGGTCAGTGGGGTGGCAAACCCTCTTGGGATTTTAATCCTAAATGTAAGAAGGTTGTCTAAGATGATTAATTCTACTCCTTCCTGAAAAGGTTGAACAGATCTGTAATAGTTCTTCAAAGTCTGGACAAAAACCTATAGCAGATTCACCATTCCAGTGGTGTAGGGACAGGTGGGCGATGGGAGCAGTGCACCCCCAGCAGCAATTTTTTGGGAGTACTGCCACTCTGTGCTGTAGCCCTGCCCTCTGCATGCCATAGTCCCACCCCATGTGCCATAGCCCTGCCCCTGCCACTCCACCCGCCCCTACCTCTTCTCCATGTGCTCCAAGCTATGCCACTGCACCATTCCACTGATATAGAAGCCACCTGCTTCCCTAATTCAGTTGCCAATCTCTCTGACTTCTGCATATAAAAGGAGAAGGTGCCATTTTGTCCTTTGTCTCAGGCAGCAAAAAATATTGGAACTCTAACATGAACATCACTGTCCATGAGTACAGTGTTGAGATCAAGGGAAGTAATAATACCACTATATTCTGCTTTGGTTAGACCTCATCTGGAATACGGTGTCCAGTTCTGGGGACTACAATTCAAAAAGGATATTGACAAGCTGGAATGTGTCCAAAGGAGGGTGGCTGAAATGGTAAAGGGTATGTTTAACCTAATGAAAACATTAAGAGGTAACATGATAGCCATGTTTAAATATTCGATGTCATATTGAAGATAGAGCAACCTTGTCATATTGAAGATAGAGCAAGCTTGTTTTCTGCTGCTCCAGAGTGGATGGAACAGTGGATTCAAACTACAGGAAAAGAGATTTCCTGATGGTAACAGCCATTCAACAGTGAAATGTGCTGCCTTGGAGTGTGGTGGAGTCATCTTCTTTGGAGGTTTTTAAAGAGAGGCTGGATGGCCATATGCTGGGGGTGCTCTGAGTTTGTGTTCCTGCATGGCAGGGGTTTGGATTCAGTGTCCATTGTGGTCTCTTCCAACTCTATGATTCCATGATTTTATGATCACTAGTATTGAAATTAGATTTATCTGCCATTCCAGTTGACTTCCTTATATGGAATGGATGGAGCATAATTTTCTGCTTTGCCTCAAGCAGCAATGTCAATGCCTTTTAATCTGATGTTCCTTTGAACAACTGTTGATGTTTTATTACAAATCTTTTAAGTACAAAGAGGGCTGAAATCAGACAGCATAAGAGACAGGGAAATATGTTAACTCAACTCACCTTTCTCTTCCAAACTGTGGTAGCAATAATTGGAAAGTAACTGTAATACAGTGACAAGAGATTTGCTGCTAAAAGATATTCTGGACAGCGTTGAAATAATGGTTGGGAGGCAATAGAAAGGTCCTTCAAAAGTTCCAGCTTTCCCCATTTTTAGCCATGTCATTCACTCCTCCTACACTTTTTTAAAAATAGTAGCTAAGGAGGGCTTTTCACAAAAACTGTGGGGGCAGACACCCTCTGTTGTTCCTGTATTGTTCTGCTGCTGTAAGTACTGATACTGACTCAAAAGGGCAAATCCCATGCAGTCTACTGTATGATCTACCCAGAAGCAGGTTCTGTTGTATTCAATACAATTTATTCCCAATTTGACATGTGTATGGTTGCACCCCAAGATATTAATTCTGTCATGTTTCTTAGTCCTTAAAAATTTGAGGGGCATTTTGTTTCCAGAACTGCTGCAGGAGTGCTGGTGCAGTATAATTGTCCAACAGCAGGGCTAAAGATCTTGAAGGCTTACTGTACTCGAAAAACAATCCGTTGATTTCCAAAATGGTTTGGCAGCTTATGCTTTCACATCTTCCTAGTGATACATAAGTATGCCCTGTAGTATCAGTTTGGTTAATGACTAGAACTGGATACATCACAACAGTGGAATTAAGCAAAGTACGTTCATTTACCCATCACAACTCTTTGTGTTTTCACTCAACACCCCACTCTAGGGATGACAGCAGTATGTTGAAATCTCTTTTTTTTTATTTGATTTGTTATTTTCAATTATTTTAGCTGCCTTAGATATTCTTTTAAAATAAGGTAACTTTAAATATATGGTTATAATTTCAAAGTTACAGATATGTGGGGGTATGGATAACTTTGTCTTTCTGTTTGTTTAGAGTGCACATGTCTGTTGAGTCCAACTTATATTTTTTCAATGTGCCTTCTCCCTACTTTCCTATCTAAATGCATTTTGTTTCTTTGTATATCCATTTATATATATTTTCCCCTATTTTCTGTATTATTTTGTTCTCTTTTGTTCTCTTATATTTCTGTTTGCCTTTCTTAGGCCATTTCCATACTACACCTTTATAGTGCTGTTATTTTACTTTCAACTTCCTATGGAATCCTGGGATTTGCATTTTAGAGAGAGGCATTTAGAATTCAGGATGCTGAAAGTGGAATAATAGCACTATAACAGTGCAGAGCAGAAATGGCCTCAAATGTCAATATGATTTTAAAATATATACATATATACACCTACACACGCACACAGAAAAAGGGAGAATAATAGTGGTACAGAGAAAGTCAGCTCCGGATTTTATTTTTTAATGTATGTTATTTACATTAGGGTCTCCCCTCTCCCCCAATATAAGTACTGGATAAATCTGACATGGAACATTTTGACATGAGATATTGTTTGTTTTGACCAAACAATTCCTATGCAAGATTGGAAGCACAAGCACTCATGGAATCCAGATAGGTGGATGGAGTTGGTGGTCAGCGGAATATATGCCGAAACTTACATCAATTCAGTCTCAAAGTGTTAACCGTGCTTTTGAAAAATTCTCTGCAGTGGAGAGGCAATTATTGAGCTGGTCAGGTGAAGAAGACTAAGCAGCTCCCATCTGTCATTGCCATGAACGTTCATCCTCTCCTCCCTTCTTCTCATTGCAGTCCTCTTTCTTTACTTAGGATGAGACACATGCATGTGTGTGCATTTGAAATCTGTGACATGTTAAACAGAGATATTGCCTTTCTCTCTCTCTGTGAACTTCATATGGGTGTGCATACATACACATGCACACATATCTATGCACATATCAGCATACACAATATGTGTGTGTATATGTATATACAGAAGTGGAGGTTTAGCAGTCTGCGGCAGCCCACTAACAAGAATTCTTTTCTATGCTAGGGCAACAAAGAGAAATAAGATGTCACCAGAAGATATTGTTATATTTGATAACTGCTGCAAGACTGGAAAGAAAAGAAATATGTTGGTATAAAGGAATGGAAATTAAAAGTCTTGGATATGGTACAGATAGAAAAGTTAACATTTTCTTTGAAAAATAAACCTATCCAGAATTTTGAAAGGGAATGGAGAGAAGTCTTGAATTGGATAAAGACATACCGGTAGTATAAGAAAAGAAAAAGGAAGAAAGTAAGATTGTATGTAATGTAATGTAATGTAATGTAATGTAATGTAATGTATTGTAATATAACAATGTAACAAGGTAATGTAACAAAGCAACAAGGTAACAAGGTAAGATTTAACAATGTAAGATCATCTCCTTTGAGTAAGCAGTAAGTATGTATGAATGGAATGAAAACAAGCAGATTCAACTGGAAAATAAGCTCAGAAGTGGGGAAGGGCTGTTATTTTCAATTATAAACTTCAATAAAAATATTAAAAAAACAAAAACAAGAATTCTTTTCTATGAGCTGCCAAAGGCCAAATGGACTTTATAATCTGATGCATCTGACAAGGTATGGGAACAGGGATCCCCTCCTACAAAGTCCTCTGTTTTAGTGCAAGGTCATTCCAGCATATGAATTCTTCTGACAGATTGCAGTTGTCAGTGGGCGTCTTTGCACAATTTAGGTTCTAACTCTGGATGTAAATTTGTTTTCAACTCATCTTGACCTCAAATGATTTTGCTCCAAACACCAACCCAGCCATGTGTAGAAGAGAGGGAAACAGGAAAGTAGTGCACCTTTTAGCATACACTGCTTGTTGCTCTACCTTCCAACTTCTACATACAATATGTACACAAGAACACAAAACAATCTGTGTAGAATTCCATGAACAGGGCAGAAAAAATGAAGTCAGTAAAACTGTTGTGTGGATTGCAGGGCAGATGAAAGTACTTACAGATCTGGGACAGATTCATGATGATTTGTATATTCCTGTTCTTTCAGACTGTCCCATTATTGCCCTGATGGTGTATTCCCATATGATCCCACGTCTCTTAGCATTTTTACCTGTTCTCTGCCCTTTTTACCCTGATCTGCTTGAACCTCTGCTTTTAAGTCCACCAGTTTCAATCAACTGAGTACAGACCTTGTGCAGTGGGCAAGTCCAAGATATTCTGCTGCATGGGATGAAGAACAAGATAGAGCCTCTCCCATGTACAAAAGCCAGATGGGCTGACAGATGAATCTTCCTTCAACACCAACAACTGGCATTGTTCTTATTTACCTATGATAGCAGGGCAATATAGCTCGGAGTGCAGGGCAGATTGTGTGGCATACAACTCTGTACTCCATAGCAGGTCTGGCACTGTCAAGGTAGGTCTCTGGTAGCTCTGGCTCTTTCAAAGGAAGAAGATATCTTGGCCTCAATGGGGGATAGCCACAAAGCTCCTGTGTTACACTCAAACAATTGTAAACGTCTTGAATACAATGACATTTCCATGCTTCATTGTTTGATGCAATAGTTTTTAATGTTATGTGAGATCAAGAGAAAAAGAAAGTTGTATATGTGAGCACTGGATTGGTAAAACACTTATAAGGCTAATTATAGCTCTTTTATAGTGATGTACAAATACAGTACAAACAGGAAGGCTCAAATATGTGTCTATGACTCAGTTTGTCTTCTAATTAAATTCTACTATAAATACCTTCATTGATCTATCCAGTAGGTTCAGCATTTTATTCCCATCTTACCCTTTCTTTTTGCAAGTGTAAGAACACAAACTCCAGTTTATTTAACATTCTCTGAATGCATTTAATGGCCAAAGAAAACAAACAAAAAAACACCTGTAGTACAAAATGCTAGTGGTGTAAATCTTCATAGAAAACTACTCTGAGGAGTGACCTTATAAAACACTGAATTAACTGATCATGGTTCTCTCTACCTAAATATAACTACACAACAGTAAGCATTTTTGTTTGTTTAGAGTGACTAGTGGGAATGGAATGAACATTGAAAAATATGCAAAAAAAAAAAGGTCAAAAATGTATCTTGAAGTATCAAGAAATCCTATGAGAAGAATTCTGGATTGCAGAGGATCTTCACAGTTTGGCATTTATTCTACCAAATAATAATAATAATAATTGTTTTATCCAGAAAACTGTATTTTCTAAACAGGAAACAACATTTTCAGTGTACAAAATAATATTTCTGTGCTGAGATGTTATTTCTTGCACACACACCAAAAAAATTACGTTGTTTGTGCAGAAGATGCTGTTTTCTGTGCAAACCAACCATATTCAAACTTTGTGAAGCAGAAGTCCTGAATTGTGAATAGGCTTCAAAAACTGCATTATTTTCAACGACTTTCTTACAATGGGAGAAAATTTCTAAAATTACTCATTTCTTCCTCCCAGAAGACACACTTCTAATAACTAGATATTTTATATACTCTGACATTTCTTAGGCATGCTGTGTACAAATGCATGTCTTTCCATATCTATCTCACAAATGCAGAGTTCAGTTTTCTCTGGAGCTGCCCTGGAAGACAGTTGTGACACCACTTGATGATACACTGTTGGTGGAAATTTTAGGCATTGGAAGCCAAGATAGTTTATGTCCAGAGAGGTAGAAACCCTAGAGCCTTTTAGGGTTCTGTGGAGTTCTGCAAAGTTCAGTGCCCCCCTGCATGCTTTTCAACAACTGTATGAAGCCATTGGAGGAGCTCATCCAGAATTTAGAGCTTAAGTCTTGCTGCTATGCTGATGTTACTGAGAAATATCCCTCTTTCACAACTGTTGCCAAGGAGGCTATGGAAGTCTAAATGCATCACCTCTGCAGCCATGGCAAGCTGAGAGGTAATAAACAAATGCTATTTTTTTAAAAAAAGAAAGAAAACAAAAGAAAGAAAGAAATCCCTGTAAACTTGGCAAGTGTGTTGTACAACTGTGACAAAACATGATGGTTTATACATTTACCTCTGTGTATCCGTAAGCTGTAAGCATACAAAGTGTTAACATTTATTCAGAATATGTCTTACAGGGGCAGCAGGACCCCCCCACCTTTTAGAATATTGACCTTTTAAAAATGTGTCCTTGACAGTGCTAAAGCCTTGTTTATATTGCACACTTCCTAGTCATTTTTTTTATTTCTTTATGCACATTCTTTCCCAGGCGAGTATTACTCATGTGACTCTGTGACACTTTAAGTGTGTTTAGCATTTTGCATGCCAACGCAATTGTCAGTTTATTGAATCCAACAATAATAATATTTACATTTACATTCTGCTCTATGCCTATGGCTAACCTGGCATCCTCCTCATGACCAACGAAAGTTGTGCATGGGTTGTGACACCCTAGACTGTAATTGCCTCCTTCTTTAGAGCACAAAACTTTTTCCTTTCTTCCTAGAGCTTGGAATTTTACTTTTAAATTCTTCAAAGGGGTAGCCATGTCAATCTGTTTGAGCAAAAACAACAAAGGATCTTGTGGAGTTTTAAAGGCTATCTAGTTTTATTTGGCATAAGCTTTCATAGATGCCAGCCTACCGCATCTTGCAGAGTAGCCTGTGATCTTCGTGTACCCTCTAGAAATTTATGCCATGCCTTGCTATGGCCACCTGAAAGTGTGTGCTATGCCCCTTACCACACTTTCACTTAGGTCATGTTCTGTTTTGCTGAGAAACTCCTTTTTATGCTGTTCCTGTGCATTGTGAAAAGTCTTTTTATGCTCCTATACTAAAGGACTGTGCCACTGAATGCCTTTCTCTTCCCCCAGCCATCCTCTCAAAAAACCTTTCTGTGCCCTCTTGAGAAACAATAGAATTTCCCCACACTGCCGTTATATAAACAAATAACAAAATCATACTTTGGTGGGAATCTATTGTGGCCAAAATGGAAACTCTAGGCACAAGAGGAAGTTACCAGCGGGCATAAGAGAACCCAAAGGTTTGTGGAGCACAAAAATCCTGCCCCCTCCCCAAAATCCCAGTGAGGTCTGAATGTGCTCAATGGAGATTACATACTGATAGGTTGCTTGGGTGAGGGTTACAAAATCAGCTGGATAGGAGAATTGAAACAGAGCATCCTGGGAAGAAAGGCTTGCCTGGCCAGCTGGAATCCTGAATAAGAACATTCTACACAAACATTTTGTTGCAGATTCTATTGGTTTCTTTCTAAAGACTTTCTAGCACTCTACCACTACATCTTGTTAGGCTTCCATTGAAAGGTGTTCCTATCTCCCTGTATCTCTTTAGAAGATCTTGCTATGTGCCTTGCAATGAACTCAGTCAAAGATGACACATGGTCCATAGTCCCCCTTCCCAATTCACACTGCTCCCAATTTAGAGTCTTGTTCCAAAAGCCCAAGTGCTAGCTACCATAATTCAGCACTGGAAGTGAAGCACCATGTTCTTTTTTTCATGTAGATTCCAATCTTACATACACTGATCCACAAATAAATCTTACTTAAATTGGTGGGTTTTCGTTCTGAGTAGAAATGTACAGGGTTTTGCTGTAAGTTCTTGAGTCATGTACATGTGACAAGGTGGGATGTATGTGTAGAAGCCTGTTTTTATACATTAGGCTTTGCTGGAATAAGATAAAAGTGAAGGCAAACTTGGTTCTGGTTAAAAGAAGAGTGAGATAATTATATAATCTGAAGAAATGTTCTAAGCAGTAAACTTGACTGTATGGATAAATGAAGATAATAATGATTCCTGACTTTAAAACACTAAAATTACTTTCTGCTGAAATGTAACTATAATGATATAACCCTAAACATGTTTAAAAGAGGGAGGGAGTAGAAGCTTTAGCAAAATTACTTTTTCTTTACCTTTTCCAGCTCCTGCTTGAAAATGTCCAGCATCTACATCTGGTAGCCTTCCTTTGATATATTCAACAGGCCTTGGAATTTTTTTTAAAAAAATCCATCAAAGAGTGGGAATAAAAAGTTGCATCTGTTGCCAGGAATTGGTAGTAGCTAGTCCAGAATAATAAGAAAAAATGTCATTTGGATTTTTTTAAACACAACTGAGAAATACAGCTATAAATGCTGGAACTTCCAACAATGTTTCTCCCAGTAGCTGGCTAATTATTGTGAGTCTAAGATTTTGACACTAGAGGGTAGTGTTGCCCAGTGTTTCAAGCAGTTGTGTTTAATGCACTCTGCTTTATAAATTTTTCTTAACATGAATGAAAAATGAAACTGTCAAGGGTTTTTAAAGGTAAGGATATTGCTGACAACTCTGGAAAAGTGAAAACTTGAATCTTAGTGTTAAAGAGGTGGATTTGGCAGGCTGAGGAGAAATTGGCAAGTACATAGGCTCACAACAGATGTCTGTACGTTGGTTTTGGACCTGCATCCTCCTGCCTGCATTGTGTGTATGTAAAGTGCAATGGTCTTTGGATTAAGCAATAAATTATTACTTGCAAAGTATGTAAAGTGAATGTGTGGGTGGGCTAGGAAAGGGGCTTGTACCCTCAGAGTCCACTCCTCCTGCCTTTCTTGTCTGTGCATATTGAGCATAACTTCACCACAGAGTCTATACATGCTTATGCATGTGTAAACACATGGTAAACATGGTAAACACATCTTGTCAGCACAATGTCGAGTCCAAACTGGGCATATCTGCATGAGACACTTATAGTGGTTTTATATCCCTTTAACAGAACTCTCTGAAAGCACCAGATCCTGTCTGATCTTGGAAGCTAAGCAAGGTCAGAACTACTTAGAACTTGGAAGGGACACCACATGGGGGAATACCAGCTTTAAAAAAAATACATTTTTGATAATACTCTTGGACCTTTTAAACTTATTTTAGGATAGTTGCATGTCTTAGTCCAACAGTGGAAATGAAGTGTGTGAGGATTTTCTTCTATCTCGTCTTCTGATATCTATGGAGAAATGGGACCAGTTTCAAAAGAGTCCACACATGCAGACATGGAAAGAAAAGGAAGCTGACAGCTATTCCCCTGCAAAGTCAAAGGGCATAAGGATCAGCAGGGGCTTTATGTACACAGAGCTCCTGATCAGTTTGATCCTTTCTTTAGAGGTCGCTCTATGCCTACTACTGATGCACACAGAGTTCTTTTATGTGCTAGCCTGGTATGTGGACACCAGAAAGTAGGTCTGTTGTACTCTCTCATTCTAGACATTGGGGGTGCAACTCTGAAACTAGTACTGCACACATAGGAAATGTTTTTCAGCCAAAGACATTGAATTCAATGTCTATGAGGGTTTTTTAAAGGGGATCTTTATTCTATTGGTAGGTGAGGCGGTAAAGAAAAGGGCAAGGCCAAGATATTTTATGATAGCTCTTATTTTCATGATGAAGGAGATGTGGCCTTCTAAGAGAGTCATAAGGGCAAGATTAGGATCCCACAGGAGACAAGGGCCCTTTTCACACGCGGAGGAAGCCACGCCCGAAAACACACCAAAACGGAGCTTACCTGGAGCCGTCGCAACATGGAGCAGTGCGAGTTCGCTGCTCCACATGCGGCAGCGTCCTGTGGCGTCCCACGGCATCCAAAATGGCGGCTTCCGGCTGGCGGAGGCTCTCTGCCAACCGGAGAAGCTCGCCAGCTGGAAGCCCGCCCCCCGGCGAGTCTGCAGGCGCGTACTTGTGTGAGCCTGCAAATCCACACTGGGCACTGCGACGGGGCTGCATGGGGCTGCACGCCCCATGCTTTTTAAAAACCACTTGAAAAGTGGTTTTCAAAAAGCATGCGGTGGCGCCACTCCCGGTCGCCCCTGCACGGATTGGGGTGTGGAACTACACAAAAGTAGTCAGCCCCAATCCACGTTACGGTGTAGACGACCTCCGTCAGAGGTCTCTCTACACCATTTTTTTAACCCTGTGTGAAAAGGGCCAAGGTTTCCCAGTCCTGCTGTACTGTATCTTGCACATTCAAAAAAGTAGTTAAAACCTTTTTGACAGAATGACTTAGTCCTTAAATTGAGAGACTGGACAAAATGGCCTTCTTCAAAAATCTTCCCAGCCTGAGGAGAATTCCTCCTGCAACAATCATTTATTCATGACTGATGTTAAAGCAGCAAGCTTCTGTTTGCTACAGGTGCAGTTTTCAGTGAGAGGAGCTGTTTCCTCTTCAGTCTGAGACCCTCCTTTCTGCATGTAATGAAAATGACACATTGTTTTACTTATATGGGCCCTTCCTGCCCAGTTTAAAGGAGTGTGTAATTTTAAAAGTCAGTTGTTGTTGTTGTTGTTGTTGTCGTCGTCGTCGTCATCATCATCATCATCATCATCATCATGGTAGCAAATTTGTTCCTATAAAAGACATGCCCTCAAATTTACTGTGGACATTTTGTTTTCATCATTCATCCCAAATCCTGTTTTCAGCATGTAAGGTATTTCTAATCTTCCAGCTTCTGAAGACAGGGAGAAAAGGTTAATTCAACCTTCACAAGTAGGTTAAGAATAGCACTTCACTTGCAGAGACCATCAATAAAGTGTTCCCCGGCTGTATAATTATCTTATTAATTGGAACATTATTTACAGGGAGAGCTTCCTGCACAGCATGCGCCTCTTTTCTGAAATGCTTACAGTACCCAGCAGGCTGCCAGCATAAAGCTCAAGTTAAGGAAATAACAAAATGGCCGGTAAGTGCTTCTTAATGAATTGAGTCCTTGCAGTACAAAGAGAAGCCCTTTTCAATCTGAAAGGGAGGTGGTCAAGGTCACCTAGCCTAGCAATTGTGAATGCACCCTCACTATTGATCATCATTCACTTTTAAACTTTGCTTTAATTAAAAAATATGTAGCAAAGATGACAAGCAGAGGGGAAAGAAAAACTGCAACAGGCTTGGTGGTTATACTTGGAAAGAAAATTGGGTCTGTTTTAACATTTATAAAATGTGAATGCATGTATTTGGTTTCCTTAGATGTCTCATGATGGGGTTAATATTTTAGTGCGTGTATTTAAATATACATTTATATTTAAAGGTGGCATTTGGGATTTTTAAAATCAATACAATTATATTGGATTTTGTTTGTTAAGAAGTTGGCACAATACCATCCATTCAATATTACTATTCACATTTAGCAATATAATTAAAATTGTATTAACAATACTTTGTGGCCTTGCTTAGAAAACAAAGGAGAGGCAGTGTGGCTTAGTACAATGTTTTTCAACCCTTTTTGTCTCCCCATTGAGACAAACAAAAAAATGTCATTCCTCCTTCAAATCTTTCTCTACCAACAATTTTATTTGAAATTTGAAATATTGCAACTAAAAACAAATCACAGCATTTGTAAACTTAGGAAAAAAGTATTTACTTTGATCTTGCTGGCTTTTAAAAAAGATTGATTAAACATACATGATTCACTTCAGTTGTTTATCCATGTGGGCCCTGAGGCTGCTTGCTTGTCACAAGCTTTTGGATCCTGGACAAGATGGAAGATAATACTCAAGATGTCAGTTGTATACACTCTCTTCTGCAAGGTTTAACTTGTGTGCTCTCTCTCAGTTTGAACACTGAACCTGTTGCACTGTTTTGCTTTTAGAACGACAAGTGCGGGGGGGGAATCAACTTTGCAGAAGTATGTTGATAAGGATGAGATGATGCCATGCAGATCCTATTCACTTGTTCTCAGGATGAACATGGAGAAATTCTAACCAAAAATTCTGCAAACTGATTAGCCTGAGGTTATCCTTAGCAATTGAATCAAACTTGAATTCCAAAAACTCAAAAGGAAGGATAAGAGATGCTGCAGTTTGTCATAAGGTGATGCAATAAGTTGCATACTGAGAAAGTAAAAAGCATTATTTGCCCCACGTTCTATATTTTTTATAAAGCATATAATACTGATTTTTTCCCCAAGCATGCCTCCCTTGAAGTCCTAATATCCCCTAACTGATAGTGAAAGATGCCTCTCTGATTGAGAACCCCCTGTCTAGTGGTTACGGTGTTGGACTGGGATTTGAGCAATCCAGGTTTATGTTCCCACTGAGCCACAAAACTCACTTTGTGACTTATGGTCAGTTCAGGCTCTTTTGGCTTGACCTACTACACTGGTTTGTTATGAGGGAGAGGAAAGTTGTGTACAGTACCTTGAGCTCATTGGAGAGAAGATAGGATATAAATATAATTAATAAAGACTGATCAGGATGATGATGATGATGATGATGATGATGATGATGATGATACAATTACTTCTTATACCTACCATGGTTTCCACTCAAACATTCTACCATACTTATAGCATACAACTAAGAGAAGAACCTTAGATCCCAAGGCAAAAACCATCTCTCTCTGTGTCCCAGTCTGTCCTTCTGTGGTGCCACAAATGGTTGCATCCTTTTATCCAATGATGTCCCCATTTGGTGTTTCTGTGTGTTTGTGTGTGTGTGTGTGTGTGTGTGTGTGTAGTTTGTCTTCATTCAGAAAGCTGAAATCTAAGGCTTAGTTACTGGGAGGAAAAGCTTTAAGGTAAAACATGCTTCGGGGCAGGAGAAGAGTTGGTCCCACTGTTTTGCCTATGGCTGTGTTCACCACTGGAATGTGGCCCACTATGAACTTCTCCAAAACTAAAATCGGCCTCCTGGCCAAAAGAGGTCCTCCATCCCTACCATACACAAAAGAGGAAGCTACTGGAATGAGCAAAGGTTGAGGCTGAATAATGTAGTACTGTCATGCAGACCACCTACAGGTTTATTGATTTCTGTGATTTATATCTTGCCCATCTCCCAGAGTTGGTATTCAAGAGGGCTGACATCTGCCCACCCCATGTATTTCAGTTCTTCAAACATGAACAGTACATAAGAAATTAAATGGTGGGGTAGATGAAAATAAAGTGGTTTTGTGTGTGGGTGTGGGTGTGGGTGCAGCATATAAATCACGCTACAGGATTTGCTGACGCAAGATGGAGTCATGGCCATCATACCAGAATAGTACTGAAGTAGGATCGGACAAGTTCATGGAGTGTAAAATTGTTTGATTATTTGGCTACTGGTCATAGTGGGAATCTGCTACCTCAAGAATGAGGTATGTTTCCACATGGAGGGCAGCATGGGATAAGAGTTTGAGTGTTGGCCTAGGCTTCAAAGAGCCTAGGTTCAAATCTCTGCTTATCCATGGAAACCCAGTGGGTGACTTTGGCCAAGTCACACACCCTTAGCCTTAAAGGAAGGCAATGACAAACTTCCTTTGAATAAATTTTCTCAAGAAAATCCTAGGATAGGGGTACCATAAGTCAGAGTCAACTTGAAGTAACAAGTTGTTGAAGTAACAAGAGCAATGACTCCATATACCAGTTGGTGGGGACACAAAGAGGAGGGTGCTATCATGCTTTTATCTTGCTTGTCCATATTGATGACTACTGTGGGATACTGGAAGTTGGACTAGATAGGACAGGAATGGAGAACATGGCCTTCCAGATTTCTGACTACAGTCCATGTTGTGCGGGGCAAGTGGGAACTTGGAAAACCACAGGTTCCTCATGCATGAGAGAGGCCTTTGAGCTAGCAGGGCTCTTCTTATCTTTCTCATGCAGCCATGTAGCCATATAGAAAAGATGTGGTTTACCCCTATTGTAGTGCTTTGGAAAAAATTGCTGGAATTTAGTACAAGAGTTAGGTCTACCTAAGTGGACTTACCTCTGTGGGACACAGAATTGAGCAGTCTCACAACATCCATATTCAGCAAAGGGTGGCCATGACATTACTACATAAGGGAGCCAGCAAAATGACCACTGCACATTGGTCCCAATGCACAGCTGGATTGATGCATAGTTCTGATGTATATAAGGCACTCTTGATGTGCATTTGCACAATGGCTAGGGACTTCCAATGTGCATCATTAGAGCATTGGAACAGTAGTGCATTAGGACACTGGTGATGGAATGTGGATGTGTAGCAGTAAAACCCAGTGCAGATTACTATTGCCAGTGCCTTGATACGCATCTTGGAATTAACTAGGAGGGATCTATATATCACCTCTGCTATGTAGATAATTATACATAAAGTTGTGCCATGTGGTATAGAACTACAGTCCTTTTTCTTAAAATATAGTAGTTCCATAGCAGTAGTTTCACTATGGGAAAAGCCTTGTTTCCAGCATCCGGATATTTCACATGTAGATTCTTTACATATGTGCAGATTAGCCTTCTGGATTGGGGCCAACATCTTTGTAATGAATATTTTTTCAGTCCAAAATGCCCCTAATGGAATTTGATTTGCATAGTTTTAGTATCTAAGTGAATAAAGCAAGGATTGTATGGACAAATTTTCCTATGAATGTTAACAAACATATTTGCATGACGTGTGCTCATTTATTAGGACTTTAGTAGCAGGAAAAATCTACAAAAAACTATTTAATATGCATTATTTTAAACAGCTTCCATATATATATAGCATTGAGGCCACAGTGGTGAACGGCGGGCAGGATGTGCACAGCAAGAAGCAAACAGTGCTTGATATTTAGGGGGGAAAAGACATAAAGGAATCCAGTAGTATCTTTGAGACTAATTAGGAAGAAGAAATTTCAAGCATAAACTTTCATGGACATCGTCCACTTCATCAGACACATCCAAATGTCCTCCATCTGATGAAGTCAACTGTGTCCATGAAAGCTTATGCTAGAAATTTCCTCATCCTAGTTAGAGCTTCTGGATCTCTTTATGGTTATTTATGATAAAACAGACTGACATGACTATTTCTTTTAATACTGCATCAGTAATTGCGATAGAAAAGGACATACTTTATTGGTTATTACTAAGGAAGCTTGACTACAGATCAAGCCTGCTGACAGATGAATACAATGAACTCAGTGTTCCAGCCTGCTTGCTGGAGGTTATCTATGATAGAAAAGGAATCCCAAACAGATGAAAGCCGCTGTGAGGTTCCTCATCATCTAGAGTGAGGTGAGTCCATGACCTCTGAGCCAGTCATGTCCCTGGAGGCCTCCACTCCAAAGGTCCCATAATGAGACCCCCCCCCCGACTGGGGATGATTGTCATGCAGGCTGTCTCCCCTCATTGTGCCTGCTCCATGCCAAAATCCCACTTATTTCTAAAAGTTTGCAAAAACCACTGGAGAAGGAGACACCAATCTGCTTCAAACAAGATGGAGCTCAGTGGCAGTTACTTGCCACCTGCAAGGCACAAACCAGAATCCTAGTTAAGAGCAGTGGCGTATCTAGGCTCAACAGTGCCTAGGGCAAGCATGGAAAGCCTCCACTGCCCCCACACTGGGTCAGGAAGGACCCCGGCAGGGGTGGTGGCAGTGGGAGGGGGGTCAGCAACAGGGGTGGGTGGGGGTGGCTGAGAGGGTTGCTATTGCTGCCTCTGCCTCCACATCAGACCAGGAAGGACCCCGGTGGAGGTAGGGTGACGGCAGCGGGTGAGGGTAGCAGCGGGCGGGAGAGCTGCTGCTGCTGCCACCGCTGCCCCCCTGCACTGGGCCAGAAAGGACTTTGGCAGGTAGGCAGGGGTGGGCCAGGCCTGGGTGGGAGGGTTGGGGCTTTCTACTTTTTTGCACTCCCTGGCATTGGCACCTGGGGCACACACCCCAACAGCCCCACCCTAGATATGTTTCTGGTTGAGAGTAACATGTTTATCAGGAGGAATAAAAATGAAGCCCCATATTTTAGTAAAAACTAGAAAGCTCAGAAGACTGATGTATTCTGGCACCTCCTAGGAGATTGCCTAATACAGAGTTAGCAGATTTTTCATTGTAATACAGTGTGGTCTATTCTGACAGATGGCAGCACTCCAGGATCTCAGGTGTAGAGTTTACCCTCTGCTTTCTACGTGTTTCTTTTTTCAACTGGAAATGTCAGGAATTCAGTCTTGAATCTTTTGCATGTAGAATAACTGCTCTGTTAATAAAATATAATACAACTCCTCAGATGCCTCTTTGTGAAGCTCGCAATTCTATAATTATTTAACTCCTTGTTTGGATATCTTGCCTTTCTTTCATCAAAGATCTCAGGAACTCATAAACAGGGTTCTTGGAGGGTTTCCTATCATGGCAGATAACTGTAGTGCAGGGACTTGTCACGGCAGTCTCCATAATGATAGCATCAAGCCAAAAATGCAGGCAGCTGTCTCAGTGCATAACAACAAACCAGTGATGTATTTAAGTTTTTTACTTCAAATCTCAAGTCAAGTCTCAAGTTTCTATCTTCAAGTCTCAAGTCCTTGAAGATACTTTCAAGTCAAGTTTCAAGTCTGGAAACCAACTTTATACCCCAACCAAAATCCCAGAATTATTGGACAGAGTCAAAGAAAGTCAGTTTTAACAATTTAAGCAGAGTTGGAGCTCCACATTAGCAATTTTGCCATTTACAGCTTTGGAAGTGGGGAATAGGATCCTTCTTACTCTCTATTACTGAAGCTTCAAAAGCTTTAGGAAGAAGGTTCTTCCTCCTCAAACCCATTGCCTAACACATTTGCTGTTCCCCTCTGAGAAGTGTGCCCACATTGTCATGTGACCAGTAGGCAAGAAGAGACAGAGGCATTGTTCAAAGTCGTAAGGTGTCTGGGTGAATGTGTTATGCTACTGAACCAAGGGCAGCAAGTCAGTCATTAAAAATATACAAATGTCGAGTCGAGTCGAGTCTAAGTCAAGTTACTGAAGTGACAAGTTCAACTTGAGTTCAAGTCTATCACTGCAACAAACTATTCTAGAACCATTCATTTCTTCTAAGAACAGGTCATTTATCAGGCTAACTGAAGAGTAGATCACTCCCCTCATACTTTGCTTTACAAATGGAAGTTGTGGAAAAATCCTACTACCATCAGCTACTGTGAAGAGTGCAACTAAGCATGGAGGAAATGGGGAGGTCTGAGTTGGGATGGGAGTTGCAAAATGACATAATTGTCCTTGCTAATGAAAATGTCCTGGTACACTGACCCTTCCTTCCCCCAGCACTATTACATCAGTCATGACAAAACTCAGCCTTGCCTAGTTTCAGCAAGATTTCTGCATCGTTTGCATCGTCCCTTAGGATCATTGTCCTTCTTGGTTTTCTTACTCTTAAATTTTGTTTTGTTTTACTTTATTGCTTAGTAGTCTTACTACTTACTACTCTTCTTATTTACTACAGAAATTTGTAAAAACGAAAAAAGAAAAAAGGAGTAGGATTCTTTAAAAAAAAAGCAATAATTAATGTTAACAGAGAATTCAGCACACTACTTTGCCCCTAAGATATCTTTGCTGGAAGTATTACAATTTTTAAATGTTACTTTCCAGTCCAATGATACAGTAAATAGTCTTGCCATGCCTTATGCCAGAATCCACAGATGGCATTCATTTATCAGAGGTTTTTTTTTTTAACTTTTAGTCATGGTTTGTTCATAAAAAGAAGCTGATAATGTTGTGTTTTATGTTTTAAGTGTCCTTGACTGTTTCAGCAATGTTTTACTGGCCTTGTTTTAATATCCTTAGTCACTTATAACAGTCATCTGTGTATGTTGAAATAAGTGGCATAATATAGGCAGATTCCTTTCATAAATGCCAGTTGGAAACATACAAGTGTGTCAGGACTTGACATGGGTATAAAATGTATATGAAGATCAGCAGTTGGTGGAAGGTGGGATGGATGTCTCTGTCTGCTTCTGTGTCATATTTATTCATGAGGCCATTCTATTCCGTTTCTGTGTATTGTTGGTTTTTAAAATCCAGATGAAAAGATGTATATAAATACAGATTTATATATGCTTTTAAAACACATTTTCTCATTAAGGCCATTTCCGCACAGGTTAAAAAAAACGGTGTAGTGCGTCCTCCACGGAGGATGTCTGCACCTTGGAGCAGACTGGGTCCGGACTACTTAGTGTAGATCCGCACCTCAGTCTGCTCCTGAGTGACCCCAAGTGATACTCCAGTGTGTTTTTGAAAAACCTGATTTTTCAGGTTTTTCAAAATGCTGGCGCACACCATTGCATGCCTGCTCTCCCATGTAGATTCACAGGCTCGCACCAACGCGAGCCTGCGATCTGCGGAGGGCGGGCTTTAGGCTGGCAAGCTTCAGCGGTTGGTTGTGACCCATGACCAGCCGGAAGCCGCCATTTTGGATGCCAGAGCAGTGCGGATCTGCAATCATGCACTGCTCCTCCTTGCCCTGGACCGGACCGGACCCAAAGAAGATCCCGTGAGTAGCGACACAGAGTGATTCCCTTGCCGCATGCGGAAATGGCCTAAATATTTATTGATGTGTTTTAATGGACATTTAATGGTTTTAACGCATACATAGGCCTTTCCCACACTATACTGTTCTAGTGCTATTATTCCACTTTCAACCACCTATGGAATCCTGGAGTTTGCAGTTTAGGGAGAGACATTTAGAATTCTCAGCCAGAGAGCTCTTTGGCCTCAGTAAACTACAGACCCTAGAATTCCACAGGATGTTGAAAGTGGAGTAATAGCACTATAACAGTGTAGTGCAGAAATGCCCATACTTGAATTATTATATACACTTAAAATATTCTAAAATTTAAATTTTAAAATTCTAAAACATAAAATTAAAAATGAATTTTGCTATTTTTTTTAACTGCGAAACTATATTGAAAAAATCAAAGAAGTGCAAAATCCAATTGATAATTATATTCCAGTCCACACAATGGTCTGATTGAGTGCAAACCATGTTAGCTCACATTACAATACATAGAAGGAGAATTCCTTAAGCATTCCTACTTAAAATACTTCCAGCTAAGGCTACTTAAGTTTACGGCTCTATGTGAGGCAAACAATAAAAATAATAATTAACAGACACCATAAATGTAAGACTGGATCTAATCCAGTGGCAAGAATCAAAGCAAGAATCTATATAATCTAGTTTCTAATCAGATTTTCTCTGAAAGCTCACAAATTGATCTTGAAAGCAATAGATCTCAGCTAATATTATTCCCACCTCTGACATGGGCAATCAAGAAGAAAAACAGAAATAGTTGTTTCTGGTTTCCTTTAAACCTGTTGGTCTTCATCTTCAATATCAATGAAGATGATGAACACTGAAGGTCATGAGCACTGAACTGAACAAAAAACTTGTTGCTTTTTGTTAGGGATGTAATTCTTTGCTAATTTTCAGCAAGAAAGAAGCAATGAGTAATTTTATATTTTTTTAATGCGGTGGGAAAGTGTTCAAGAAATACAGAGTTCTGTATTTTTTCTGTGTTAAATTCAAATGTGGCTGTTTTGCACAGAAAACAGCATTTTCTGTACAGCCAGTACTTCCCTACAGAAACATAGAAAATGCATTTTCTTGTGCAAAGCTTCTCTTTGCTGTGCATCAGAAGCATGCACATTTTGCACAGAATAAGTTCTCTACTCCAGCATTTTCTGTGCTGAAAATGTCTATTTCTGGATAGAAATATTATATTCTGTGCAAAAAATGTTGTTTCCTACATAGAAGATGCTGCCTGTGAATTTTGTGTTCAATAAGTCTTGTACAGCAAAGATTCTTGTCAATCCAGGATTCTTGTCGTCAGTGTTTTTCAGCACTTGAGAAACACATTTTTAACCTTTTTAAAAAAAATCTTCAAATATTATTTCCATCCCTGCTTCTTGGCAGCACATTCCAAAGTGTTTTGCATTTCTGCCATCAGAATTGCATGTCTATTTTGGGGACTGAGGTACATAGCTATCCTGCCTAAGCTGGATGGGAGTTTTATTCCAGCAAAGGGGCACTTTCTTCCCCCTCAAAAGAGTGGCAGATCTGTATGGTACAGCCTAAATCCAAGTACTAGCCCCCACAAGATTAGGACAATTGAATCAGTGAGATTTATATTCATGTTAACATGTTCTCCTGGTGTTTCAGTGGGTCTGTTCTAGTTTTGGGACTTGCAAATTGTTTTGACCCTCCGTGTTTAACATAATGGGTAACTCTATCTTAAATAGCGATGAGTAGAATCCTGTATTGTTTCCTACTGTGTTGTTTTTTTGTCTGTATGCAGAGGGACAAGATAGTTTGCTCTCATGCTTGCCAAAAAAATAAAAATTCAGCAGGTGGCAACCTTCACTCGTAATTGGCTGCTGGCTTGCTTTGCTATAGAAATCTTATGTCCTCTGGATTTATCATTATTGCAGACAAACAATTTCTATGGGAGGTATTATGCTGGGGATGGAGAAATTGTGTGAAAATTGCCCAAAACTGATATGTTGTCTCTCCTGAAGTGGCAGATTACTTAAAGGTACCCCCTCCATGTAAAAAAAACTGGGGGGGAAATTTAAAGCTGCAAGTTACTTCTGGTTTCATTTTGGCCAAATTTAGGGTGATATGGCCCACTGTGGTATGGCGTCCTCTGCAGTTCCCTATCTTCTTTTTAACATATCACAAAGTTTTCAGAATTAGTCAGGATACATCATTGTTCATCATTAATCTTTCTAACACCATTTACTTATATTGGCAACAGAGAGACTCCTACTCAGGTGTTCCATTTCGATAGGGACATAGTCTGAGGAACATGACTATATATACTGTGTTTGGGAATTCATATATGTAGGGTCTGTGAGCAGGTTCTAATAAACGCTTGGTGGCTTCTGGTGAGCTGAGTAGGAACATTGTCCAGTTCCCAACTAGAATGAAATTTTGAATAGGAGTCTTTTGTCACTTTAACGTTTGGGAATGATGTTAAAGGATGAACTTATATAAATTGCAGCAGGAGTTGGAAACGTGTGCTTTCCAGAGACTGTTGGACTGAAGCCTTCATCAGCCCTCAAGAGCAGAGTCAATGTTGAAGAATGATTGGAGTTGCAATCCAAGAACATCTGGAGGGCCATATGTTCCCCAACTCTGAATACAGCCTTCTTCCTCAGATGCATGAAATGGAGAAGAGTAATTTTTCACTGGTATTTATATACATAAGGCCAATAGTGGAAGAAAGGGGAGCAGAGGGTTTTCCCAAACCTCCAGCTTTTGTTAAGTTTGTTATCTAGCAGTCCAATAAAGAAGATCAGTACAAAAATATACATGAGGATATATATGGAAAGAAAGAAATAGGCACAAAAAGATTTAGATATATAGTTAGGTAGGTAGAAAGGTAGATATCCTTTTTGTGCTTATCTTTTTAATTTGACTGCTAGATAACAGATTTGACAAAAAGCCAGAAGTTCAGAAAATGGTCTTCTTCCATTCTTCCCGCTACTGGCCATATATACGTAACAACCAATGAAAAATTACCAGTCTTGGTGAGATTGCTGTGGTTTTCTTTGCATCAACAACCATCAGGGTCACATACTTACTACCCTTCACATTTGCTAGCAAATGATTGACCCCTTCTGCATTCTGAGACCACCACACACTAAATTCAGCAAACCCTTTGAATTAATACACGCTTTTCACTGGCATATAAGAGTGAATGCTAAAATGGAAGTGATGGGAACCTTATGCTCTAAGCTCCATTGATCCAACAAGTGACGGGAAGCTTTCTCTGAGTTGCATCATGTGGTCAGTATCTATATTTAAGTATGGTACAAAGTGATCCAAGGAAGTGTTTCCAATCTCTGCAGAGAGCTGTACAACAGCTGTTTGACATACCTGCCAGAAGTACGTGTTCTGCACTTACTTGAACTGCTCTGTGCTGTAGTTGGCTTTATGGCTTCATGAATCTTCATTTGTGATTTCAGATCAAAATTTCATTATATCCCAGAATATATATTTTTTAAGCGCCCAACTAAAACAAATGCACACAATCTTTTGCAGGACATACTTAAAGATGTCTTTGAAGACATTATAGTGGGTTTGTGAAGAAGTGTGACAATGGGAAAATGAGAGACAGATTTCTTCAGGAACATTTTCCCATTATAAAAATTATAGAGACATATTGTAAATCATCTTTCTGAGAAGATTTATTGCCTTTTAGATAAAATGTCTATTTTGTAAAAATATATTGCAGGATGCTTGGAAGAAATAAGGATTGACATCAGTGAGGGTGGATGGACAGAATATTCTGAAGATTTGGGGATATGTGGATATTTCTTTGTTGGTTTCAAAACCTTGACTGACTGATTGTTTGGATCAATTTATATTCTTCCTTTCTCCCAAGAATGAGAAGAGATAGTTAGAATATATATAAAATCATGAAAACAGATAAAACACTAAAACATAAGACATAATTTGCAAACACCCCAGTAAAAGAAAATGCTGCCTCCTTCTAATTAGAAATCTGCAACAAAAAGGTAAGTTGTCAACAGATAGCCTGCTTAAAAAGAGCAGAAACACAACGAGAAAGTGGTCTAGTTTTCTTCAAGGGCTTGAAAGTAGCCACCAAGAAAGTCTGCATCGCTTAAATGAAGGAACATGGCCCTAACATATTTAATTATTGTATTTAATTCCACTGTGGATGATTTGTATGAACAATTCAATGGGCATTATAAATGATGAGAACATTGGGCACTGGGATGTCATATACTGCTTTTGTCTTGCAGGATACTGCTGACATTTTATTCAGTCTTTGACTGGAAAAATACTCTGTAAAATATTTTTTTTTGTTCTTAGGGTGTTGGTACTTTATTTTTTTTCCCACTGAGCTGCAAGAAGATAAAATTGGTATTATTCCAATAGATCAAATATATTCACTATCAGAACGCCATAATTCCTCATATAGCGCAATGTATGAAGGCTTCACATTCTTTCTGGAAACTATGGGCCTCTCTGCACTACATTGTTACAATGCTATTATTCCACTTTCAACCTCCTATGGAATCCTGGGGTTTGCAGTTTAGGGAGGGGCATTTAGAATTCTCAGTCAGAGAGCTCTTTGGCCTCAATAAACTACAAACCCCAGAATGCCACAGGACGATGAAAGTGGAATAATAGTACTATAGCAATGTAGTGCAGAGATGGCCATAGCTTTACTGAACACAAACCAGTTGTTGTTGCTGCTGCTGCTGCTGTTGTTCTTAACCACTGTCAAGTTGACTTCAACCAAGGTGACTCTATGAATGAGAATCCTGGAAATCACCCTATCATTAACAGCCCTGTTCTGGTCTTCCAAACTCAGGGATGTGAATTCTGTGAATCAATCTATCCACCTCTTTTCCTACTGCCTTCTATCTTACCAAGGATTATTATCTTTTCTAGTGAGTCATGTCTTTTCATGATATGTGCAGGGTGTGGCAGCCTCAGTTTAGTCATCTTGCCTTCTGGGGAGAGTACTCTAGGACCCATTTATTTGCCTTTTTGGCAGTCCAGAACTCTCCTCCAGTACATTTCAAATAAGTTGATTCTCCTCTTATCAGCTTTCTTCAGTTTTCAGCTTTCACAACCACACACAGAAGTTGAAAATACACAGGCATGGACAATTTCTGACTTTGGTATTCAATAATATATCTGTGCACTACAGGATTGTATTTAGTTCCTTCCTAGCTATATATCCAAGTCCTAGGCCATTTCTGCATTATACTGTTATAGTGCCATTATTCCACTTTCAACCTCCTATGGAATCCTGGGGTTTGCAGTTTCGGGAGGAGCCAGCCGGCCCCTCCTGAAACTGCAAACCCCAGGATTCCATAGGATGTTGAAAGTGGAATAACCGTGCTATAAGAGTGTAGTGCGGAAATGGCCATGTCTTGTTCTAACAGTGGCCTCTTGTGCTGAGTACAGATTACGTGTTAGCATTATCAAATGTTGTGGTATGCCTATTTCTTTAAGAGTGGCCCATAGTTTTTCACAATCTACACAATCAAAGGCTTTGATATAATCTATAAAGCACAGGCTGATTTTCTTCTGAAATGGTTTGGTGTACTATGTTACTCAACATATGTTTACAATGTGATCCTTGGTGCCTCTTCTTCTTTTGAGCCCAGCTTGGATATCTGGCATTTCTCACTCTGCGTATGTTAGTCTCTGTTGTAGATTTTCGAGCATCACTTTGCTTACTTGGGAGATTAATGCAATGGTCTAGTGGTTACTGCAATTCCTGGTGCTCCCTTTCTTGGAAATGGAATGTATAGTGAGCATTTCCAATCTGTGGGTCATTTTTTGTTTCCCATATTTATTGACAGATTAGAATTTGAGTCTCTGTTGCTTGAAATAGCTCTATTGGTATGCCATCTGTTCCTGGTGATTTACTTCTCCCAAGCGTTTTGAGTGTGGTTTCTACTTTGCTTTCTAAAATGGTACTTCATCTCCAAATGGGTTTTCCTTGTATAAATCTGTCATCCTATCATCTCCTTTATATAGCTCTTCAGTGTATTCTGTCCATCTTTTTATTTCTTCCACCTTTTT
Organism: Ctenosaura bakeri; assembly: GCA_948474755.1. NCBI lineage: Eukaryota > Metazoa > Chordata > Lepidosauria > Squamata > Iguanidae > Ctenosaura > Ctenosaura bakeri. Next base: position 69,184 of record CAOLHI010001367.1, read on the forward strand.
ATTTTTTATCTTTTTATGTCTTCTTGATCATGCAATGTGTTCCCCTCCTGGTTGGGTCCTCCTACTGTGCTCCCTATTCTTGGTTTAAATTTCCTTTTGAATTTCAGCTTTTGTTGAAGAAGTCTCTTCTTCTATCTGTTTTGTTGTGGTCTTCTGTTTATCCACATTGATTGTTATAGCAGTGCTCTTTTCCCTGCACACAAGTTATTGAACAGTTGCATTTAGCGTTCTGAGCCTATTTCTGTCCCTGTTTGCCATCAACTTCTTGAAGAATTTCATCTCTCATCCACTGGAGCTCTTCTTTCTTTTTGGCTAGAAATATTGTCTTTTTGCCTCTGACAATGTCCCTGATTTAAGTCTAGAGTTCTTCTCGCTCCCAGTCAAAAGTGCAAGTCTATATTTTATATTATCTTAAAATTCTAAAGGGATGTTCTTCGGGTTGTATTTTGGCATGATGGTTGGTTTAGTGTCTTTCATTAGCTTTACTCTAGTTTTTGATATTAGTAGTTCATGATCTGTACCGCAATCTGTCCCTAGTCTTGTTTTTTTGCAAAAAGAATGGTGCTTTTCTATCTTCTGCTTCCAATTATGTAGTCTATTTGATTTCTATATTGCCCATCAGCTGATGTCCATGTGTACAGTCACCTCTTTGGTTCCCTGAAGAATGTGTTTATGATGAACAAACTATTGGCTTCAAAAAATTCAGTCAGTCATTGTCCTGCTTCATGTCTTGATCCCAGGATGTTCAGCTGTTGACATGTTCAGAGTGAAAGGAAAGTCTAACACTGCACAACACATATTATGGGAACATGAAACGTGAGAAGCATGAATCATGGGAGACTGGATATAGTAAAACATGTAAACATTGCATACTTGGAGTGAAAGAGCTAAAGCAGATAGGAATGGGACATTTTGAGTCAGATACAGTGTTTTACTTAGGAAACACAAGTTTTGGTTCTGCTCTGTTTCTTATTTTTCCTTATGATTACCAACATGTTTTGGTGTCTGATCAATTTCCTCTTGGACTCCAGCACAGAATCTTTAAATTTCTTCCTCTTCTGCCTGTGTGGTTGGAGCATAAACTTGGATGACAATTATATTGATGGGTTTTCCCTTAAAGTCTTATGGATATTATTTGGGTAGACTTTGCATTATATCTCTTGACTGTTTTTGCTACATCTCTCCTCGCTATTAAAGCCACCCCATTTCTTTCTAGATTTTCATTTCCTAAGTAAAACACTGTGTAACTATCTGTGTAGCTACCTTAACTGGAAGAAAGTAAACTTAGCTTTGGTTACACTTTTAGATTTGTAACATGTTCTCATGAAGCTGCCTTTAATGACAGTTTGGAAATGTCAACAGATATAGAATGCAGCTGCCTGCATTTTTGATAGCACCAGCACTTCAGATAATATATCAAACATATTCTACTAGTTTCTTATATGTTTCTAGGCCAAATGTAAGGGGCTGATTGTTGTTGTTGTTGTTGTTGTGTGCCTCCAAATCATTTTCAATGATTATGAAAACCCTAAGGCAAGCCTATCACAAGGTTTTCTAGGGCTGAGAGTGTGTGATGCACACAAGGTCACCCAGTGGGTTTCCATGGCCAAGCAAGGAATCAAAACCAGAACGCTAGGGTCGTCCAATACTCAAACCACTACACTGTGCTAGCTCTCTAAAACATTTATATCTTGTCTGTAAACCAATTCAGGACAATGTAGTAGTAGTAGTAGTAGTAGTAGCAGTAGTAGTAGTTGTTTGCCTTCAAGTCATTTTTGACTCTAAGGCGAACCTATTACAGGGTTTTCTGGGGCTGAGAGTGTGTAGCATGCCCAAGATCACCCAAGGGATTTCCATGTTTGAGCAAGGAATCAAACCCTGGTCTCTAATGCTCAAACCAAAGCCCCAAACATTTTGGGACCAGATTATTTGAAAGACTGCCTGTCCATGTAGGAATCAGCCTCAGAAGAACTGTTCACAAGTCTGCCAGGAAGATCTATTAGACTGAAAGGTAAAAGAGCCAGAGCCTTTGGGGAGTGGCACTAAAGATGTAGAACTGACTCCCAGGGGAGATCTGTATCTTTCCATCTTTACTGGTTTTCACACAGACCTTGACCAGCATCCTGTTAGTGTAAGTCTGCCTTACACCTGTGGCTTTCCTTAGCCATTACAGAGATTTGTATTCCCCTCTTCCCAATGCAACAAGCCTCCCAGACTTACCATTTAGTTGCTGAACACTCCCCAGCCATTTTGTGGCTGATGGAGTACACAGTGTAACAAATAAGTCCCCACATGTCCCCACATACAGTATGATTGCTTCATTCACAGAGACCTTAGAGGACCCTTGTGAGTCTCAGTGGATGATGTAATCATTTTGAATCTAGCTACAGGGACATAGCTATATGCCTCTCTGATTCCCATCCCTCCACTGGCCACAGAATGACTGCGGGAGGGGGAAGCGGGCTGCAACAGCTTGGCAGTAGTCCAGGAGTGTTGAATAAAAAGCTGTAATGCAGTTCCACGTGTAGAACTATTATGCTACTCAGTGCTATACAGGATGCTAGACCTTGAAGTCTTCCTTGCTTCAATATGCTTATACTGTAATTTAAAATATTCCATCACCTGAATTTTGTATTGTTTTTAGCTGCTGCTGTTTTTGATATCTTTTTAATTGTAATTAGAATAGAGCTTTGCATAGGGAAAATTTGGACTGGAAGGCCTACTGCTTTCTCTCTGCTCTGGGAATACTCATGAAATTTTGGCCTGTTTACTTTTGCAACAAGAGGGGGTCTTTCCAGGCCAGCATCTCATGCAACATAATGTAAAATAACAATTTGAATAAACCAGGGGCCTGATCAACTCCTTAAGGTTTTCTGCTGCTCCAGAAGGTTAGGTCTGGTTCAGTGCATTTAAATTACAACAGAAGCATTAGGAAGAACTTTCTAGAGGCAAGAGTTGTTCAAATGGGGAACAGAGTATCTCATAAAGTATTTGCATGGCAATTTTCCAAGCAAGGTTAGATGGGCAACTCTCAAGGTGCCCTACAGGTCAATTTCCATACCAGTGGGAAATTAGATTAGGTGGCCTCGGGAATCACTTGCAATCCAGCTGATCATCATCAACAACAACAACCACTGCCACCACACACAGAGTCCTAGACAATATAGCATAGTTTTATGTTATTGTATCTCTTTGTATTCCGTCTGTTGAGCTGAATCCCACTCATGGCTCAGATTTCCAACATTTATTAGCAACTTCTGTATGTATTCTAGCCAATTTTTCTAGTGTCAAATATCATCAATACATCATTTTATAGAAATTTTCTCTAAGATAGTAACATGAAATAAACTTAATTCCTTTTGATCACATTTCCCCCATTAATCCAACTGAATATCATGTCCAATATTTTGAGTCTGTTTTTTCATACATTCCCCCCATCATTCCTCATAAGGTTGGGTTTCCAGATCTTTTTTCATCTTGGCCCCCCTCCTCAGGACAATTTCCAGCTTGTTGTTATTCTGTGATGTCCTTCTGGTGAGGTCTGACATCAGGTCCATGTACTGAACGGGCCCATATATTCCAAACAGATGCTCACATTCCATTTTGAACAGAGTTCAGGAATGTTATGTTTTTGGGACTGCAATCCCCAGGATCCCCCAGCCAGCATAGCTATTGGCTGCACTGGCTGGTGCATTCTGGGAGTTGTGGTCCAAAACAGTTACTTTCCCCAGCTTTGGTTCTGAAAACACCAAAGATTATCCATCAAGGGTGGGACAGCTCAAATAGACTTCCTACATGAATGGCGCAGTAAGATACTTGACTGCACAGACCATTTGGGTAGCGTACGTAAATTGTTCTGCTGACTGCTGCATGCAGTCATCAGGCCCACAGTATTGTCACCACTGCAACCCAGACAATAGCCCAGTACAATAGTGTCAAAAAGGTAAGCGTTGTGCAGCCATGTGTGCTTTTTTAATAAACTGTTTTGATTGTATTGATTGATTGATTCTGTTTCTGAAGATGCTTGTACAATAAAAATTCACATAGACTGCAAATTAAATTTATCTTCCTTCCTTACCTATTTCCTTTTCTGGACTATATGCAAAAGATATGTGGATTTGTTATGTTTTTTAAAATGTTATCACATCTTCATTGCAAACTGACATACTGAAACAGAAGGGGGGAGAGAATATTGCTGTGCTTTAAACTAGTATTTGCCCAACTAAAAAGCTTCAGGGTTGCCAAGCAACATCTCCCCCCTCCGCCCTTTTCCCCCAGCCTGGTTGCCATAGCACTGTCTGCTCCAGCTATCAAATTACAAAGAGGAGGCATTACTCATTAAAAATTAGAGCTACAGAGGCAAATAAACATTTTGAAGCATTCTTATTTAATTCCTTTCCCTTTCAACTGGAATAATGCTGCTACAAATGGCATTGGTCCATTCTTCCTCTCCATAGCACAGTTGTTACCTACAGTACACTTTTTAAAATATTAACCCTCTGTGGGAAATTGTTTTGTGCATTTTTTCAGCCTCATCCTGCACATGTTTATGTGAAGAGTATATCCCTGTACATCATAAAGCATGCTGCCGGATCCATGCTTACTCAGAAGGAAGTCCTACTGAGTCATGGGCCATTTCCGCACTATAGTGTTATAGTGCTATTATTCCACTTTCAACATCCTGTGCAATTCTGGGGTTTGTAGTTTATGGAGGGACATTTAGAATTCTCAGCCAGAGAGCTCTTTGGACTCAGGAAACTACAAACCCCAGAATTCCACAGGATGTTGAAAGTGGAATAATAGCACTATAACAGTGCAGCATGGAAAGGCCCTTGGTCCAGGACTCAAACTACTATACCACAATGGGCCAGAAAAATACTAAGGCCCTTTTCGCATCTTACCTTTTGTCAAATCCATCACATGGAGATCCAGGAAAGCCTCTCCCAGGAGGGGAGCATGACAGAAGCATCCCCTCCACATGGGCTGCCTTCTGGATGGGAGGAAGTGTAGCGTCTACTCCTCTCCCTTCTACAGGCTGCACTGGGGGAGGAAGCACAACCATTGCACTTCCTGACATTCTGCATGATAGGTAAGGGTGGGACTGTGCAATTGTGGTTCATTAATGGGACAAACCTGTCAGTGATTTATTTGGCGATTACGATGGGTGGCCATGGGATTGTGACGGAATTGCCATGATGTCATACAGAACCATTGACACAATCCCATCATGATCCTGTCATCATTGCAGATTGGGGGCAGGGTGTGGAAAGGGCCTAAGAAAGGGAATACACATTTCCCTTAAAGTCTAGTTTGATCCTGAGATGTGAAAAACAAGTCCCATTAAGTGGATCTGTTCTCTGTCTAGACCCAAACAATTACACTCTGTGTTTTATTGACTGTTTGATGGGTATTGTTTGTTTTCCTTATTAATCTCTGTTCTGCTTTATGTCTGATTTTAACAGTTAATAGTCAACTTGGAAAGCTTTATATAACATTCAAAATTAAATAAATAAAATTGTGAACAAGGGGGGAAAAAAATCAAGCTATCATTCTATAATACAGATTCCTGAATACAGTAGCTAAGATATAATAGTGTATTTGTTTCCAGGGCATGCCAGTTGAATTGGGACTTCTCCCATCTCTCTCCACTGTAGTCCTTCATGGCACGAAAAAAAACAAAAAAACCCAAAACCCTGCTCTGAAGAGTTTCTTTGTCCTCTGAAGCAGAATTTTGCAAATCTGTGGTGTTGGGGGCAGTGGGGGACAGATTGCTTGTTAGAAGCAGAGGGATCTAGCACAAGTACATATTGGATATTGGCCAGCAACCACAAATATTATTATATCCTCTAGTTTAAAGGAAGTTATAAATCATAAGCAATCAATTCTAAGAGAACCATGTGCTCATGCATATGCTAGGCTTTTTATCTATGTAAGTACTGTGCAGACATTTAAATTAAGACACAAATATGGTCTCGTTTGTAGAAATGTGGTTGCTCTTTGTCTGGCATCCTGTTAGTGACATATGCATGCATAAGTTGTCCTATGCATGCAGGCTAAATTATTTTCCCTAGTGCAATGGACATATTCAGCTGACAGCAGCAGGAGCAGAATTGCTCATGCAGCGACATTGTGCATTACACATTGCTGCTGTGCATTGCACATTGCAGGTTCACACTGCAATTGCACACTGTGCATTCCATGTGTGCACTGTGCATTTGGAACTGCTCCTAGTCATGTATATGTGTTGTACAGTGTTGCTATTCTGCGTGAGGGTTATGTAGTGCTGGCATAGTATACCTTTGCGTGCAGAAATTTGCACTATGCTGAGGGGATGCTGTAGCCTTTATTTGTTAAGGGAATCAATACAGACCCAAGGTGACAGCCTCCAACTAACCATGGTCACATATGGGACAATTTATTAATCTGAACTGTCTGTATTTCTATATAAATTATCCCTACAAAGTACTGCTTGCATCTTTGGCCCTTTCTGTACCCTTTCTGGCAACAGGATTGTGACGGGACTGCAATAAGATTTCTGCATGATGTTATCACAATCCTGTCATGATCCTGTCGTCACCTGTTGCAATCATGGAATATATCATTGACAGGTTTCTCCCATCAATGAACTGCAGTTGCACAGTCCTCTTGCCTCCCTCCTGTACTTGCCTTCTGTGCAGAGGGTCAGGAAACGCAATGGCTGCTTTTCCTCCCCTAGCACAGCCTGGGAAAGTGCCAGGCTGTGCTGTGGAAAGGAGGAGAGGAGCTATTGCACTTCCTCCCTTCCAGCATGCGGCCGGTGTGAAGGGAAGTGCTTCTGTTTTGCTCCCCTCCTGGGAGAGCCAATCCCGGGATCCCCACAGAATGGATTTGGCAGCAGGTAAGCTGTGGAAAAGGCCTTTGTGTTGCTTGTGCATGTTATACATATTGCTTGTCTTGTGTGGTGAATTTATTAAATCCATTTTTTCAAAAACTTGTGTAAGCACAAAGGATATAGTACATGCATCTGCTCCTAGTTATTTCCTCGGGTGAACAAAGTAGAGAAGCCGTTCTGGGGCTGGGGCAGTGGAGAATGCAGCAATTTATCCATGTGCAATTCATCCATGTCCTTGGACTATGTTGATGAAGTATGTCAAACTCCTGAAAAATCTAGGATGAAATGTGTTAATTTATTATTGAAAACATTGATGTCTTACATTTCCTCTATATTTATAAAGGAGCGATTGCAGGTTACTAAGATATCATGGCTTAATTATATTCAGTTAGAGCAGTGGACAAGCAATTGCAATAGGAATTATAGAGATTTAAAAAATATTCTAAATTTGAACAAATGATTAATCAAGGAGAAGGTATGGAGGAAAATGAAATTTTGAAGAGTACCACAAGTGAAATATATAAAATGTTGTCAAAACATAAAAACAAAGAGGAATATCTTAGAAAAATATGGGAGGAACGATTAGTACAAAAAATAGATATTCAGGATTGGGGAAAAATTTGGAATCAGCATCACTTAAAAAACTTATTTGTAAAGAGAATTATTATAAATTGGTTTGGAGATGGTACCTAATGCCAGTAAGGTTAAATCACATAGATAAGAATTATTCAATGTTGTGTTGGAGAGATGGTCAAGAAATTGGTATGTATATTCATATGTGGTAGAATTGTGAATGTGTACAGAAATTTTGGCCAATGGTGTTTAAAGATATAAAAGAGATATCAGAAATTGATTTAGAAATATGTCCTTGTATAACATTGTTATCTATATATGATAAGATTAATTGTACCCAGGCAATGAAGGATTTAATTACAAATTTATTAACTGCAGCAAGGTTAATTATATCAAGAAAATGGAAAACTCAAATAGAGGATTGGTGTAAAGAAGTGCGGAAAATCACAATTAATAATAATTTAACATGTGGAATCAAGGCTAAAAATGGAATAATGAAAGGGAATGATTTTGAAGCAATATGGAAGACATTTGTGGAAAAGATATTAATAAAAGAGGAAGGTATAAAACCCCACAAGAAGAGTTACAATGTTGGAAGGTGGAGTAACTTGAGATATAATTGGCTCTGGGGATGGGGTAAACTTAGGTACACTTAGTAACAGCATACTTAGCAATAAGGTTACATTCAGTAATAGCAATAGGTTAAATTTAGTTTGAAAAGGATAGAAATAAGAACGAAATTACTAATAGTAATTTTTTTAAAATGCTAATTATGAGAATAACTAATAACAATTGGTATATGAGATTCAGATACATATAACAAAAATATATAATCAGTATGATTTATAATACGTTGAATAAGATATTATGTTAATAGACTTAGAGAGAAATAGAAATGTAAGCATTTTTCTGTTGTAACTTTTTTTCCTTCACTCTTTATCATGTTATGTGTTTTCTTCTTTTTTTTCTTTTATAATTGATAAAAAAAAGTGAAAGGGCCCTCAGTGACTCACATTTTGAGTCAGAAATTCATAGCCCATGTTCACAGTTATTTTATACCAGCTCTTTAATATCTCACTGACACTTGGGCATTTAAAAACTTGCCAAAATTATTCCAAGTTTTGGAGATTCTTATAGTGTAGAGGTAGATGGCTGTGGAGGGTCCAGAGGCCATTTTTCACCCCTGCATCTCTCCTCCCCCACTGTGTGGGCTGTACTGGTTCTCTAGATGTAGCCAGAAATGGCATCATGTCATTGCCCATTTCAGTTCTGGATGGTGGAGTACTGAGCCCTGGGGAAGTAGAGGAGCATGCCAGCTGAACTGCTGCATTTGGCAGCAGTCTTGAACCATTTTTGCTGTTTGTGGGGGGGGAAAAGCCAAAACTTTTTTTTTTTTTAATTTTGGGAGCTTCAGGAAGTTGCAAAATGAAGCTCTACTTTCCTCTCCCCTGTAAAAGTGTGGAGATAGATAGATAGATTGATTGATTGCTGCATCAACATCTCTTTATCAGTTTGAGTACAAACTCTGCCATAATCAAAAGACGATGCCCTCCTTGCTTCTCATAGAGGACTCCTGGAGGCATATAGAATTCTAAAATGAGATATTCTTAGAGGAAGTAGACTCACTTTGAAACCTATCAATCGTGGTTGCTGCTTTTTTTTTACATCAGTTTCACTGAGGCTCAGGCCTAAATCCAATTGCTAGTCCCAACTAGAGAAAATAATTGAATCAATCAGAGGAGGAGGAGGAGGAGGAGAAGGAGGAGGATGCCTGATTCAGTTATTCTAATCTAGTCGGGAGCAGCAATCGGATTTAGGCCATAGCGTTCTGAAGCGAATGAAGGTTGTTCTATTTTCTGGATTGTGTTTGACCATACTCTTGTAATGTTGCTTGATACCAGTTTTAAAAAACTGAATGAATGTGGCATGGCTGCAGTGCTTGTTGAAGTTTGCAGTGTCCTCATTTGCCCTTTAATCGATCTTGTCCTGAACATCAGCTTATTTGAAGGCGTACCTAATGTCTGGGCTGCTGACCAATTTACTAAACATTATACTGAGTTTTCTCTCTCTTTGTTAGTCTGTGCTTGCTTTTCCTTTTGTCCTTGGCAAGTGATCTCTTTGCTTCCCTCCTTTCAGGTATAAATAGTTAGCAGGTATATCTAGATTAAAAAAAAAATAAACTAGGTGACCTATATGTCCTAGCTATATTTTGCTATATAGCTATATTCCTTTGAATTGTTGGTTCCTTGTTAATAGGATATTTATTTGCTTGGGTTATACAGATTAATAGTGTAGGTGGTAGAGGAGACACTATTTACTAAACAAGATTTGCTAAGTGTATCAAATGCCTCTGAGTCCATATTTAGTACTCTAAAAAGATGCACGAAGCCCTCCTGTGTTCCCATTTCCCTGATCCTTTTAGAACTTTGGAACTTCACTAGTAGAACCTTAGATAACCCTGTCCCATTTTCCTATGCTTTTTTAAACCTCAAGAGTCTTAGCCGCAGTTCATGACCCCTTTCCTGTTTTCTTCCCTTTTTCCCCCTGCCTCAGGAAATTTAGCAGCAGAGCTTTGGAGAACCCTTTCTTGATTTCTAGCCCTTTAAAAAAAATATATTGAGTAATGGCAGGTCTTCTTTTCTTCTTTTTTGGAAGCCCACTGTTTGCAATATCTGCTTGAAGGTGGCCATCAGAACTTGGGCAATAACCAACAATACTATCAAATTTTGATCTCTAAATTTTCCTGATGAGTTATAGCTATCCCTCCACTTTTAATTCTAGCATATGCATACGTTAAGAGATGTTTACTTGAAATCTGGCACTAGAACTTGGAATAGTGGTGGTTGCTGGTTTCCATGTCAACAGAGCAATGAATCTGCCCTGGATTTAGTCAGAATTTTAAGAACTATCCACAGTGCAGATCTTTCCTCCCAAAATAGGCTTAGCACTTTGGATAGCTTTTTTGAAGCTCAGACTAAAATTCAGAGCAGATTTCTGCCCACACTATATATAATAGCAGCTTCCACTGAGCTGGATGGCAAAAAAAAAAAACCCTCTGAAATATTTTGAGGTGTCTGGTATGATGTCCTGACACTTTATGGCTGCTGTAGACACATGGACATTATCTTTCATTACTATAGATGTCTTCTAATAAGAGTAGGGGAAAGCTGGAAAATTGACAATAGCTTTTTATTATCAAAAGGCTGACTTCATACATTTCTACATCATCAAACAGCTTTTTGTTCAGCTAAGGCTGTTATTTCCAAGCAGTGATTCTTTGGGTCTTCTGCTGTAGTTATTTTTCAAATGAGTACAAATCTGTGAATTTCACATAGTTAAGAGATTCTTTCCAAACACTAGAAATTGAAGGCAGTTCTTGTGCAGATTATAATTATGCAAGGGAGGAAGACATTAGACAGATAAATGGGACCTGCATTCCAAAATTTCCCTTCTTTCATAATATTAGTACTTGGGGTAAGTATGAGAGACAAAAGAGCAATCTCTTTTACAGGCTGTACTAATGGACACTAGCTTTGGTAGTGTTGTTATGTGCTTTGTGGAGACCCTAAGACAAACATAGGGTTTTCTTGGCAAAATTTATTCAGAAGGAGTCTACTGTTCCCTTTCTCTTAAAGCGTAACTTGACCAAGGTGACCCGGTCGGCTTCTGTGGGTGAGTGGGGATTTGAACTCCAGTCTCCACAGACCTAGTCCAACACTGAAAACATTATGCCACCCTGGTTCTCCGCTCTGGCTGGAGGCTACTTTAAAAGGAAATGGGACATGTATTTGGAGGATCGGTCTATCCATAGTACTTAAATGGAACGTGCAGTCCAGAGGCATTATGCCCCTGAATCTCTATTCTTGAGGGGACATAACGGTTGAGAAAGGCTGTTACTTTCACATCTTGTTTGGGGGCTTCTCAGAAGGTCCTGTCTGGCTGGCCAAAGGTTGAGTCAAAATGCACACATTAAAATAATACATTAAGGGAGAGAATGGATCCCTTTCAGATGGCTGCACCTCCATTTCTGATTGTACGTATATAGACACACACAAGGAAACATTTTCTCAACATCTGCACATTCAGACAGTGTGAAAAGGACTTACTATATCATGGGCTGGGAAAGTGTGCATTACCTGCAGCCCCCAAGGCTGTTTTTGACTGTGGGCCCCCAAATTCCCCAGAAGACCCCCACAAATTTTGCCCCAAAATGCCTGCCAGGGCATGAGGTCCATTTTTCATGTTGTCAGCTCCACCACAGCTAGGCCATATTTATGCTCAGGAAAGGCCCTTTGTTTAAGTGAACCAGAAGTTGACTGACTTCATGTTTAAAGTCTACCCCCCAATATGCAGCAAAATTGCTCCAACATCCACCCCCAAAGGATATTGAGAGCGCTTTTGACCAGAGGCGGATCTAGGGTGGGGCAACTGGGGCTCATGCCCCGGGTGCCAATGTCATGAGGGTGCAAAAAAGAGGAACCCTCCACTTGCCCCACTGCCACCAATCACCCCCTCACTGCTGCCACTGATTGCCTCTCCCCATCCACCACTGCTTCCCCCTCCCCCTGCCACAGATTGCCCCTCCTCCACCTGCTGCTGCTTGTCCCGCCCTCTTGCCCTGGGCACTGCTGAGCCTCCATCCACTGCTGCTTTTGACCTTTTTTTTTCCTAAAAGAATTATTGGTTTTGGCAGGGGATGGAGTCCCCTAAGGTCCCTTGAGGTGCTGATGTAGCCTTTCAACTCCTGACTGTTGCCCACCACTGCCTTACATGTACAGATTCATCCCCCTGGCCGTAAGGAGAGATGTTGATTAGGTCCGGACCCTTCCTTTCACAAAGATAAACTAATGAAAAAAGTGGGGAGGAAGGTGACTTGAAGAACTTATTTCTGTGCCATCCAAACAACAAAGAAATGTTTCTTCACTACTGGGTGGGTCCCCATGGCGTGTGGTGGAAAGTGACTACCTCACATGACCTTTTAAGCTTCCTCATATATGCTTTCTGTGTGTCTGTCTTTCTGTGTGCGTGTTGTCAGGACTGTGTGTAGCCACAAGATTACCAAAAACAAAATGTACCTACCTGGGATGGGGTGATATGATTTGCAGTACAAGAAAGTGCACCGTGTGACTTACCCATGTGGGTTGAGGTGCCCACAGGTGCCTTTCCTGCCATTTCTGGGTCTGAGCTGAACTGTGTGGCCTCTCGGGACACCTGGAGTCAGGCAGCCAATGTGTTCCAAGTTTCCCCCTTGAATTCATTGGCTGCTTGAACTCGGCCTGAGCACAGCAAGTAGGCTTCACTCAGCTCAGGTTCCAGAGTATTTAAGCCAGTGCCATGAAGTCATATATCTGCCATTAGGTATTTGAAAAAAATTCTAAGAGTAAAGAGTCCCAATGAGATAGGATAGTGATATTGGTTGGAATCCAATATGAGCTACTTAACTCCCCCCAAAACCTGACAGAAACATCATTCACCTGCACTCCCAACTGTAGGCAGCTTAGATCTCCTTCTCCCCATGCAGTTGATGCCTGGTAAAGTGGGTATTTTTGGAGGAATTGTCATCATAATAATATTCATGACTATGTAGTGATTGTGAATACAAAAGAACTATTTAGTCATCATTGTGGCACTATTGCCATGATTGTAACTACTCCCCCAAACCTACATGACATCAGCTGCATGGGGAGAAGGAGATCCATTCTGCTGGTGACTGGAATGCAGTTAAATCATGTTTCTGTCAGGTTTGCGGGGAGGATCAAGTATACTTAACTAAGGCTGAATCTATACAAGCTAAATTATGTTCCCCTTACCTTGATTACTGCGGTTCTGGAGTGGTAATTTTCCTCCCTTCTTTTTCAGTTAGCCTTGAGTAATTGCTTGTCTGTGTGTGACTATTTTGTGTGTGTGCATGTGTATTTTCCCTCAATAAAACACATTTAAATTGAACTGGCTGGTCTCTTTGGCACTGATTCTGTAGAACGTTGCTGAAAATGTCCTGCAGTTACCCCTCCTCTTACAATATTCTTAATTTGAGTCAATTAATTCCCCATATTTACATTTGATCATGGGGTCTGATAGAGGACCTCACAAGATCCCATGCTTTTTGGTAACACCACCACCACCAAGTGTTGTAGCATGTTTGATTTCTTGTTTGAGAAGATTATCCTGGGAATAGATTGTGTATCCTGGAAGGTATTGGAAAGAGAATAAATCAAAATTAAAATATACAAGAAAAAGGAAGAGCAGCAGTTTTAAAAGAACAGTTAAAACAGGATTGGGTTTAATACCTTTAAGGTCTAAAGAAGGCTGACAAAAGAAGCGTTCACTGAGAATTAAAGTGAAATCAAAGCAGGCTCCAGGTGGGTCTCTTTGGAGACAGTATTTTAAAACTGAAATTTGGAATACTATTACCAATACTCTCTGATTGCCCTTTGTCACATATCAGTTGGCAAAGGTCTTCTGAAAACCTCAGAATATGCAGAATCTAATGGGGAAGACAGGTACTCAGTTTCAAGGGTTTAAAACCAATAGTTTGAATTGAACATAGGGCTGCTGGATGCAAAAAATGAACAGGTCTCCTCATACAAGGAATTTGGCAGTAGAAGGAATTTCAGCAAGGACTAGCTTGCATAACAAGCGAGGTCCGCAAACTCCTCAGTGCTGCATTAAAGCTGCATTAAAGCTGCATGAACTCTGTCCTTTTTTGCATCTGGCTTCCATAACTGTGACTGGGAACAAATGCGGTTATCAAAGCTCTAGCTCCAGAGAAGCCAGCTTCCTCCATTAATGGCCACCTGGTATCTGAGAGAAAAAAAGAGATCACAGCAAATTGGGCCATTTCATCAGTTCTGTTGAAAGTGACCAGCAATACTTGATTCTTGAATTGTTTCTCTTCCATACCCTCCAATGTTTCACAGATGAAACCAGGGACATTGGCCAATCAACCTCAAAGTATGATCAAGATAGCAAAGGTTTTTATGGAGAAAGAACACAAAATCTTGGAGATACTGCAGCAGTTTATTTTTTCCCCCTGCACCTACTGGGAAGAGCAGGATTTCTCTGCCCTATCTTAGGCCATTTTCGCACTACACTGTTATTGTGCTATTATTCTACTTTCAACATCCTATGGAATTCTGGGGCATGTAGTTTATAGAGGCCAAAGAGTTCTCTGGATGAGAATTCTAAATACCCCTACCTTAACGACAAACCCCAGAATTCCACAGGATGTTGAAAGTGGAATAGTAGCACAGTAAGAGTGTAGTGCAAAAATGGTCCAGGTTAATTGGGTGTGAATTACTTATGAAAGTTTAATTTAGTTTACGGAAGCTCAAGTAAGCTGAAGACAAAGGAGGAAACTTGGAGAAGGGGAAAGAAGATGGAATATTTAAGAAGCAGCAAAAAAATATGGAATAACAGGATTAATTGGGATTACAGTATTCCTGCCAAATGAAGACAGTTGGACGGTATGCTGTTCCAGTTGGCCATTGTAAGTGCTTTATAGCTAAAAACTAATGCTTGAGCTTGCTTTTTCCCTTCCTGTCTCCCTCCCCGCCACATTAGCTGAGTTTTCTGTCATATATAGATCACAAGCCTGAGGGTACAGGCTGCTTCACTGTAGATCCTTGTAAGTCACTCTGGAAGCCTTTGTTTGGTGTAAAGAGCAGGAAGGGGGAGTGCTGTGAATGGATTGATCCTTTCCTAGTTTCCACTTAGAAACTACCTTCTTGCATTCTAAACCCATTTGTCTTTTATTCTTTCCATTGCACTCATAAAAATTTCCATTCTTCACAATATCAAAATCTTATTTAGCTTTGATCTCACTTGTTGATTAATCTTTCCCCAGAGAATCAATAAAAAGCTTTCTTTTGTTCATCTGAATTTTCAGAGTTTAGAATAGCATGTGCAGAAATGAAGCTCCACTTATTCTTTAAACTCCTTCGCAATTTATCAAAGTAGACTATTTATGTTTATACAATGTCAAGGCACCTTATATATATAAAAAAGGATAAATTCATATGGAAGCACCTTGTTTTTATTGCTTTATTTTATTAACTTTGTTTTCTCATGCTTTAAATGTGAGAGAAACAGCAGCTACAAAAATGTATGAGGTAAATTGGTAGGTGTGCATAAAAACAAACACAATTTAATATGGAAATGGATGTTTTCATGTACCTACAAAAACATGTCTGATATGCCAGTTATAGTTATAATCCAGAGAAACTGAAATTTGGTGGTGTAGAGCTGAAAAAGGCACAGCATTCAAAATTCCTGAAAAATTCCAGCATTCGTGGGTTTTGTATGAAAGGATGGTATCTTCCTGTAAAGAAGATAAGCTGGCAAGACATTCTAGACCAGTGTTTGGAAAACAATGGCTGTATTTGAACAATTGTATAATCAAGAGCCTCTGGCCATGCACATAGCTGTTCTGTTCCTCTCTTTATTCAAGTGAAAAAACAAACCAGGAATTCTTCCATTACTTATAGTTTCCAGTATCATCTGGATTAGAAAACTGTAATTTAAGAACAGGCTAGAAATTGAAGTCATAATTAAAAATTGGCCCAATATTTTGCTTCATTTAAAAAGTGTTTCTGCAATTTCCCTTGTTTGGGTTAAATGGGGAATTTAGTTAATTGAAGAATTCCTGGTTTGTTCATTTCTGGCATACTGTGGTTTCCTGGATGCATACAATGCCTATGTATTATCGTTAGTTTATGAAACTGAGATTTCTCTGTGGTCCAGTAGGTCATGAGAAGATAAGAAATGTTCTTTGAAAAATTAAGACCCCACATTGGATGCATCCAGTGCTCCAAGCCCTGTCACCATTGAGCCACAGCATAACTAGCATGGCATCGTCTGAGGAGAAAACAGAGAGGATTCCCCAATGCAACCTGCACCAAACATTAGAAACAGTAAATTCCCAAAATATCACAATTGCCTAGAGCAAGGCTTTCCAAATGGTGTCACGACACATTAGGGTGCCGCCTGAAGGATGTAGGTGTATCACCTCCCTGACTAAGAACGAGCCCCTCCACCCAAGCCTTGGAAATGTATGTTATAAATAAATCATATATTTTTAAAAATATAAATGAAAGGCTTTCATGAGATATGATGTGTCCCCATACATTTCATTATTACAATTTATTTTTGTGGTCAGATCTCTTATAAGGGGTTATTTAACCTCTGGTTTGCTAGTAAAACTGAGTTACTGTGTCACAAAATGTCGCATGTCTAAAAAATGTGTCACCAACATGAAAAGTTTGGAAAGCTCTGGCCTAGAGCGTGCACTCCTTCTTTCAGGCCCAGAGAAAGGACAATGCGGAGTGTGCGATAATCCTTTACTTATAAAACAGTCATCTTCTCATAGTAGATGAGACAGAGGAAAAATAATTTGTCTTTTTGAGTTTTGGAGCAAATCTTCCTTCCAATTTCAATTTTTGGAAACACTGCCCTAAGCAGTTGGTATAGCTGAAACTTTTAGGAGGTGAAACCTTTAGGAAGCTATACTTTTGGATCTTGAAACATGAGTTCTCTTGAAACTTGATTTTTTGCTTGGCTTTAGGTAAAAAAAAAAAAAAACCAGACCACAAAGCACAAAGCTTCTACATCGTGTTTGATCGATCTTTAACTTCAAGCACCCACCTTTTATCTCCTTCATGCCATAAAGAGATTAGTGAGATATCTAAATTAGTTAATTTTTTTTTAAAAAAATCTGCCATAAGGATACAAAACAAAACATATGCAAAGAAAATTATGGACGTTCAAGAGATATATCACACATTTCATTTTCTATCAATTTCTTTTTAGTTTCACTATTTGTATATTTGCAACCTGCATTTTAGTCAGAGGCTGAAAGTGCATTTCAGTGACTGCTTAAAACAGCTATCGATTCATTCAATGGAATTAGCATAGATCATCCAGACCTTTGAGAAATATTTAAACAGAAAGAAGCCTAGAAGAATACCTCCTAGAAAATTAAAACCCATTTTCCTCTCCACAAACCATCGACAGCTGCTTGTATTCTACATGAGTATTTATGTTCCTGGTTACCACTGGAAAGCACGTTTCCCTGCAGTCCAAGGATTATGAAGATTTAATAATTTAGTTGTTAATAACAAGCATGAGGCAATATGGAAAATGGCATTTCTTGCTCTTATTAGTAATTCAGGATAACCAAGGCTGGCCAGTTCTTTCTGGCATCTAAGACAGAGAATCTTCAAGCTTCTCTTCCTAGGAATAAAAATGTTATCATAATAAATTAAATAACACTTTGTAGCATTTTCATATTATCCAAAATCAGTTGTCAAGGCAAATATCTTGGGTATAATCAGATGTATGCTTAATGGTAAAGCCAACTCTGATTTTTTTTTCATTTTTGCTTTAAAAAATTTAAAAGCATATCGTAGTTACTGCCTGCCACCCTTCCCTATCCCTGTTTACAACATAGTTCAATGGTCAGTCACCCTGTACATAGTAAAACCAATCAGAATTCATAGTTTATTATTCCACAGCTTTAAATGAGATTATGATGGACCTTATGTAGAAAGCTCATCTATAATATAGTTGATTAATAAGGAACCCTGATTACTAGATAGAAGGATCCCAGGAAGAAGTGGTACTGAATGGTTTCAGTTGAATATCAGCCCATTTCTGAGATAAAACAGGCTGTCTTGGCCAGGGTGCGTAGAATGTTCAGACCTTGTGGTACAAAAACAAGCTTTAAGTATTTAAGGCAGAGCTTTCCAAACTTTTCATGTTGGTGACACACTTTTTAGACATGCATCATTTCGTGACACAGTGATTCAGTTTTACTAGCAAACCAGAGGTTAAACTAACCCCTTATAAGAGATAACAGACATATACATAAACTGTAATAACAAAATGTATGGGGACACAACATATCTCATGAAAACCTTTCACAGATTTTTAAAAATATGTAATTTATAAATAATAACATACATTTCCAAGATTGTAGGAGACACACCTACACACTTCAGGTGACACACTAATGTGTCGCAGCACACCGTTTGGAAAGCTTTAAGGAGCTAAAAAGCACAAGTTGAATACAGTTGTGCATAATGGAATCTTAGCTGGAGCCCAATATAGCAGTTGTGAATACCTAACGTAGAGTTATGCACTTGTGACTGTTTTGTATTCATGATCCTTTTGTAGCCACTAGTTTAGGGGCTACTTAGGGACCATGAAAGTCCACCAACCCTTATATACCAGACAACAGCAGCTGTGATTAATGGAGATCTGTTTTTCTGCCATTCAGGAAGCACCTGCCTGACGTTCCCTCCTCCCTTCACACAAGCTATCTCTGGCACACGGGGGATTTGTGACAGGGGTTCTGCTTCAGCCTGTTGCACTGGAGATTGCTCATGGAAAGGGATGGGAACATCAGTCATCTGCTTCCTGAGCAATAGGGGAACAGATTCCCATTGATAGCTTCCACTGCTTTCCAGTAAGTGGAGACTGGGGACAGTGGGCCTGGATTTACTGTTTAGTTTTATAACTACAGTGCTTATACACACCTCTCTCCTATACAGGATTCTGACCCTTGTAACTTAGCCATAGTAGTTCATGCACTGGTAACTTCCTGACTAGACTACTCCAATGCACTCTTGTGTGGGGCTGCCCTTGAAGATGACTTGAAAGCTGCAGCTGCTGGAGCCCTGGTGGTGCAGTGGTTAAACGCCAGTACTGTAAGCCACGAGGCTGTGAGTTCAATCCTGCCCGGCTCCAAGGTTGACTCAGCCTTCCATCCTTTCGTAGGTCGGTAAAATGAATACCCAGCTTGTTGGGGGCATGTATAGAAATGTTTTGAAATACATGCTATTTGTAAGTTGTTCGCTGCCTCGATCCATATGGAGAGGTGGGATACAAATAAATAATTAAAAAAATGCAGCAGCTAGATTATAGACAAGAACTTCATACAAAACCCTTATAACACCAGTTTTAAAGGAATTGAACTGGCTGCTAATCAGTTTCTACTCTGAATTCAAATGCCATGTTTGCAGTCCCTTGGGAACTTTGCCTGCTTATTTGCTTTGGATGCCTAAACTTTATTTTTAAATGCTCACCTGGTGTTTTAAGCTACTGCAATGTTAGAAATTTGGGGACTGAAGAAAAGTTTAATTGGAAGGGGTGGAATTCTTAGGCCATTTCCGCACTAGCCTGTTATAGCGCGATGATTCCACTTTCAACCTCCTCTGGAATCCTGGGGTTTGCAGTTTCGGGAGGGGCCACTGGCCCCTCCCGAAACTGCAAACCCCAGGATTCCAGAGGAGGTTGAAAGTGGAATCATTGCGCTATAACAGGCTAGTGCGGAAATGGCCTTACTTGGGAGAGCAATACCCTCATCACCCCCGCCCATAGCTACCCCTCTGGCTTTTACAGGAGGCATGGTTTTCACATGTACAGCGGAGGTTGTACTGATAGGTCTTTGGGCCCTATCACTACTTATCGTCATAATGCTTGTACGTGAATATACTTTTAAAACTCACTTATTGCCGTTTTGCAGATTATTTTAAAATTAATTACCATTTGAAGACCCCAGAAGGCTGTGTTGGGGACAAAAGCCCTTGTAGGCTGGTGTTGGCCCAGTCAAATTGGAAAGGGGTTTGAAACAAGCCACAGATCCATGGACCGTCCTGCAAACTGGGAGGGGGGGATTTTCCTGTGACATTTCCCAAAAATAAATAAATAAATATTCCAAATAGCCACTGTAACTAACATAACGCCCACTTGTCAAGCCTTCCTGCATTTCAGTCTGAGCTCCTCTATACAACCCTCACTATCTTAACTTGAAATACTGATTATCATGGAATGTTAGCCATCATCCTGCCACTATAATCATTTACTGGTCTTTAAAAGTGTCACAGGATTGTTGGTTTGGTTAAAATGTAGCCTGTTGAGATCTCAGCCCATTTCCGCACTAGGCTATGCCGGCCCCTCCCTAAACGGCAAACCCCAGGATTCCATAGGATGTTGAGAGTGGGATCATCGCGCTATAACAGTCCAGTGCGGAAATGGCCTCAGTGTCGGTGCCTCCTTGCAAGGAAGCGCGTGGAGAGCGAAGGAATGAGAAAGAAAGCGCGTCGGGACCCCCAGCCAGCTTCAGGACTGGAAGGAAGGAAGGAAGGGTGGAGCCGCAGCTAAGAGGGACGGAAGACCAGCAGCCACGGTCTGCCGTTTGAAACAATCCCCTAACTGAATCACCGCTGACGTCATTGCGCCACAGTTGAAGTAACCGTTCGAAAAACGCCGGGGAAAACAAATGCGAAGCGTCTGCTTCTGACCAACCGCCGCCGTGGCCCCGCCCCTCGGCTGTCAGCTGACTGGCAGCAGCCGCGGCGGGACCGAAGTAGAAAATGATTGGCTCCCACTCGACGACGACTCAGTCAGCGGGGAGAAGAGGCCTCCCTGGCGCAGCCTGTGGGCCGGTCTGGCTCTCTCTGTTTGCCTAAACGCCTCAGCAGGAAGCGGGATCTTGGCTGGGGAGCGGGGGACAGGGGTGGCCAACTTGCAGCCCTTGAGAGGTGGCTGGATTTTCCTCATCCCTCGCCAGGGCTGCTGGGAGTTGTCAAAGGGTGTCCTCTTCTGGAGTAGAATGAGAGAAAGAAAGATGGAAGGGGAAAGGAGGAAATTACCTTCATAACTGTGGCCGTTTCCGCACGAGCCTGTTATAGCGCGATGATTCCACTTGCAACCTCCTCTGGAATCCTGGGGTTTGCAGTTTCGGGAGGGGCCGGCGGGCCCCTCCCGAAACTGCAAACCCCAGGATTCCAGAGGAGGTTGCAAGTGGAATCATTGCGCTATAACAGCCTAGTGCGGAAATGACCTGTGTTCTGCTCAGTAGTGGGGAAAAACATTGCAAGGTCATTCCCCCCCCTTCTTAGTGAATCCTTCTGTATTTTGGAAAAGAGGACATCTGCCAATTTTATTCTGCACCAATTTATTTACATTACCTTAGCGCTTGCTAATGCTGCTGAAACACACCCCTTTCTCAAGGCAGTTTCCTAGGTTGTATGGATGTGTTCTGCATCCTTAAGAGGGAAGCAAAACGTCCCGGCGTGAATGTGCGACATGCAAGATCTGGCAGAAAGAGTTTTATTTTTGTAACCGAATCTTAGTGGTTGTAAATCTCCATAATGTCCTTGAATGATCTTGGCCTTGGGTGGACTAGCTAGTTGCTGTGGCCTCAGTGATTCAGTGTGTTTTTGGCTTAAAGCAACCCCAAGGCAAACATATTGCAGGTTTTTTCTGGCAAACGGGTTTGCCATTGCCTGCCTTGGAGGCTGAGAGAGTGTGACTTGCCCAAGGTCAACCATGAGGTTCCCATGGTTCAGTGAGGACTTAAACTCTGGTCCTTTAGAGTCCTAATCCAACACTCAAAACCACTACACCATGCTGGCTTTTACTCATTTCTACTGTTTTCTATGTTTGTTTGTTTTTTGTCTGAACTTTAAATTAGCTAGCCAAGGTGCTGAAATTACTTTGAGTAGAGGCATCAGGACCATGGATAGCATCTTTATGGGCTAAAAACTGGAATGGATTCACTGCCCCTCTTAAATGGAAGCCACCAGCTGTTTCAGTTCCCCAAATCCTCAGCCAGCATGGCCAATGGTCGGGGATTCTATGTATTCCACAACATCTTGGCACTCAAGGTTGGGAAACATTGCTGTAGGTGAATAATGCCAGCAGTGTCAAGATCAGGTTAAGTTTGCTTCTTGGGCTGGGGGGTGGGGGTGCAGGGAGAGACTGCAGGAAGATTATGTGATTTAAATATTTTTATTTATTTATTTGTATCCCGCCTCTCCATATGGATCGAGGCAGTGAACAACTTACAAATAGCATGTATTTCGAAACATTTCTATACATGCCCCCAACAAGCTGGGTACTCATTTTACCGACCTGCGGAAGGATGGAAGGCTGAGTCAACCTTGGAGCCCGGCAGGATCGAACTCACAACCTTGTGGCTTGCAGTACTGGCATTTAACCACAGCACCTCCAGGGCTCCTAAATCAGCTTCCCCATCTCCCTACAACCTGGTGGGCAGAGTCTGATTTAAATGCTGGTTTCCATATGAAGTACAAGTGTACCAGAAGTACAAGTACAAGAAGAAGTACCTCTTCTTCCTGATTGATGGATTGATTTAAAGCATTTGTACCCCATGCTTCAGCCAAAGAGGTTCCCATAGCAGGTTGCAAATTGTTAATTTGACAATTCCCTGCCCTCAGGCTTACATGTTCTTTAAAAGAAAGCCAAGATGAAAGTTGAAAATTGAGCTTGAATCACCTGCCATCTTTTTAGTATGGGTGGGGGCACATTCACACCACTGCACTTCCTGCCATAATTGCCACTGCATCTAGTCCAGACAAGGAGCTGCAGTTTATGCCATCTCTGAGCCTATGAACATAGCTGCAGGGATGGCTACAGAATCTCTAGAACAGACACCTTGCTCTTAACAAACATTGCCTAACCTTTTTCTCCTTGGGACATTTCTGGTTCTTGTGGTTGGCTGCCCTGCTCTGCCCTGAAATCAGCCAATTTAAAAGTCATAAAATACCCATCATTTTTAAAGGGCTATGGGGAGGGGAGCTCCCCTATACTGCTGCAAATGGAACTAATTGTGCAATATGCTCTCAGTGATTCCCTCCCTGGGGGGAGTTTATTCCACCTGGTTGCTGCAGCCACTGGCTATGCTTTCTCCCTGCCTCTGGACCCATACACACAACCACTTGAAGCTGGGCCAAAAAAGAAAAAAAATAATATCCTCTCCTATGGAGCTACTGATTTCCTATAAAGAATGTGTATGTCTTCAACAACTTTTAGAGGATCTGGAGTAATTTCTTAAATATTTCCTTTAAAAAAGAAAAAGACAATATAATAGAGATGTCACCCAAGAGAGGGTATGGAATATCCATTGGCCACGCTAGCAGGCAGGATCTGAAAGCTGCAGTCCCAAAGAAGTAATATTTACAAGGCCTTCTTTCACTACAAGGCTTTGTGATCAGCAGCATCGTCCCCTCACTCTGTGCTAAGAATGCCCCAGTGGTGGAACAACAATGTAGCATCTTTCCCATGAAGCCATTTTCAATGAGGAAGGCCACTGGCCTACTGCAGTGCTACTGCAGAGCTTTTTTAAGAGTTAAACAAGACTAATTAATCTCTCTGCTCTTCACACATATAATAGTAATACCCCTGCAAGACAAGAAGATGTAAGTGTTGCCCTGACTTCTGGGGGTCCCCTGGGGGACACCTTGATTTGCTCCAAAAATGCAAAGACTGGGGGAATAGCAGAGCACTAGCTTTGGCAGAACGAGGGGCAGGGTAACCCAGCGAGACCTTCAATCCAATTTTTATGGGGTCAGACCAAGCAAAAGCCAGCCAATCATATCAGTAATGAAATTTATTAGCAAATAAGTTCCCATGCACAAACGCAGTCACTCTCTCACACACACACACACACAAGGCCTATCGAGAAGGGAAAGAGGTGAAAGCTTATAGGGGATATAGTGGAGAGGGTGTAAGGGTGATAATACTACACCTGTCCAGAAGTCTTCAGTCCAGGAAGCGGCGAGAAGAAGGAGCTCAGCAAACAGAGGCAGCTGAGGGGAGCACTCAGCTAACAGAGTGCTGGTCTGCTAGCTTGGCAGGGGAGTTCTCCAAAGAGGGTCTTGAAAAGGGGGACTACTTATAGGGCAGAATGTACCTCAAGGGCAGATCCTTTCCCAGGAAGAATAATGGTCGAAATGGAAGGAGAATACCACACACTAGCAACCTGATGGCTTGCATGATTGGTTCGTCTAAATGGACCTCGCCCTTATAGGATTTGCACAACAGAGGAAACCCCAGTAATCCCCTCAAGTTGGCTTTGTGGCTGAGGCCCCTTTGTCTGTGTGGACGTACCTTGCCTGAGGTCTCCTTGGGAAACGTGACTGGGGATTTTCCTGGCCTTGAACTGTGTCCGGTCGCTTGACCTATTTGTCTACGCACCCACCTGGGCAACCTCTCTGGCATATCTTTGATATTAATTTTATATCCCCCCGGGACGGGGTCTGCCAAGGGGGTAACACAAGGAATTTATTCAGTTAATTCAGAGATCACACAAATCTTAGGAAGAAGGAAACATTTTCTCTTCTCTGTCACAACAAAGGACGGGAGACAAATACTTTGGCACAGCAGTACAAGCACTGAGAAGAAGAGAGAGAGGCCGTTTCTACGCTACACTGTTAACAGCTATTATTCCACTTTCAACATCCTGTGGAATTCTGGGGTTTGTAGTTTACTGAGGCCAAAGAGCTCTGTGGCTGAGAATTCCAAATGCCCCTCCCTAAACTGCAAACCCCAGGATTCCATAGGATGTTGAAAGTGGAATAATAGCACTATAACAGCGTAGTGTGGGAATGGCCAGAGAGCAAGAGAGAGCACAGCCAAATGGAAATGGAGGACACTGCTGCTTGCCTTTTGACTCTAGTCACTGGTTGTGTGCTCAGAGGGGATAGGGGAAGCAGCAGGGTGTTGGGGCTCCCATGACTAGCAACAGTCTTCCTCCCTGCTGGGCTGTGGGCCTCTGCAGAGGTAGTTGTACTGTTAGGTAGAGTGAGGTGTTCACCTCAGGCAGTAGATGCTAAGGGGCAAAGAGTAACAGCCAGGTTCTGGATAACACATCTGTAAGAGCCAAATGACCTGCCTGTCCCATATCCTGTAAATAAACCTATTGCCCTATTGCCAGTGCTGATGTAAGATGGCCAGCCCAGTCAGCTTCTGTATATGGAGTGTTGTGGAGCAGGAGATGCCATTTGGTCCTTAGTCTTAGGCAGAGAAATGCCTTCGGCCATCAGCAATAATCCCAGCAGTATTAATACAAGCTCTGCCCCAGTGCACTGGCCAAATTGTATTTGTTAGTTTCACCTGGAATGGACCACTGAAACATTTTCTGATAAGTCAACATTTACGTAAACTCCATTGATTCAAAGGGTCTATCCTAGCTGGGACTAGCAATTGGATTTAGGCAACAGTCTTAGTGTGTTAGAATGATTTCTGGATTCTCAGTCTCTGCATGCCATTATTTATTTATTTATTTATTTAAAGGCTTGCTGTGCCTGGGCTTCTCTAAGAATTCCTGTGTAGTTCTTGATGACCCTCTTTCATTTTACCTGTTCTGTGCCTATGTTTTGAGCATCTATGAAGAAACAGTTTCTTATGCAGGTATGGTGGGCACTTGTGTTCAGTCATATAGTCATTATGTATGTGTTGCCATGGAGTGAGCAGGCTGAAATGTTTTCCCCTTGGAATGTCAAGCTGCCTAGCAAGGTGGCTTTCTGGTTAAACATGTTAGACATTTGAGTTAACAGACATGTTAACATAGTGGCTAAGAGTGTGGGATGTGAATGCCAGAAGAGCCTGAATAATATATGTAAAGTGCTTTGGCTTCTTGCAAACACATTAGAAAGGCATTTATTTATTTTTTTACTGATTTTGTGAACAAAGTCCTGGGAACAAGGATAAGATGTGACTAGGAAGAGAAGTATATTCTAACTGATATAGGATTGCCAGTACATTTAAAAAGCAAGTTAAGCACCAATGTAAACTGAACATGTGACAGTGCTGCATTAGGATATGAACATGTCTTATGAAGAAATGGGGTTATGCAGATAGGATCAGGCTTAATTCTTAATGGTTGGGAATCAATAGGGAACACATTTAGTTGTTACTCCAATGCAATCATTGAGTGTACCATTTTTTGGATGACAACTTCCAGAATCTCCCACCAACCATGATCACTTGCCATGTTGGCTGAGGGATTCTGGGAGTAGTAGTCCAAAAAGTAGCTGTCAAACTCTGCTTTCACAATCATGATGGGAAGCAGAACAAAGTTTACCTGCTGCCATGAAGTCTGAGTGACAGGGAACTAAGATAGGAGCATTAGTAGAAAGGGGTTTGGCACAGAAAGGAGTTATGTATTTTGTTCATCATCAATAAGCTAAAAAATTGAATTCAACTGCATTTAAGCTAAACAGGGGAAAATAACAATTACATTTACGTTTATTGCTATTTAGGTTTTTTACATTTATTGCACTCACATCATTACAGAATTGAAGCTGAAAAATGCTTTCATTGACATTATGCCTCCCACCTCCTTTGACCCTATGTTGTTGATCTTGTGAGAGAATTAAAATGGTAGTATGAATTGTTGAAAACCCCATTTCTCATCCCCCTGTACCAAACCCCCATTCTTTGTTTTCCTTTTCTCCACCTTTTATAGGGTCATCTCCTTCCCTTCTCTTTTTTAACTTACTGATTTCCACATGCATCCCAGCAAATGCCTGAGACTTAAGATCTTCAAAGTTAAGTTTCCTGTGACAGATGAGCTCCCCTCTATGCTGTGTCTGGTATACAAAACAGGAGGATCCCCAGGAGACAATTAAGAGCATCTTCCTTCCATGTTGCACTTTCTTCTTGCTGGTTTAGAATCTTTTAATCTTTGAATTAACTAAACTACTATACTCTAATCATGAATGAAAATAAACAAAGATTCCCATAGCCATTTTTATTTGCGGTGACTTGGATCTTCTCATCTACAAATTGTAACTCCCCAACACTGAAGGAAAGACAAAAAACAAGAAGCAGGTTTGTTTTCAAGGAACTAGGCTTTCAGTAAAGTGAAATTTGTTGGCTGGTTAGAATGGTGTCTCATGTAATTAATAACTTAAATAATAACTTAGTTATGGAATTTAGTTAACACTGAAATTTGAACTTAAGTAACTCAAGTTAAACTTAATTTACCAGTAATTAACTTTCCCTTTTTCATTTAAAAACAACTGTTTATTTTAATTAGTTAATTTCTTTTACTGACATCAACTCTTTTTCTTTTTTTTGCTGACCCAAGGGGTGCAATGGATCTAAACATGAGAGTACCCAAAGGTCCTCCCCTGGGATGCAGCTATGAAGTAGGGTGGGAATGAGGGGATCACCTCCAAATATGAGTCCTCCCCAGTGAAATTTTCCTTCAGTCTCCACATTTCTAGCATAGCAGAGAGTAAGAACTGAAAATTGTTCATACCTAGAACTCTTACATTTACTGTGTCTGCATTCCCATATGAACTTTGCTAGTCTATTTTCTTTGGATGCTTCAACTAGTTCTAAGTGGTCAACTGAACTTTTTAGTTGATGCAATGATAGAAATTTGAGGATTGAAGGAAAGTTTTAATTTGAGGCAGGTAGGACTCCAATTGAGGGACAATCCCCTCCCCAATAGCTACACCTCTGGGCCCTTCTTAAGCTACTCACCTGTCATAATGATAGGCTTTTCGTAATATAAAACAGAGTTATATATTTTTCACCCCCATAGTGTAATCCATTGTATCTGTTCTAAGACGTCTCACTGGGACAGGTGGTGTTTACCCCCTTTTAGATTTTAAGCCCCACTGAACTCAATGGGACTTACTTCTGAGTAAGAACACAGAGGACAGAGCTGTGCAAGAAAAGAAGGAAGCAAAGAGTGCTGAAGAGAAAAGAAGACAATGTTATGAAGGAAGAGAGCCCTGTGTCTTTTTTTCTTTTGGGATAATCTCTTCAATAAAGGACAAAGAGGAGGGCTGGGGATAGGAGCTTAGTACACACACTGAATGTAGAGAGAGTTGACAGGAGATAGCTAGTAAGCTGATTAGAAAAGAAGAGGGCAGAGTTGAGAGTCAAGAGTCTGAGCTTAAAGGAGAGGAAGTTGGCAAGGCCTCCAGACTTTCTCCAGAGACATTTAATAAGAAGTGCATGTGGGCAGAGCAATTTAAGGACTGAGCTGTGGCTGTCTTTTGAAGAGAAACAAACAAATGAAACATGGTTCATTGTGAAGAACTGTGAATCTAGTTTGCGCAGTGCTGTATAATCCAAGGGAATGTGTTTATTCAAAGCAAAGCCCCTGCACTGATTTGTTTTCAAGCTGTGTGTGCCGCACATGTTTACCACATGAGTTGGCAAGGTGCTATTGCTCTTTCTTCCTTCACATAAAGGCAGCAGCTTTACATGTTTTTTTTCTTGAGAGTGCTTTTCCACAATTTAGTTTGCTCTTTATAGCTGGAGAGTATATTATTTTTCCAATCGCCTCTGTTGGGCTCATTTAAATCCTGATGTCAGAGAGACATGATTATGCTGAACTTGATGGTAAACTTTCTAAGAGCTCTGAATGATTCACTTCCAAGAGCTTCATAACTGCTGGTATGAATCTAATGACTGGGAAACTATACATAATCACCCTTATCTTTTAAAATTTGTTTTCTCTGTTGATGATGCTGTCTACAAGATACCAGTATGGCAGGAAGTAAGGAACATGGAAACTCCTAAAAAGGAGTACACTGATTGAGACCACTGGGAGAGCTTCATTGCTGAAGCAGTCCAAGGCACCATCTTGGCAGTTCCTACTTGGGGTGCCAATATGAGAGAACTACCAATGTGCTGTAAGCAACAAAAGAAAAATTAAAGGTTTCTTCTTGGGAAAAAGAGTTAAGAGTCCGCATGAAATGACATGGGCAGCTTATTAAACCTTGCGTGTTTATTGGAACTGGATACCAACTGAGTACTTTTTTTCCCCTCTGACAAAATCTCAGCAGCCCCAAAATCAGTCCCTAGCTTGACTCTAATGCAATCCAGAACCATTAAAATAAATGGAAATATGTGCTATTGGCTGTATGCCAGTAGAAAGTGGATTGCGCTCCATATACTGAAAAATTTCTCTAGGGTAACAAGCTTTAAACAGGTTTCTGTATGGAAGTGTGGTGTTTCAGTGTTACAGATGATGATTCACACTTACAGGCAAGCAACACATGATGCCATTTTGTCTTTTGGTAAAAACCCTCCTTAGCTGCTCTGCTAAGGTGAGCCGAAGTGCAGTTTGAGTGACTTTACATAATAACAAGCCATTAAAATGTTATCAGCAACATCTGTTCCACCCATTAAGAAATAGCTCATGCATTTAAAAGCATTTTTAGTGAGTCCAGAATTGGAATGATGCAGGACAGACTTTCGCCAACACACTTATCTTTGCCTTATTTTCTTAGAGATTTCTTACGTTCATTCCCCTGCCTTTATGTATATCTAGAGGCATCACTGCAGTATAATTAGGCAGAACAGAGTTTCAAAACCATGGGCATGGTATTGCCAAAACTGCTAAATTATGCTTTTTAAAAGGTTCATTGCCCTTAATGGGACTGATTTAATCAAACTAGATTATGCCCCTTATTTTGTGCAATCAAAGATTGTGTCAAAAAGATGAAATATAAGAATTATCACTAAGAAATATTAAATAATTAAAAAGCAGAATAGGAAAAGTTTGGTGAAAGTCACTGAAGAACAATAGTTGATGGGATCCACAAAGAATCAAGGATTTTTTAAAAAATGAATGTTCTCATTGAAATCAATAGGAGTAAAGCTGCAATTCTAGTTATGCTTGTCTCAAAGGAAACCCCAGTGAATACAGTGTATTTATTTGGATGGGACCAGTAATCCTATACTCCTATTGTATACTCCTATTGTATCAGGGCTGGAGGTACGCTGCTGCTGCGGTGTCCACCATATTCTAGGTTCACATATACTACACTTGGAAAATTTTGAAATGACAGACAATAGCAGATAAACACACAGTGTCCCTGGAAACTCTGCTAGCCCCAGTCAGAAGTCATGTCAGTGATGATGCCTCTGTGCCATGCCAGGATACAAGGAGCTGTCTGGGTGGCCCACGGGAGCCAGTACACCAGGCACAGTCCAGAGGAGAGAGGTGTGTAGCTGTCCCCATTATCCATTTGTGGGAGCTTCTCTTCTCCAAGAATGCTGCTGCCTGCCTGCCTGCTGCCTGCTGAGAAGACCTATCACATACTTGCAGAAAGAGGCTTCAGGCTCCTGAGGTACTGAGCCATTAGCATTGCTACCAGCTGCTCCCCTGCCTAACGGGATATGAAAGGGCTGCCTGAGTGGTGGATCCACCACTAGCAGGGTTGCTGCCAAAGGGGCAATACCAGGGGATTGCCCCTTTGGAGGAGCTGCTTCATGGGTGGAGTGAGGCTGAATGCCAGTTACTCTGTTGGACAGTGGAGAGGGGAGTTTTCTCCTTTTTAAAATTAGTTTTGTTTTTCGAATTGCCCTGCTAGCAACTAAGTATGAAGTATTTACAGAACATGGGTGGAGGAGTAGCCAAGGGAGCAGCCATTGCAACATTAACAAGCAGGGGGAGATATGGTGCGGAGAGACAGAACTACCAGCACAGGAGACGGGGGAGCCATACAGTATTGGTCTGAATATCCTTTGCAACAGACCCTCTGGGTTAAAAATATTGCTGCTTAATGCCAGGTTGGTAAATGGAAAAACACCTTTGATCCAAGGATGAACATGCTGACCTGCTTTGTATCATGGAGACATGGCTGGATGAAGCTGTCGGGGGGTGAGGGTGGTAATCTTTCCCAAATTTCTCCACATGGGTTTTCTGTGAAGCAGCAGGCAAGGCCTGGGAGGTGGGGAGGCAGAGCTGCAGTGGTCTATTGGGATTCCATCTCCCCAACCAGGTACCCTGTCCTCTAGTCTGCTGGGTTTGAATGTGTGTATTTAAAGGTGGGTGGCTGGGACAGAATAGCAATTCTGTTGGTGTATCACCCACTCAGAGTTGGTCTGAGCAGTGGTATTGGAGTCTCCTCAGTAGTGCTGGGGGGCTTCAGCATCCATGCAGGGACCTCTCTCTC
Organism: Ctenosaura bakeri; assembly: GCA_948474755.1. Classification (NCBI taxonomy): domain Eukaryota; kingdom Metazoa; phylum Chordata; class Lepidosauria; order Squamata; family Iguanidae; genus Ctenosaura; species Ctenosaura bakeri. The sequence continues at coordinate 100,357 of CAOLHI010001367.1, forward strand.
AGGAGCAACTCAGGACTTCATGTTCTCCATATCAACCATGGGTCTGTCCCAAATAGTATCTAATGCCACCCATGCTGCAAGACACACTCTGGACCTAGTTTTCTGTGTGGGTCAGAATTAAGGTGATCTGGATGTGGAGGAACTTTCTACAGTTCTGTTGTCAATGGACAGATCACTATCTGGTGGGTTTTAGACTCTGAGCTTCTGCAGGGGTCACGGGGCAGATTAAGATGGTCTGCCCCAGGAGGCTTATGGATCAGGATGGATTCCTGATGGCTCTTGGGACTTTCCTTGGCAGGTGATCCTGTTAAAGTCTTGGCTGATCTCTGAAATAGGGAAATGGCCAGGATGGTAGATATGATTGATCTTAAGATTACTCTCATGAGATGAAGTCAAACAAGCACCACAGTTCACTAGGGAGCTAATGATGACGAAATGAGTGGGACAGAGACCAGAGCAACAATAGAGTCAGAGTGAGACCAACTGAACAGAGGGTAGAGCTCATTGAAAAAACATGCCATGGCTATATCTGCAGCAAAAAGAAATACTCTTTCACTTCCTCCATTGCATTCTCACAGTGTTGTCCAGTGGTGCTGTTTCAAGTGGTCAGAGGTCTTTTATGCTCTGCCCACAAAAGCAGTTTATAAACCACTTGGCAGCCCATTGTGAGAAGCTGCAGACAGAGTACTTTGACTATAAAATCATCCATATCCAGTCTTACTTGAATGCTGTAGTTGATATATATCTGATGGATGTAATCTGGGCCTCTGCTTGTCCAGTATTATTGGATATGTTTCAGGATGTGGACAGAATACTTGGAAAGATGAGAGGCACCATATTCGTACTGGGCCCATGCCCTCCTTGGCTGCTGAAAGCAGCGTGAAGGGAAATGGAAGATTGGTTAAGAAGAGTAGTAAATGCTTCTTCAGCAAGGCAGGTTGCCTAAAAGAGGTTGTGGTGAGGCCATTATTGGGGGAAAAAATCCTCCTTGGATCCCACTGTACTGAAGAACTATCAACCAGTCTCCAATATCCCTTTTTTGGGGCCAAGTGTAGGAGTGTTTGGTGGCCTCCCAGCTTCAGGCATTCCTGGATGAAACGGATTATCCAGATCCATTTCAACCTGACTTCAAGCCTGGCTATGGAACAGAGACAGCTTTATTTGCTTTGGTAGATGACACAGGGGATTGGACAGAGGAAGTGTGTCCCTGTTCTGCTGGAGCTATCAATGGCTCTCACTACCATTGACTGTGGTATCTTTCTGGGTTGCCTCTCTGGGATGGAGCTCAGGAGCACTGTTTTACAGTGGCTCTGATCTTTCTTGGAGGGGCAGACTCAGAAGGTGGCACTGGAGGATGCCTGTTTGACCCCTAAGTCACTATCTTGTGGAGTCTCTCAGGGCTCATTTTCCCCCTCTAATGCTGTATCACAGTTACATCAAGCCACTAGGAAAGGTTATCCAGAGTTTTGGAGTTCAGTGTCATCAGTATGCTGATGACACACAACTCTGTCTCTCCTTTCCATCTGGTTCCAAGGAAGCTGTTTCTGTGCTAAATCAGTGTTTACTCTCAGTAATGAACTAGATGATGGCGAACAAATTGAAACTAGTCCAGACAAGACAGAGGTGCTCCTGGTCATTTGGACGGCTGATTACAAAATAGGGAGTCAACTTCTTCTGGATGGGGTTACACTCCCCCTGATATCTCAGGTTCACAGTTTTGGTGTGCTCCTGGACTCAGATCTGAGCCTGAATGCCCAGGTTTCAGCTGTGGCCAGGAGTGCATTTGAACAGTTTAAACTAGTTAAAACTAGTGTGCCAGCTGTACCCATTCCTTGAGAAGTCTGGCTATGGTGACACATGCCTTGATTACATGCCTTATACTAATGTAATGTGCTCTACATGGGATGACCTTTTGGAAATTGTTAGGAAACTGTTGGCTGGAGTTGGCTACAGGGATCATATGACTCCTGTAAAAACAGCAGCTTTGGTTACTGGTCTGTTTCCAGGAATTCAAAGTTCTGCATTTGACCTTTGAAGCCCTGAACAGTTTTGGTCCAGACCACTTGAAAGACCATATCTCCTTCTATAAACCAACATGAGCATTAAGATTTGCAGGGGATGGCTTTCTCTCATTCCCACCACCTTCAGAGATGCAATTGATGAGGACTTGGGAGAGAGTCTTCCCTGTCGCTGCTCCCAAAGTGTGGAACTCCTTTCCACAGGAGGCCTGGTTGGCCCTCCCTGCTTTGTTTCCACCAGCAGGTGAAGATGTTTTTACTTAGGTAGGCTTTTGGATCTTGAATTTTAATTAAGGAGCTGTAGTGTGTGTGTAAAGTGGTGAACTGCAAAAAGTTTTGCACAGTTGTCTTCAGTGTACATTGTTGATTGAAAAGCTTGGGTTTACAATGCCCAGAAATAGGACATACAGCTGAACAGACACACAACAACTGAATGCCTGTATTCTTTGAGTACCTCTGCTCCATATGTATTCACAAAGAGAGAATATTTTATACATGATCCTGATACCGACATGGAAGTTTCGGGGAAACAATGGAGGAAGACAAGTGAAATGAAGGAAGAGAACAGCTATGAAGCAGCTTAACATTATAATCATATAACATTATGTGAACTTTTTTATTTTTGTTGTTGTTGCATATCATCACCCTGCACATGGTAGATAGAGGATGCAGTTTAAACAGTCCATCAATCCATCCATCAATGAATGTTTCTAGAGGCATTTGAGAGCAAATAAAGAGCACACAACTGTGGCTTCATAGTATGCTTGCTGGCCCTAGGTAATATTTCGGCCCTAAGAAGCTCTGTGAAGTTAACAGTTTAACAAAGTGGAATCACAAGACATGGCCAAGTATCTGCACAGTTTGGTTATGCACAAACCAATATGAAGACTTCTTTGTTTTCAACTAATTAGCTTGTTTTCCAAATATCTTAGCATGACAAAATTTAACATCATTCATTTTCATCAAAGAGTCTAATGTTCAATTTCCAGTGTCTCTTTTCAGCCTCACTAAATTTCATTGAAAGCAGCTTGCAGTACAAAATAATGACAGGATGTTGTGGCAGAGGGATGTTCTGCTTTGAATAGATTACTTAGAATGTTTAGGATGAACTGCAGCGATGTAGATCATACTAGTTTTATAACAGTAGCACAAGTGAAACATCTAAAAACCGCCAGAGCACCATATTTAAAAATCATGGAGTTAGCAGACTTATTGAAGCACTTTACCAAGTGAAACAAACATGATTTATTTAATTTTTTCTTTGCTTCCTTCTTCTTTTCCTTGACAAATGAGAACAATTGACAGCTTATTCATGTTTGACCACTTAGGTCATATTAATAATAGTGGGGAGAAGGTGGCAGATAAAAATGTTTATGAATGTTTTCAAATATAGCAGCGAGTACTACTAAGAGAAATTGAGCATATGCATGGGATAACTCAAGTTGTGGTCAAAATAAATATATCATTTAGTGATTATAAAGAACAAGGTGAGAGAAATTTTTAATTCAGACAATTTCAATCCGTATCCGTCTTATCTGTATTTATAACTGAGCAGTGGAGATGAGAAATCACCAACCCAACATCACTTTGGACTGGGTCTGTATCTATTAGTCTGTATAATTATTGATGCGGCTTGGTGGCAGTGTGTTATGGGGTAAAGACCACACATATATAGACCAAACTCTTTCCTGAAATTTCAGTGAGACTGTAGTTCTCCTGCTCTGGACTGTTGCCATAGCAGCTCTTTCAGGGAACATCCAATTCTGGTATTGAGATGTATTGTCAAAACTGAGCCACAGGTCAGTCTCCAGAGAGTGAGTCAGGAAGTAAGCTGATGTCACAGTAAGCCAAAAACTAGGGAACACTATCACTACTCAAACTCACAATCTGAACAGGAAGTCTATGGCCCTTTCCGCACCTTACCTTCTTCCGGCCCTGGGGTGCGGGGATTGCGTGAGCAGCCTCTGGCAAGAGGGTCTCGCATCCGGGGTCTTTCAGCTCCACACAAGCCTGCTTCTGGGAGTTTCCCAGGCTGCGCTGGGGGAGGAAGTGCAACCGGCGCGGCTCCAGAGGCTCTGCACGCCAAGTAAGTGTGCATGGGGCCTAGGAGCAATGCACGATGGTGCACCATTTTCGGCATCATGCAGATTGCCCCAGGTGCCCTTTCACATGGCAAATGCTGTGTGGAAAGGACCTATGTAATCCTTCCTGTTGAAGGAAGCCAAGGGACAGCCTAGAGGAGTAGGACCCTTCCAAGAACCTTCACTGCCAAAACAGAAGTTCACCTTAGTATATTCTGAAATATCTCTTGGGAAATTCCAGCTCAGTGTATTTAAGGACTTGAATTAATTAAATAAGTCTATGGGGCCCTCTAGATGGGCCAAATGTATCAGGAAGCTATGGTATTTGTTGCTATAGTTCTGATATGAATGTTGTTTCTGTTGTCCTAGTTGATTTTCTGGAAATGCTTGGTATCAGCTGCAACATTTTATGCCCATTGTTAACGTGGATTTCTTTTTCATTCTGAGACATATCAGAACAATATATTTCCTCTCTCTCTCTCTCTCTCTCTCTCTCTCTCTCTCTCTCTCTCTCTCTCTCTTCTCTCCTTCCCTTCTGCTCCTGCTCCTGCTCCTCCTCTTCTGTTATAGTGCATGCTTGGATCAGTAAAATGGTATTTTTGTACTGTAATTCTATAACTCTTTTAAAAAATTAAAAATTTAGAAAGGAAAAAGAATTGACCTTCAAACAATAGGGCCCCCTAAATCATGCCCCATTTTTTTAAAAAAACAAATATAGCCCTACTGCACATCTAAGAAACCTTTACAAACAGACCTCAAAAGAAGGGAACAAGTGGGTGTGGAGGCAAAATCCAAGAACATTTCTTTAGTTAATCTGGAAGAGCCATATCTATCTCTCTTGTTTGACTTTCTCTCTTTATTCCGTCAGCATTGCAGAGCCTAAGGAAGCCTACTCTGGCTTTTGCCACCAACTGGAGGAACAAAGATTGCAGCACTGTAATCCAAGAATGGCTGCCGGGATGAGCCTGTGTTACCCCCTTGGCAGACCCCGTCCTGGGGGGATATAAATTTAATATAAAAATATATCTTCTATGCCAGAGAGGTTGCCCGGGTGGGTGCGTAGACAAATAGGTCAAGGCCAGGAAAATCCCCAGTCACGTTTCCCAAGGAGACCTCAGGCAAGGCATGTCCGCACAGACAAAGGGGCCTCAGCCACAAAGCCAACTTGAGGGGATTATGGGGTTTTCCCCCTGTTGAGCAACACTTACTTCGACGAATCCTATAAAGGAGAGGTCCATTTACACGTAGCAATCATGCAAGCCATCAAGTTGCTAGTGTGTGATATTTTAATTCTATTTTGACCATTGCTCATCCCAGGGAAGGGTCTGCCCTGGAGGTATGTTCTGCCCTATAAGTAGTTCCTGTTTTCGAGCCTCTCTTTGGAGAACTCCCCATCACACTAGCAGACTGGCACTCTGTTAGTTGAGTGCTCCCCTCAGCCACCTCTCTTCGTGAGCTACTTCTTCCTCGCAGCTTCCCAGACTGAAGACTTCTGGTCAAGTGCAGTATTACCGCCATTACAGCCTCTCCACTTTATCCCCTATAATTTTTCACCTCTTTCCCTTCTTGATAAACCTTGTGTGCATGAGTGGGTGACTGAGTTTGCGCTTGAGAACATATTGTTAATAAAATTCATTCATTAGTATGATTGTCTGGCTTTTTGCCTGGTCTGACCCTGTAAAAATTGGGTTGAAGGTCTTGCTGGGTTACCCTGCCCTTTGTTCTGCCAAGCTAGTGCTCCGCTAATATCCCCAGTCTTTGCATTTTTGGAGCGAACCAAGGTGTCTGCCAGGGGACCACCAGAAATCAGGGTAACACCTGGTTCCACTCAACTATAAATGCCCATTTACAGTTCACCACTTTGTTCTAGCACTGTTAGATTGAACTTTTCTTCCTCCTTTTCCTTCCACTTCCTTATAGTTTCCAGGCTTAACTAGGAAAGACTAATGCCACCCTTTTTTACAAGATGGATGTAAGCTGCTTTAGGAGACAATATTTGTCTGAAAAGCAGGATATAAATACGATGTGCCTCTGCTAACAAAGCCTTTGCCAAAGAAGTTCTCTTTTGCAAAGTCTTTCTACATACAATCACCCTTTTCATCCGTTTCCTCTGTATAGCTGGAAGTTTTCCACCAGCATCAGCACTGGTAGGACACTTAAGGAAAACTGCAGAAATGTAGACTTTTGAGGCTGGGTTGGAGTAGCATATCTACAATAAACAATTGAATAAAGACTGCAAGGTAAAACAGTGGCTGCTTCCAGAATCCCTTTTTGAGTATATGTGGTCAGCAAAACAGAGAGAAAAGAAGAGAGTAAATTAGCCTGTGTCACCACCTACCCCAGCATGTTACAAACAAAACCAAACAAAATAAAAATCTCTAAATTTGTCCACTAGAACAGAAATTATTAAAAAACTGGAAGTCAATGAAAGGAAAAGTAATCCCTGAATGTATTTTGGAAAAAGCCTTAAAGTGATCTGTAGAAGGTTCAGAATATTTTCATTGACTTATCAAGGCTAACATGATCTGATTATTTCATTTCACATGTGCATATTGATAGTTGAGGATAGAAAAATCTGAAACAGGTTGAACTGCTCTTCTTTTTGTAGAATAGAAATCTATCTCTATTCTTTTCTTGTTTGGCCTCTGGTAGCAAATATTCTGTAAAAGATGTAATGCTCAGGAACACATCTATTTCTTTAACTGAGGTTTATCTCTAGGTGGGTAGGTGGATGGATAGGCAGACAGTTTTAGAATTCAGGCATTTCTGGTTTAGGTACTAAATAGGGCTCTAGAATCTAAGGCCCTTTTCACACAGCATTTTCCATGCAAAAGGGGACCTGGAGCGTCGCATGATTGTGAGGAGCGAGCTGCACGATGCACTCACAATCGCACAATGCTCCAGGGTAGGGCAGGCGCCGATCGTGCACCTTTTCATTTTTGGCTAGAAACTGAAAATGGTGCACAATCGCACATTGCTCCTGGGCCCCACGCACACTTACCCGGCGTGCGGAGCCTCTGGAGCTGCGCCGGTCACACTTCCTGCCCCAGTGCAGCCTGAGAAACTCCCAGGCTGCACTGTGGAAGGAAGAGACGGGGCTCTTGCTTGAGCAGGCAGCTCATGCGGAGCTGAAGGACCCTGGATGCGAGAGCCTCTCACCGGAAGCTCCTCGCACAATCCCCGCACCCCACTGCCAGAAGAAGGTAAGGTGTGGAAAGAGCCTAAGAGATCCACACCGATTTCAGTCTTTGCTTGTATTTGTAATTATTTATTCTTGCACTGTTTCCTGCATTAGTTTCTTTTTAAAAAGCTAAACACTAAGTGGAAATAATGAGGTCTCCTCCCTGTCCGAAATGATGATATTTCTTGACATTTTTGCTCCACTGGAACAAAAAAGAAGGAAAAGAAAGGAAGGCTAGAAGGCTGTTTTACATCATATGGAAAAGTCAAATAGTTTCTAATTTTTCAGAAAATTTCTGAGCCTGTACAGCCAGCTATAGCATACTCTAAGGTGCTACCTGCTGAAGTCTTCAGTGAGAGTTTGTCTGTAGAGTATTCAGTAGTCAGACAGTTTGGCAAGAAAAAGTAAAATCAAGGTAATAGTATTTAAAAGATACATTTCAGATAATTTAGGAGAGATAAATATAGTTTGTGAAGTAAAGGCACGTATCCACACTACATGGAGATAACAATATTTATTGCTGGGAAAATGAGATGTCATCTTCCTTCCCACCCAGGTTATCTTTTGAGGTTCGATGGGCATGTGTATGTATGTGCCTTCATAAATATCAATTTATGGTGTTGTTACCCTGAAAATTGGGGGTATCTTGAGGACACCCAAACCAGGCTTCAAAAATTAAGGAATTAGCTGAGCTACCCAGCAAAACTTACGAGAGGTCAGGGCAAGGGATCTTCAACCCTATGTCTATGGGGTCAGAACCACGCAAGAGTCAGAAGAACGATCTAAAGGGTTTTTATCAGAAAAAAACTAACAGAGGGAGTCACATACACACGTTATCAAACATTCTTGCAATCTCACAAGGGCTACAGAAATAAAGTTGGAAATAAGTGACCAAGTGGGAGAGAAGGTATACGGACCTCAGTCTAGACGTCCTGGGAGAAGGAGAAGATTAGCGCAGGCTCAGTGTAAAGCACCAAGGGGAGGCTGGATCTTGGGCTGGACGGATGGTAGCAGCAGGGTCTCACAGAGGAGTGGGGATGCGAGTCGTGTTTGGCTCTCAGCAGTGTCTGAGAGGCTTGTATGGGAGGCTTCGGTAGCAGCGAAATGGGCCATTCTGTCTGGTCTAGGAGGCTCTCCAAAGAGGCTCCAACAGTAGGGAGTTTTATAGCCAATTTCTGTCCTCAGGCCAGGTATCGGCTAGCAAAGTATCGTTAATGGGCGATAAGTGCGGAATATAATGTTAAGCAAATATCATGACCCCTCCTCGGTATTGTTTCTTACTGGGAAGTCCAGGTGCGTGATAGGTTTAAAATTCCGAATTGATAGGCTTTGATTGTCTGGCTTTGCGCAGTTCATCAGCGTAGCTTGGGGCTGTGACAGTATCCAGGAGCGAGTCTATTGTGTCTGCCTAGAGATACGTGACTCGGAAGAATGGGTCAGTCTTTTAGCCTAAAGGTCGTTGACTACGTTCCCATACAGCAGAGAGAGACGGTATTGTTTTTAGGGATTTCCTATTCAACACCAATTTTGTTTTTAACTGCAACTGATCTTTGCTAACCAATATCCAGGTTGGGGGAGCCAAGCCAATTTTAGGGGTCCTCTCTTAGGATTACTTTGGGGTGTAACAGTGCCCCCATGAATTTCCTAGGGTTTTCTTAGGCAAAGTACCTCACCTTTAAAATTTGTTTCCAAAGCATCTTTTCATCCTAAAATTGCATTTTTAAAAATATGCCTGACTTTTTTTTCTGCTGTCTTGAACTAATAACCATTCAAAATGTGCATCTGTTTTGAAAGCAAAAAAGATATGAGTGGGTGTAACAGCACAAAGGGCAGTCATGAGGCACAGTTTGCAATATTCCCCCAAACACTTTCTTAGTACCCACCTACTAGTTTTGTGATCATTGATCATGATGGGAACTAACGTTAAATATATTGATTAGGCATTTCATTCTAATCACATCCACATATTGGGATAGTGAAGACTCACGTGTCCAAATGCCCAAGGGGATGCCCTTTCAAATACCATCCATCAAGAAATATGACTTCTCTGGCCCATTGTTTGGTCTGAGAATATTGGCTGTTCACTGGGACTGTCTCAGTTGCATCTCTCTAAATTCAGGTTGAGGCTATATAGGAGACCCTGCTTGAAAGCAATATTCTTAGAACATATGCATGCAACCTGTGGTCCTCTAGATGTTCAGATGCAACTCCCAGTGCCTTTATTCAGCATAGCCAGTGGTGAGTCTTGAAGCTTAACATCTGGAGCACTACAAAATGCCTACTGCTGCCATAGAAGAAGGAACAGCAGATAGCCACAGCTAAGGACTATGTGGTTCCTGGTTCCATTCAAGAAAGTCAAGGAGCAATAACCATCCAGCTTCTTGCAGTCAGAGGTGGAAAAGCAAATTCTACCCACCCTCCACAGCCAAGGCTGCTCACATTATTTTACCAAAGAACAAAAAAGCAACCATGACATCCAGGATTCACACAATGCTAATACACACACTGTTATACTAAATACATATGATGCTAGACACCAATTGCAAAGCTGTACATGTCAAAGATTAAAACAACAACATTAAATTCATAGTGGGAGGAGACAAACATTACTGTTTATAACTGCAAGATAATGTGACACTCTAGTCCAGTGCTACTGAAACTGGTGGTCCATGGACCAGCGCTGATCGGCAAACAAGTGGTTGCTGGTCTGTGCAGGGTTTTCTAGGAAAGAAACAGTTATTGCCAAATATGGCGCTGGCACCTGGCACTCTAGGAGAAAATCTTGCCAGGTTCTATCACATCAGATAGTCTGAGAAGCACTGTTTGAGTCTACATTCAACATAAATAATTTTTAAAAAGTGCCTAGCAGTAAATGCACTCGTCCAGGAATGGCTGGTGAATCTACCACCACAGGAGTGATGAATCCAATCTGCATTTTATTGCTGCTCTTCCCACAATTGCACCAAGTTGAATGAGAGCTCTACTGGTACCAAAGCTCTGAAGGGAAAGAGTCCATAACCAAAAGAGCTCTCATTCAGTTCAGAGAAGCAGTAAGATTAAGAGTGGATTTGCCATCCCCACAGCAGCAATTTTGCCAGCTGCCCTTGCACTGAACACTGCTAAACAGGTTTCCAGGTAACATGACATTTCCTCTAGGATCTTCATCAGGTTCTAATTTGTTCAAATAATACCACAGATACAAAATAAGATTTGCAATTCTGTATGCAAGTTTCAAGCCCAAAGTCACAGAAACATTATTCTGTACTAGTTGTTTTGGCACCAGAGGCAGAAAATCTCAGTAGTGCCCGTCCTTATCCTTTGCAGGAAAACTACAGTAATAACAAATGAAATAACCAACAATTGGCTGCCTCTTCAGAACAGAGTGGCTGACTCACTCTACCTATCAGCAGGGCCTGTCAGTGTTTCATTTATTAGTAATCTCCCACAGGCACTGGAGGGAGTGGGAGAAACAAGAGTAAAAGCTGGCCACTGCCTTGTGTGCCCGTCATTCAAATGGTGGAGGCTGGAGGCAATCAAGTTCATACGGCAGCCAAGGAAGGGGCTGTGAATTCTTGTTCCATACTCTGTGCAGTGATAGCAGTTTGAATCCACTCAAGCAGCCATAGCTCAGTTCTACAGAATCTTAGGATCTCTAGTTTCATAAGGTACCTGTCTTTAGTACAGTGCTGCTCAAGTTATTTGATAAGGAGAACCAGAAATCTCCCCCTTCCCCAATGTGCCAGGGACCAGTAACATATTTATCTCTGTTGGCTACAACTGTTTCTTTCCTGAAAACTTACTGTGGGTACCAGCAGCTGACAGCTCGTAGACTAGCAATGATCCCAAAAACCCACTTTGAGGAGTACTGCTGTAGGAGACTCCAATGAGCTATACCTTACAAAACTTTAAATCCCATGATTTCATAGAATGGAGCCATCCTTCATGTTTGCTTGCCTTTATGAAGTACATATTGCTTGTATGTCAAGAATGTCTAAAGGAAATATCTGCTTGTGGTCTCCTGCTAGTTTTAAAGGAGAGTGGGGGTGGGATGAGAGGAGAAAGAATATAAAATACAATGCAATGCAATTATTTTGTGTACAATTATATTTTCCCTGTGAGTCTGTGAGACAGTGGAACCCTGATTTTACACTAGCAGACTGAAGATGGGTGCGGACACTCAGGCCATTTCCACACTACACTGTTATAGTGCTATTATTCCACTTTGACATCCTGTGGAATTCTGAGGTTTGTAGTTGACTGAGGCCCAGGAGCTCTCTGACTGAAAATTCTAAATGCCCCTCCATTAAACTGCAAACCCCAGGATTCCACAGGATGTTGAAAGTGGAATAACAGCACTATAACAGTATAGTGCAGAAATGGCCTCAAAATATCATCATTCCATCATCTAGTATGTAACACTATCTCAGTCTCAATTCTAAAGAGGCCCAGAAAAGATACGAGACATTCCATGGGGTAGAATTTCCCTTTGAAAACTGAGGTATCAGATTCTGTTTGTTTGGGTCATTTCAATCTTTGGACTAATATGTCTATTTGGACCTATCATCCCTCTCCAACCTCCCCCCACTCCTGAGATATTTTTTAGATTAACAAATTTATTATACCAAACACACAAACCAGTTCTGAATAATTTGAGGACTGACAAATTTACTGCAGTATAACCTTCTGTGGACTATGACCAGTTTCACTAGATTCATGAAGATACTCAGAATTTCAGATACAGTACACATGATATAGAGACTGTAGACAGTAACTCCAGTGAGAAATTAAATGCAAACTATTACACTGACTTGTAGAAGTATTAATCCCCTCTTTTACATGTTTAGTTGTGTTGCAGTCTGGAATTGAAATGGATTTAATTTCTCTCAGGTATTGATTCAGAGAGGTGAATATTTGTGTAACCAACAAGTACCAGCTTGATTTTGTTAACCTCTGTATATGTGTGTCTGTTTTGCACCACCACAGTGTTGAGTACTTGTCTACACCAAGTGGCAATAATGCCAGTTCAATCTATTTCACTTCAAAGCTGTAACATAATAAAATATGGCAAAGTCAAAGCAGAGAGCAAATACTTCTGAAAGGCACTGTAATTATGAACATTGCCCATTCACAAAATGATTTGCTGATAACACAAACATCCTACTGTTACCCTGTATGTTGGGGGTCCTGGGAGGGGTGCCCAAATAACCAAATAAAAGCACAAGATGGGGAAATTAAGCTTGAGCACTCTCTTAAGCTAACAAGAGGCAGGGTAACTTTAGCTAGGATCTTTTACCCTATGTATACAGCGTCAGGTCAGAGAGCGGCTAGACAAGGTTTTAAAGTAACAAATAATATTTTATTGAAGACAAGAAACACAAAGGACAAGACATACACTAGCTAACTGAGAAATAGAAATGGAGAGCTTTGGGGAAGGGGTAATACGACGCCTGGTCTCGTAGTCCTGGAGAGAAGAGGAGGTTGCAGGGATGAGAACTCAGCACGGTTCGCTGAGGGGAGATCACTGGACAAACCGACAGCAAGGTGGGATGGAAGTCCAAAGTGTTCCGAGGAGGACTTGGAAATGGGGACTTTTTATAGGGTGGATTTTACCTACAGGCTATGCCATGCTCGGTGAGAACAAAGGAAATTTGGAGCTGGACAAAGGAGTTGGAAAAGGTCAGGTTTTGCATGATGAGCTTAGCGCTGGATGACAATAGTATGGCCAGTATGCTGATGGCCCAACATAAAGGAGTGGCTTGGCTCTTGGCTGTACGCACCAAGCAAAGCTGGTTTGAAAGAAGGTTTTTCCCTAAAGCATCGGAGTTGCCTGCCTGAGTGAGGTTTGGAATGTACAACCATTAACGGCCGCGCCCAATACGTGCTTGTCCGGTGGACCTCTGCAAACACGTGGAGTAGGGTGGCAGAGAAAGGTCAAACAAAAGGCCAAATTATTTGATATCAAAAGGATATCTAGTGCTCTCACCAGACATATCACAACCGTGATAACGCTACCATTAGACAGGCCAAATTAATACCTGTAATGTCATAAGAAATCCTGATTCACATCTCTGATTATCGACCAGAGCTCCTTGATGAATTATAACTCAACAGTCTCTTGCACTAATCTTCCCCTCTGAAGTTTCTTTGTTCCATAATGGTCATTTAAGGGAGGTGAGGGAGCGTTCTAAAAGACTTTCTTTTTCTTTTAATTTTTTTTAAATGTTATATCCGTGCCCATTTTCTTTGGGAAGATAGATAGGCCCTATGTATAATGTGGAAAGGCATTTCTAACAGATTACAAGACCTTACTATGTCATTCAAAACAGCAGAAGCTCATAACTGGACTACTGTAATGTGCGCTACATGGTGCTGCCTTTGGAAACTGTTTGGAAACTTCAGCCAGTCCAAAATACTGCAGAAAGACTGTTGACCCAGGGCTGGTTTCAGGAACCATGTGACTCCACTGCTGAAACACCTTCACTGGTTACCAGTCAGTTTCTTGGCAGAATTCAAAATGCTGGTTTTGGTCTTTAAACCTACATAGGTTGGGTTCAAGCTATCTGAAACTATTTCCCTATATAAGTCAGCTCAGGCTTTCTCGTGGCCTCACCACCTTTGCAGGTGCATTTGGTGAGGATGTGGGAAAGCATTTTCTTGGTCGCTGCTCCCATGGTGTGGAACTCCCTTCCAGAGGAAGGCTGATTGGCCTTCTCCCTGCTCTTTCTGCCAGCAGCTGAAGACCTTTCTATTGGGCATGCCTTTGGAATTTAAATAACGTAGCTGTAGCATGGGTGAGGTCACATGCTATATTTGTTATCTTTTATTAGAAATATTATATACATATTTATTGTTTTTTTAACCTTTTTTTTAAATATATTTTTTAAACTTTTGTAAAATAAGATTTTAGCTTAATCTTGTTTTAAATTACTGTAAGCTAATGTGGATCCCATACCAAGAAAGGTGGGGTATAAATTCAATAAATAAATAAACAAAATATTTATGGTGAAATATGTCATCTTGTGATGTATGAATCACGCTAGAAGATGAGCCCCTTGTGCTGTGGGTCCTGTAACAGAGTTGCCAAAGTGGATAGTGGCTGGAATCCAGATGGCATCTTCGTGCCAGTTCCATTGTTATATGGCCTATTCTGGTCAGCGTACAGCAGTTTGGAAGAGGAAATTTCAGCAGATCCAGCCTGTCCTGTCCTCCTTTCCGTGAAGCCCCTAAGATGATGGTGCGTATAAGCAACCTCAGAGCCTACTCCCTATGGAATATGAGAGGGAAGTCTATTTAGGTTGGGTGACAGTTCATTTGGGGTGGGCGGAGGAAAGACACAATGTAGATAGACTGTAATGAGATATTTGGAGCCAGGGAGTCCCTAAATACCCTAAAGGCACCAGATCCCAGATCCTGATGGATTTTGGATGCTGAGCAGTCAACCCTGACTACTACTTGGATGAGGGACCACCAATGAAAACTTGGTCCTATAGGATAGAGAAAGGAATGAGCAAAACCGCCTCTTGAGTATTTGTTGCCTAAGAAAACCCTATGAAATCCATGAGGTCACTATAGGTTGACAGGCAGCTTGAAGGCAGGTACACACATACATGCACATTTCCATAAACCACCATCCACTTTTTTTTCCTTGTATAGGCCAGTCCCCAAGAGGAGTGGGCACCCTGCCTCAATATGTGTATGTTTAAAAAAAAAAAAAAAAATCAAGGAGGGCCTCGTTGCTGTAGCAAGGCCAGTCAAATCAATTCCTCCAGCCGATTCCCACGCCATTTCCGCACTAGACTGTTATAGTGCTATTACTCCAGTTTCAACATCTTATGGATTCCTGGGGTCAAAGGCCCCTCCCTAAACTGCAAACCCCAGGATTCCATAGGATGTTGAAACTGGAATAATAGCACTGTAACAGTCTCCCTAGTCTTTTAGCTGCCGCTAATCTGAGGCTTGCAGGCCTGAACGCCGCCCGCGAAGAGAGGGCTTGATTTCCGCCCAGCGTCACCCCCGGTCTCCGGTCTCCCTCCCTGACAGGGGCCATATGGCCGTGAGGGGCGGGTGGGAAGCGGCAAGCGGGCAGCTCCTCCGGCGGCCAGTCAGTTCCGTATACAAGCGAGCGCGCCGGTGGCTCCGCGCGCGCGCCCCCGAGGCAGAGGAGCGCGGTGGCCCCCGGGGACCGAAAGGACGAGCCGCCCGCCGCCGCCGCCGCAGAGCAAGCCCGCCTTGGCTCGCGCCGCACCGCGTCTCCTCGGGGAGCCAGCCCTTTCCATGGAGGCTGCGGCTGTGTGAGGAGGGAGGAGAAAGGGACTGAGGGCGAGAGGCGGGGCTGGGGCTTTGGTACTGCCCTTGGAGGAGGGTCTGTCTCGGCCAGTCCCCCAGCGGCCGTCTCCGCCGTGCCGGGCGAGCTGACAAGTTCCTGCGTTTCGCGCCGAGCACCCCCCCACCTCAACTCGAGGCCAGCCCGGGGCTCCCCAGCAGGTGAGCCGAGTGGCGACGGGGACGGCGGTAAGGTGCGCCGGGCTCCTCCCAGGGGCGAGGGCCGGCGGTAGTCCTTGGAGGGAGGAAAGGCAGGCGCGTTGCCCGCCTTGACGAGATGTGGCCAGGTGTGGGCGGCGGGCTGAGGCGGGGGACGCGCGGCTGGCCTCTGGCGGGTGGCGGGGGCGCACGTAGGGAACATTGGAGCGTGTGGGGGGGGGAGAGGGAAGGAGCCGGAGGGGGGGACCGAGGGAGAGAGAATACGCCGTAGAGGCGCACCGCGGGTGCTATGGAGATGAGTGCAGGTTCCCTGCGTAATAGCCGTGGCGAGGGCGAGCGGCGTTGCCAGGCGTCCTGTTTACCCTCTAGCCTCGGGCGCTTTCGCCTCGGCGTTCGGGCGGCGGGTGCGTGGCTTCGGAGGGGACGGGAAAAGAGCAGTTCGCGCCCAAGGTGCTCCGGCGGCGGCGGCGGCGCTTAACCCCTGACTAGCCGAATGCCTCGCGCCCTGCACCTATTTGAGGAGTCCTGGACGCAGAAAGTAACTGGATGGCAATCAGCCCGGTCGCCCCCCCCAGCACCAGAAACACGCGTGGGATGCCAGGGGGTGGTTTTTACGCAGCGGGTTCAGTCTTTGGGAACCAGATCGCTCTTCACCTCAGTCGTGGGCAAAAAGGAATTGACCCCCTTCCCCCCCCACCCCCACCCCGGTTTGTTTTCAATAACACCAGGCTGTTCTGAAAAGGGAAGCTGACTCAGATTCCCCCCCCCCGTGCGACACACAAAAGTGTGGAATTCTCAAAAGATTAGGCACACGTTATGTCTGTTCTTTGCGTTATGGGAAGCGGAGGGGAGGAGAAAGTTACGTGCCTGCTTGTCCAGGACAGAACAGTTTTCACGCTTCTTGGAACGTGTGGAAAGAAAGCGACTGACTCCCTATTACTTTTGGTTCAGTGCTGATTCATAGTTTTGTTAACTCAGCATTTGGCAACCTGGTGTTTGGTAGACAGCAGCAATGAGCAGAACTAATGTTTGCGTTTGACTGAGTTCGTTCTAGCAAGGAAGAGAGCTTGTTTGCAAGGTGTTTTATGCCCTAGTGTCTGTTTCGGTTTCTTGAAGGTAGCTTTGGTGGGCTGCAAGATTGATGCAAAAAGTAACATTCCTTGGTGTCACCGACAGATCTGACAAGAAATTAAACCTATGGAGGTAGGCGGCAAAACCTGTTATTGTCTCCACTCTCCCTCAAGCTAATTTTTCAGGAAGGAAGCTTTAAAAAAGCACAAAGAGAGGCAAAGAAGGGGTGCGTAAAACAGAGCTTCAAACCCAAGGCTACATATACATGTTGGATTTTTAGATGCTCAGTGTTCATAAAATCCCTTTAAAGCCAAATATATTCAGTATAACGTAGGTAAGATTATGTTTATGAAAATGCAATTAAGGCTACAATCTAGTACTTATACAGATTAAAGAGTGAATACCATTAAAGTCACTGAGATTTACTTCTGGGTAAACGTGTGCAAGTTTACAGGGCATAGGTACAGCCTCTGCTTTCCCAAATCAGTGGGGGGAGGATGCCCACATTATTTTGAATGGACAGCCTGCATTGCTCCTGACACGGTCATGCACAGTCTAGTTTATGTATTTACACTGGTTACATGTTTACACTGGTTACATGTTTACACACTCTAGTGTAAATATTTACATGGTGTATGAAAAGGCCTGGTTGGCAAAACATCACTTCAAAACATGTTTGGTAGAAAGAAGATATCTCTCATGTCTAGTGGAAGAAGACTAATGTCTAAGAGCTGTTTCCAAATTAAAGTCTAATAAAATACTTTAAAACAAAAACATTAATTTTTTCATGTGATGAAAAATGTTGCAGTGTAGTAAATATAAATGGGGTTTGAAAAGACACATTAGGACTTTAGAAAGCTGTATCGGATTAAACTGAACAAAACTGTGATTTAAAGATATTGTGTATCTGGAATATTCTCACGTTTTGAATTGCTGAGTTATGTCTAGACTCATAGTGTACCTTTTGAAGTTCTGAATTAATTACTATATGCTAAGAATAATTATGTAAGGGTAGAGCCCATAGGTAGTAATTCTTCATTAAATGGTAGCTTCAGATGTTGCATAATAAGCCCAATGTAGGTCCTCTAGAGGCTGGTTCAGGATATGTGCAATTAATGACTGTATTCCAGAATGGTGAGACATGGCTAGCAAGTATTACTGTTCCAAGCTGGTTGAGTTTATTAGCACACTCTTTCAATAAATTGTCATAAGATTAGCAGCCAGTGGCCTACACCCGGAGTTGGCAAAATTCATTCCTCCAGATGTTGTTAGGTTGCAATTCCATCGTTCACCACCTTCAATAATACTAGCTAGGTCTGATGGGAGTTATAGTCCAACAACTCTGGAGAGTCGAACTTTGCTTACCCCAGTCTAAATCCACATGTTAGTTCCATCTAAAGTAGGTTCATTGAATCAAGAAACTTCTAAGTGTTGACACAGCAAATTCAAATTGACTCAGTGGTTTATTCCGGTAGAGACTAACAGTTGGATTTAGGCCACTAGTTAAGTATAAAAGCACAGGGTTGTAATCCTATGGATGTGGTGGAAATTACTTCTGGATAAATAGATATAGGATTGTGTTAAATAGTAGGTTATATGAAAATATTTTCCAAAGAAGTGTGAAATTTTTCTCCCTCCTTTTAAAACACTTTATTTATTAAATTGCAAAGCATAACATCAAGCAAAATAAACAATTATCCCTTACCCTATTATCCCTCCCCCCTCAGCAATTTATCTACAACAAAACGTGAAAGAAAGAATGGTGTAAAATTAATTCTTGTCCAGACCATCCACTATCTCATAAAATATAAAGTTACAGAGATTTTATATCATTATAGATATGTTTTTCCTGAATGAATGCACTAAGGATCCTAGAGATTTTTTTTTCCTGAATGAATGGGGTAAGGATCCTAGATAGCAACCCCAGAAGTGCTTACCATGAATATTCTTAAGTCCCACTGCATTCAGTAAGAGAAAACAGTTCTGCATTCAAATGTAAAGATAAACTGAATTAATGCATTTCCCCCCTCCTGTACTGTGCTTATGAAAAAGTTAAGTTTTACTGAATGGTTTAAGTTAACTGCAATTTAGTGCCTTGTCTAGAACTTTAGCTCAATTTCGTTTTTTGAAGTAAACCGGCTTTATAACCCATGATTTCAAATTGGCTTGTTTCAGATATGGTTAACTAGTTAAGATTAACATTTATTTGGTACAGACAACATGAAGTCAGAAATGAATGCTCACATGCTTCCTTCTGACTTCCAAATATATCCAGTATATGAAATGGAGTTTAAATTGGCTCCAGATAAAATGTGTGAATTTAATATCACTGGTGGTGGTTGTTGTGTGCCCTCCAGTCAATTCTGACTTAAGGCAACCTTATCCTAAGGTATTCTTGGCAAGATTTATTCATAGGCTTTGCCATTGCCTTTCTCTAAGGCTGAGAGAGTTGTACTTACCCAAGGCCACCCAGTAGGTTTTATGGCTGAGCAGGAATTCAAACCTTGGTCTCTGGGGAGTCTTAGTCCCACCTTCAAACCACTATTCTATGCTGGTTCTATAAATAATTGTATCAGTGTAGCAGCTGATTTTCATGTTGCCATAAAATCATAGGTACTGTAGCTGTTTGTTAGTTCTGTACGATGGAATATCATGCAGTCTAAGATCTGTATGTTTTACTATATTAATAAGGAGGTATGAATAAAGAAAGAGTGTTTCTCAGCTTGTAGAACTAATGTCTCATTTACTTCTCCCATTGTGCTTTACCCTCAGAAGCAACCTCATCCAATTTGCAATTTACTGCATTCTCCTTCTCATTCCAGATTTCTCAGTGAATTTTAAAATCTGCAACATCACTCTATATAGTCGTACAGGAAAATGTCAGTGAGGAATATGCAGCTACTCTCAAGGAGAATCTTCATATAATAACTAGCTCCTTTAAGCTCATTTCAGTGAAAAGGCTGTCAGTGAGTGTCAAAGAGTGCCAGAGTCACAGTGCTTATATGTCAGGTACCTAAGGGCATGATGATTCTGTTCTGTGACATAACTTGGGAATAAGTTCCATTGGTTAGAGTGCCTCAGAATGTGGTGGAGTCTCCTTCTTCGAAGGTGTTTAAACAGAGGCTGGATGGCTGTCTGTTGGGAGTGCTTTGATGTGGGTTCCTGCATGGCAGGAGATTGAACTGGATGGCCCCTGTGGTCTCTTCCAACTCTATGATCCTATGATTTTATAATTTTACTTCAAGGTACATTCTTCACCGGTGGCTGATCCATTCCTAGCTCTCTAACTAAAAGGTAGTGGAGTGGGTTTTGAGATGAGGGGCTTCAAAAACATCTGATATGCTGGACTTGTAGTTGTAATTGTTGTAATTAAGTGCTTCATAAATACATGGAACTCCATGTAACAGAACAATGAGGGAATAAGCTTGCCTTGCTGATTTTAATGGAGTATCCCAGGATAAGACTTGAATCACTCAAGATGAAGTTCAGCAATTCTCACAGGGGGTTCTACTCATTAGAAGAAGATATGAAGGCCTACAGTATTAATTGATGCCAAAAGCTCCTCATTCTAGATCATCCACCAGAGTTTCTGAAGCTGTTGCTGTGCCATCATTAGGTCGCTAATCTTTGTAAGACATCCTATCTAGATAGGCCAGGTGTTAGTCACCAGACACTGAGTAATTCTTTCCTAAAAAGAAAGTTGGAGCCAGGTTCAAAGGTTTTGAGGTTGTTCTCATTCAACAATGTTTTTTTCATTAAGGCATGTGAAAGATACCCCTTGATTCCCTTTCCTGCCCTTAAAGAAGAAAGAAAGTTGCTCGCAGCTAGCAAAGGCATTGATGACTGTCTCCAGTAACATCTGAAGCTCTGCCTGGCTGATCTTGAACAGGTCTAAACCATAAGCGGTGTCAGAATATATGGAAGGCTGATATTGGGCTGTTATGAAATTTTACAATTTCCTCATCTTAGGAGACTTATCAAAGTCCAAGATAAAGTATTTTCTAAGAAGATTGTAAGACTCATATTTATGAACTGGTTTACACCACGATTCCAGCTGACGTGGACAGGGGTTATAGTTACTGCCAGTGCCACTGAGGTTGAGTGATCTGGAGGACCAGAATTTTTCCTCACTAATCTGCTAGGAATCGGTACCATGTTTGTGCCAACTGACTATTGTTTCTTTCCTGGAAGCTTTGCAAGGATTGGCAGCCAGTGGTTCACAGACCCTCCCTGGCCCATGGACCACTGTTTTGTATAGGATTGGTTTATGCCATTTCAATTATCTGTTTCAATTTCTCTGCTTTTTATTGACCTTGTGACACCTTCACATTTCTCCCCTTGAAGTGCTTGCAGTATCTTTTCTGCCCCTGTGAATGATTCATCTAGGATATCATTGAGGTATTGTTTTAAAAAGAGAGAATTCTGAAATACTTGTCCTATTTTCAGTTTTCTCTTCTCTTTCCATGTGCCAAGATGTTCTTCTTCTTCTTCTCTTCCAAATCAGATCAGCTTCATTTTGTAGCTATGATTTTTAATATGCTGACTGTACCTGGTGAGGCAGGCTTGGTCCGTTTTCTCTTTTCTCTCTGTTTTGCTGTTCACCTATGCTCACTAAGTGATTCTGGAAACAGCTGCTGATTACTTTCCCTGTTGTAGGCAGCCACATGGTTCCAGTAGGATTAGCTACAGAAGAATCCCACTCTTCCCAAGCTCAAGTTTTATTGCTTTGTTTACTAGAAATACTGCTGCAATGCAACATCAAAAAAAGCCTGTGGCCACTTCTGCTCTACACTGTTGTAGTGCTTTTATCCCATTTTCAACATCCTATGGAATTCTGGGGTCTCAAGTTTACTGAAGCCAATGAGCTCTCTGGCTGAGAGTTCTAAATACCCTTCCCTAAACTGCAAACCCCAGGATTCTATAGGAGGTTGAAAGTGGAATAATAGAACTATAACAGTATAGGATGGAAATGACCTGTGTTTCTCAACACCAGCACCAACACCACTCATAATTCTAGCTGGAAAGAAGATGCGGAGGAAAAGGGGACTGTAAAAAGACGTTTTAAAAAGTAGCTTCACTCTCAGATGTTTTATTAACTGGGGTATGGATGTACAGATACCGCGAACCCACATAACCCTTGAGATAGAGGCCGCTTACTGTCTTCTCTTTACAACAGATTAGTATGGAGGCAGTTAGGCAGAGGATCCTAGGACATGGCAAAGTTTCTTTTGTGAACCATAACTCCCAAGAATGCCCCAGTCAAGTGACCGTGGTGGTTGGGGGATACTGAGAAATTTAGTTTGAAAATTATAAAGATAAACTTTTCCAAGCTCTGGTATGACCTTTGCTTTGGTATCTACCAGCTCTCATTTATGTCCTTGAGGAGTTAAGAAGCCCACAGCCTTATTAGGTTTTACAACTTGTTAAAATTCATTCATTTTTTCAGCTCATATTTGGATGTCTTACAGTCTTGACATGTGCTATAGGCATGTTTTCATTCATTCATTCATTTCATTCATTCACTTTTGTACTCTTGAAGTTCAAAGTTATTCGACAGTCCAAAAGTGCGCTTCTGGAAATGAATAAAAACATGTATATTTTGCCTTAGCATTCCATGTCTCCTTTTCATTAGTTAATGTGCATTGAATTTATCACTAAAAAGTAGTAATGACCAACCTCTGCTTAAAATTAAGGGAAAAGAAAGAAGTTTGAAGCATGATTATGTTTTTGGCAAAATATATTCTCAAGAAAGAAATGCAGTTGCCACATCAATGAAGAAATTGTAAACTTGTAGTTTGAACTCATCTGATTCATCCTAGCAACATAATTTTTTAAATAAAGGTTAGACAGTACTTGAATTAATATGCATGAACAAATCTCAGCATCAGCAGATGGCATCCTGTTACCCGCAACCTTTCTGTGCTGGAGCTGGCCTGTAAATACCAGTAGGACTGCTTCAGAGGAGTGTAGTTACATTTAAAGCACCACTCCATGTTTTAAATACAAATTATTTTCTGCATTCTGTGTGCATCTCTCTCTCTCTCTGTTCTTGTGTGTGTTCTTTTAAAGCTGTTTGTAATCATGGTACAAGTGAATCATTGTTTTAGTATCTAGTGGCATTCCATTCCATTTCTGTTTCTTTTAGGTTTTTCTTTTGCCTTCTCAGAAACACCATTTTCCAGGGAGAGGGAGATTCCTTTTTCACTGGCATGGATGCATTATTTTTGCACATTAGGCAAGCAGTGCTGCCTTGTCAATCACTGTATTCCAACCAGTTTAAGACCAGTAGAGCTACTGAACATCTGTGTGATTGGCTACAGTATTCTGGGAGGGATTTTGCTAGAAGGAAGGGCTGCAGTCTTTTACCAACCGAGTTCAGCCTGCCTTTGCTTCATCATCCAAAGGAAAATCCCCAGATAAGGCATATGGCTTTCAGAGAGGCGGGAGAAAATAA
The DNA here is from genome assembly GCA_948474755.1 of Ctenosaura bakeri. Lineage (NCBI taxonomy): Eukaryota > Metazoa > Chordata > Lepidosauria > Squamata > Iguanidae > Ctenosaura > Ctenosaura bakeri. The sequence continues at coordinate 123,643 of CAOLHI010001367.1, forward strand.
GCAGCAATAATTATTTCACAGGAGACTTATTCATCGTCATGATGCAGTTGAAAAGATATGGCCACTATTGCATTAGAGAATTACGTTTGATTGATTGAACTGTTGGATAGGCAGAGCTGTACGAGGTAGGCAGGAGGCTGGTTTTGTTTTGTTTTATTGAATGTTTAAAGAGTTTGCTGCAGTATGCTGCATACCATATGTGTTGCTTAGGGGGTCAGAGAAAAGAGATTTCTCATATGGACACCGTGTGTGTGTGTGTTTAAAGAATCCACTTTAAAGAAATTTTAGTAGTTCTGTGTCTGTATATAGTACAACCCCTTCTACAAATATTTTTAAAGACTCACAAATATTTCTGCAAAGAAGCAAGCAGTCAATATTTCTTAAAAAAATGTGTATCTAAATGAATTCAGAGAATGTTGTTTTGGAAGGAGTCTCAATGAAATTTGCAGGAGAGTGGTTTGACAAGAATTCATTGAATTGAAATATTTTGTTTTAAGGAACTGCCAGTCAACCCAAAGTAACAACACAGTCCTATTCCAGTTTACTTGGAAGTAAACCACAGTGTGTTCAGTGGGTCATACTCCCTAGAAAGAGTGCATAGGTTTACAACTGAAATATCAAGGACTTTTTTTTATCAGAACTTTTCAGTATTGTATGATCTAATAAATGATCATAAATGGTAAGAAAGAGGTTTTTAATGGAAGAAACAGAAAATTCCCAGTGTAGGTCTACATTACTGGACACAATATTCAGTTATATTTTCCTTTTTTTTTTTTTTACACTTTCAAACTTGAAAATGCTATAGGGACCATACCTAAAATCAGAAAAGAATAGGTTAGCAATAATTACTGCAGATATCTGATCTGTATACATTTTTAATGAGAACAATACATAACTAGCAGAATCATTTAATAGGAAGGGAGGGGTTTTAATAGTGTAGTTTCACCATGCTGAAAAGTGTCAGTCTATTTGGTAAAAGCTAGCTGCTAGCAGGAAGTGGAAGATTTATATTAAAAATTAACACACAGTGGGAAAAGCTGTGTTTGGGGTGGAAGACTGATTCTATGGGGGACAGAAAGCTGAGACTGGAAAGGCAGAATCTGAAGTTCGTGTCACTGCCTTCTGTATTCATTATCTCCAGAGCATTGCTACTGTTTGTTTTCCTCACCTTTCCTGTGCATTAAAACTCGCTTCTTCCTCCCACCTCCCATGAACATAGCATCTATAAGGTTGTATAGAAGGGAATAAAATAAATGAAGTGTGGTCAGGGATGTCTTGTGAATAGTTCCATACTAAGTTCTACTTTTCTAAGGCTTTCCCTACGTAAAGCAAAAGATACTTAAGCTTACAGTGTATTCAGAGTATTCAGAGTTGTAAAATAATGGTATATAAATGCTGCTAATTTTTGCAAAGCAGCTTGTTCAGCACCACAGAGATCTTTAAGGCAAATTTTTGAAGATTTATCAAGCTGACTTCTGTTCACTGTAACATTACCATAATTTCAGAAAAAGTTTTGACCCTGGTTCATTGGAAAATGTGCACCTATACATAGTTTTGTATGATTTTTAGTCAATCCAAAGGTGCAATACATTTTTATGTATGTATTAAATGAGGAATAAATGGTGTTAAGTCCTAGTGGAAAAGCGTGATAATGTGAACAGGCTACCAGGTGCTAAATACAGCATTCCATTGGAGGTTGCAGTGAAACATCCTCTTTCCCCTTCAATGCTGGCTGAGAACCAGCTTAGGAAAGTTTTTCAGTTTTTCTGACCTGGTATAGGGGGACATGGCTGGCTACAGTGGGATGAGGGGAACTGCTTGTTTCCAGATTCTTTGGGTCCTTCCTTTCCTTCAACTGAATGCTGTCATTATTACTGCTCTAAGTAAATATCTGGGCATATTGTCTGAGACAGCTTTTCGGAAGATTTATTTTAATATATACTGTTATGTTATTTTAAATCTTCCCTTTTGAAATTGGTATAAAAATTATTACCACAATACCAGGTGTGCATTTAGGAATACCTAGGTATGTATTGTGTTTCTTCCTTGCATTGCCCTGCAAACTGATTTTAAATTTCTTGAAGTTCAGATGGTTCTTGCCCAGCAGTATAAATAATTGGAAGGACAGCTACTGTATGCACAGAACATGTTGTTCAGTGCTCTGGGTGATAATTGGTGACTGAATGATCACTGATGCACTTGAAAGTTCTAATAAACACATGTGAAGGACAAGACTGCCAGTTTAAAAGAACTGAAATAAAACAGTGAAATAAAACAGTCCATTTCTTGTTAGCTTCTTAAATGTGTCTGGATACAACTACAGTAAATACAAATGTATTGATTTAAGTATTTTTATTTAAATCATTGAGCATCAGTTTTTCTTTCTATATGTATAACAATATGAATGGTAAATAAACGTTAACTGCAATCCATAATTTTAAAATAATAACAAAGTATTGCCTGTAGATGTATAAATGTTTTGGTTTTTTTTTTTGTTAAAATACATCATCTAAATTTTTTTAAAAGAAAAGATGGGTTGGAGTGGCTCCAAGAGTCATAGGTGATTTATTTTGCGACGTACAATGCCACAGTAGCAAACAGAAGAGCAAGTACAAAGAGTGTTAGAACTTAGGAGAATTCTGATTCCCTGGGGAAAATCAACCCATGCCAGAGCAAATGTGAGGGAACTGTAGCGTGTGGGACAGAAATGAAGGAATCCCCTTGACGTGAATACTGAACAAGTCATAGGAAGGGTGAAACATCTGTTAGCAGCATCTGCTACAAGAGAAGAAAGATTTTCACATTCTTAGTGGAACATATAGACAGAGGGAATGATCCCTCATTAAGATCCCTCACTCAGCTACATAGCATTAGGGTGTTTTGTTTAGCTGACTCCTTGTTTTATTCTTCTTGGGATCTGACTGGTTTAGACTGACTGGTTTCCACTAAGTTATATAGGCTGGATACTGGTAGGCCAGAGTTTCATTCTGTGTAGCATGTGTCCTACTCCTTTTGCTTGAATTATCAGGAGCTATTTACTGTGTAAATACTTTTATGTAGTGCGTCAGTTCTCTGCTTGTGGCACATTGTAGTCTGGACTACGGAGTCTGGTGAATGGGTAGCCTTGCTGTTAGGTAGGAGATAGGGCTAGAACACTTGTGGCAACTTCTAGCTCTGTAATTATTGACTCTTCCTAGGGTGTACCTGTCAACCATGGAGGTAATGAATGCTTTCTATTTAGAAAGTACAGCACAAGAAAATTCACAGGCATCTTTTGTTGTTTCCTTTATTCAATCCACCTTGCAAGGAAAATGTGAAAAATATACTTATGTAAACAGCATGTGCCAAAAGTACAGAAGTCAGACATGCCAGCCAGAAAAAGAAACATTTCTACGGAAGTATTTAACTACTTATATAAATTCATCTGAAGGGCACAAGTAGAAGGTAGCTGATTCATGATGGAAGGATAGTACAAATGTGATAACTGAAAAATATGCTGACAAACATGAACATTTCACTGATGCTCTGACTAATGGAAAAGGTGTTGAAAATTAGTACGGGTGCTGTTGTAGTATTTCATTGAACACCGGAACATGACCCAATGTAAACACGTGTGAATTAAAAACATCCATTGATTTTAATAGAGTTAATCACAAGTTTTAAAAGCTTCAGCTCAAGTCAGTAGGAGTTAAAAGACCTTAACTTTGGCACAGCAATGCTTTGTATCTTAAAGTGAAATAACCTTTTCAAAAATTACAGAGAATTTCCTTTGGTTTTCTTCTTGAAAGCAAGATCCTACTACTTAAAAAATATAATCCATGCTTTTATAAAGATTACATTATTATTATTATTATTATTATTATTAGTAGTAGTAGTAGTAGTAGTAATAGTAGTAGTCGTAGTCGTAGTATTACTGATATTTGATTAGAATATATTGTTCAGATACTTACAGTGAACATTGGTATAATAAATTCTTTTAAAATTGAGAGTAGTTCTATTTCAGCAAGATGATTTGAAACTACTCTGCTGTTGCTAATGTTGTAGAGATTTCATCCAATAACTGTTCAATAATTTTATATATACATATTACATTCCTAGATTAATTAGTAATTTTAAATTTTCTGCCTTTGATTTTTTTTTTCTGAGCTACTGGTTTCTTAACTGCTTTTTCTAATTTTTTTTAGTGCAAATCTAGTAGTTAGTAGCTCATTCTTCATAAATTCTCTTTCCTCATGCTGTCTTTAAGATAACAAGATTGTTATCTGCATCTGCTTTGGAACTTCATATTCATCTCCTGACTTATGTGTGCAGCTCCTGCATACATGCATAAAATCAGTAGTTCCTTTGCATTTCTTTCTGTCAAAAACATGCATAACCTGCATGGCCATTGAGTGCTCTAATAATCATTCTGCAGGAATTCACCTTCTGGATGGGCTAGCAGTGAAGACTGAAGTCTTTAGCCCCTGCCTTGCTTCTACTGCCTATTACCCCAATATCCCATGTAGTTTTCTAGTACCCTAGTTGCTGCCACAAGTTTTGTTTAGAGTTGAAGGTTGCTTTCTGCAGGCATGGTTTGCATATCAAGAGCTAACACCATAAATACATAGTCCTCACTTTCCCATTCCTTCCAGAAATAAAGAGGAACGTTTTACATAGTCATTCCTTGATGTGCCTGCCAATACATGTTAGTATTTTTTTTTCATAACTAGCATCATGCAGCTATGATAGCATGCAGTGGCAGCTAGTGGCTCCCATCAGTGGGGCAGTGAATCTGCTCTGGATCCAACTTAAAGAAGCTATCCAGTGTCCTCAACCTATGTTGGACATAATGTTCAGCACCTTATACTACATAGCTTATTTAAAGTTTGGACTAAAACTTAGAGCATTCCCTGCTCTACTCACATACATAGCACTTCCTGCTGCTATTAACACATCTTTGAAAACCCGTTTAATGTATTTGTGCATGTCGGTGCTTAACTGAAAGCAAGTTCTTTTGATTTGAGTGGGGCTTATTGTTTCTCAGAATTGATTCTGGTTTTATGTGGAAAGTAAGTTCCAACTTTTTTTTTTTTAGTTATTGTTACTTTTTGAGATAAATCAGATTTGACTCCCTTTAGCACAGTGAGATATGATTCCACCCACAAAATTTCTGTGACAAAATCTTGTGAAAGAGCAACCACACAGACCTACTAGCATCAGTCATAGTGTCTGAACTGTGTGAGAATTTTATAGTACTTCTGTAATTTGTCACCTTGTAGGGCTAAATAAACAGTATCATGTGGGTGTGAGATCTAGAGACAGAGCTTGGAAAAGTAACTTTCTTGAACTACTGTCTTTTAGAATCCCCAGGCCAGCATGGGCAGAGGACATGCTACCTGGAGGAGTCTGGAAGGTGTAATCCAAAAAAATAACTTTTCCAAGTTCTTGTTTAGAAACATCAGAACTCCGTATCATAGTGTCCCATAGAATTTTCCACTTAAAGAACTGTGTTTCATGTTCATGTGTGCTTGCTTTTCATAAATTAAAGTAGTTCTCTTCAGTTGCCTCTGAGGCATAGGGAAGTACACCTTCACTTAAGCAATTTGGCTTTTTGTACTGAGTCCCTAATAGACTAACCTGACTTGCCAGATCACTTTCCATTACAAGCATTATTATCTATTAAAATCTTGACTGGACTTGACTGAGCCCACAGGCGGAGTCGACCTAGCATGACACATTTTCCCCCCTAAAGGTTTTACAATTTGCCTCTGAATCATGATTGGAATCCAAGTTTTGATGTGGGTTTGGAAGTGGGTCTGTTATATTTGTTTTTGTTATATTTGTTATTTGAATGTCATAGCAAATGATATTTATTACCGACTATGGAAAGGAGGAATGAAGCTGCCCATAAAGGGGAAAGGAAAGAAGGAATGTGCAAGACTGTGACACTCTTTCCCAATCTCTAAACATTTGTCTAGAAGCCAGGTCATCATAACTTCTGAACCAAGGCTGTAATACAAGGTGTGCATGTTCTAACAGAATGTGTGCACGTTTTTTTAAAGAGTGCATTATGATAAATAGAACCAGTTTCCTGGAGTTATTTTTGTGCCTATACAAGCTTCTATCTACACAGTACCATTTTTAGACATGCTTTAGAAAACTTGTACATAAATGTACATGGATTATTGTTTTGGACTAATAATCAAATTACCTTCTTTATTTCCTTATTACATGTGCTGCAGATTCTCCATGATTTGTTTCTGATAAACTAGGTAGAATGCCTTTATCTTTTGTATGGTATTTGTGCTTGCTGTGAGTATATTAGATTCTTGAGCAAAAATACAAAATATGAATGGCAGACATATAACTTTTGGAATATATGTGAGGCAGATATGTAGTAAATCAGAATTCATAATGTTGGGTGGGTTATTTTTTATCATCTGTTATTCAAACTTGATATAAGTGTGTATTGAAAAATTTGGTCTAGTGTAGCCATGGCAAACACAAACAGCTCTGAAGAGAAACTGACTTTTACATTCATTTAATGTAGTTGCACCATTTTGGTAGAATAATGAATACTGTACAAAACCTATTAGGATAATGGTCTAACACCTAGCATTGTATATTATAATTTTAGTACCAGCAGTATAATTTTATGTATAGTTTTCTCTGTAGGTTTGTTAATGTACTTCTGGTTTTTTTTAATTGTGTGTGTGTGTGTGTGTATGTGTGTGTGTATACACATGGTTTGTAATAGAACCATGTACAGTAGGCCTGTGTATAATGTGTGAGATCCATTCCTGTACTCTTCGCATTATATGACTTTTGCATATAATGTTGAACCCTTTCTTTCTTACCTGAAATGAATATAGTGTGGGTGGAGGGACTATGGCAAGTAGGGAGGCCAGCAGCAACAGCAGATACCACAAGCTGCATGAGGTAGTACTAACTTGTAGCACAAGATACCACAGAGTGAGCAAAGCTGGGAGCCAGCATATAATTGAATCTGTATAAATTGAACTCATGTTAAGTACTTAATACTTAATTTTTACTTAAAATATTTTAAACCATCTCATCTCCACTACAGAAACTCAGAACATGACAAATGAACATAATGAGAATATAGTATTTTTTCAAAAAAGGTGTGTTAAAAGCATCTGTGTGTAAAGGATTGCCCTGCTGATCATCCTCAGTCCTGAATAAGAATGGAATGGAGCGCTACAGTTTTGTAGCTCTGCACTTAAATGTTTGACTCCTAAAAGAAGTTCCAGCAAATTATAAGTATGCAGAAGGTCCAGGATCAGGTAATAGTTGTTGCGGAACACTTCTGACTTGGATCCTGAGGAGGTGCACTCAGAGTGGAGCATGAACTAGGGCACATGTGCTACTATTTAGCTATGGTTAAGGCACAGGGTGTGGTTATCAGCTTCATTTGTAAATAAGGAATAGTAGCTAGCAAGTTGTTATTTCTGTATTGCAGATTGACCAGTTATCATCAATATTTGTTGACCAGTAACTCTCTAGAACTTGTAATGTTCAGTTCTTAATGGAGGAATAAAAAATTAAGGAGATGAGGAGCAACCCGGCAGGGTTATGTGACAGATACCTACATCTTTTCCAGTTTCTAAAACATTTGTAGCAATTTCTAACAGTGTTTCAGACTTCCCTTGCAACAATGGATAAATATTCATTTATTTCTAAATAAAAACTCTGGGTAGGTTTGGATTAGATTATGCTTTTGTTGTAAAACCATGAAGAACAAGATCTCTTGCAAGGCATAATCACTTAACTCAGGGGAGAAGCAACAACATCCTATGGGAGACCTCAGCCTCTCGCGTGAAAGTGCGGAAGTACTCTCTGAATGGTGGGGAAAGAGCCAGTGTGTTGCACTGGTTGGAGTATTGGGGGCTTAGGAAGTCTGGGTTCCTCATCCCCATTGCACAGTGGTGGTTAGTGGTTCCCACATTAGTGGGGTAGTAAATCTAACTCTGAGTTTTAGTCTGAACTTTAAAAGACCCTTCCAAGGTGTGTGTGTGTGTGTGTGTGTGCATGTGCGTATGTGCCTTCAAGTCATCTTATGGTGACCCCTTGAATTTCATACAGTTTTCTTAGGCAAGGAATACTCAGAGATGGTTTGTCAGTTCCTTCCTCTGAAATATAGCCTACAGCACCTGGTATTCACTGGCGGTCTCCCATCCAACTACTAATCAGGGATGATCCTGCTTATCTTTCAAGATCTCCAAGGTATTGAACTTATTTCTGTCCACCATTGCCACCAAGCCATGGAAGTCTCTCACTCTGATCTACCTAGCAGGGTCATAAACTGTGGTTGATAAAGGCATGTACACTGTCTTGATCCATTAATAGAAAGACAGAAAATAAATTAACTAGAAGCACATAAATATATCTCAAAATCAGATGAAGATTTCATTCATAAGCCTAAAGGCAATTAAAAAGATGCCTTCTATGTTTCTGGATGCATCATTGTTCTGAATGTTCTGGGATTGGGGCTTTCTCTCTCTTTGGCCATCTTCTTCCCTCTAGTCAGCACAGCAGTCAGTCATTTGCAGGGAGACAGCAAGAACCTCTCTTGCTGCTTCTGATGCTCATAATTGTGTTGTTGTTGTTGTTGTTGTTGTTGTGCCTTCAGGTCATTTCTGACTTATGGTGACCCTCAGGCCTTTTGTGGTTTTATTGGTAGGATTTATTCAGAGGAGGTTTTCCATTGCTTTCCTCTGAGAGCTGTGACTCCCCCCAAAGTCTTGCCCATGGGTTTCCATGGCTGAACGGGAATTCAAAGCCCAGTTTCCCAGAGAACTAGTCCTGTATTGAAATTACTACACCACACTATTTCTCTGGTGTATGTGTTACTCATTCAAAGACAAACCCTGTAAATGCTAGGCATGGAAGGCCTTGAGTTTTGTCGGGATAGCAGTACAGCAGGTTGTGAGCTTATCTGATAGGACTCGTAGTATGGAGATGATATTTGTCAGGAACATGCTGAGAGAGTAATGGGTAAGTCTTCCCATGCAATGTGCCTCTTAAGTGTTTCTCGTGTTTTCTCTGTTTTTCAAAAATGGATATTGTTGCTAGTAATGTCTTCTCCATTGTGTTTCATTAGCCCTTGGTGCTTTCAAAACTATGAATGAGCCACTACCACTCCTGTCTTGAGTTTCGGAAGACACAAGGGGAGGACTGGGAACATAATCTCACTTTAAATTAGGCATTTACACTCTTTGAAAATATAATCAGCCCTCCACATTTGCTGGCTTCACTTTTGTGGATTTGATTATTCACGGATTATTTGCTGCTTCCTCTGCTGCCTCCCTATGCCATTTTTGATCGGGACTGCAAGCTTTGTGAGACTGAGAAACTGCGAACAAGGGTTGAAAGTCCCCATTAAGAATGGTGTGGGGCAGCAGTGGAGGAGGCAGTAAGTTCCACTAGCCCCCTACTTCTGCCTTGTGAAGGAAACCTGATGCCTCAAAGGAATCCACGGTGGGTTGAATATGGTGAGCATACTTTTTTGTGTGTTAAATATGGTTTGGGAGGCCTAGAGTTATTCACATTTTTTTCACTTTCACAGGGGTCCTATGCCTCTACCACTAGCGAATGTGGAGGAATGACTGTTGTAATAAACCCTCACACTGATTGATATGAAGTCAGATGTTGGTCTCTGTATGAGTCTTCTGCATATAATGAAGATTTTTGGGAAAGATTGGGGGACACCTTTCTTCTCTGGTATAAAGCAAGTGATTCCTCCCCCTAGCTCAGTTTCTGCAGTGCGCACAGAATGCTGGGGAAGGGATGGATGTCTTGTGCCATGCAGGGATTCAGTAGATGTTTATCAGGAGAAGTTTCATGGTTGTCAGTGGCAACTGCATTCCTGAAATGGTATGCGTTTGTATCCCATTGCAGGTAGTTCTGAGGTGGCTCTTTGCATTGCTAGTGATTGATCCAGTGATGGATGATGCAGAAATGTGACAGAATTACTAATTCTGAGAGGAAACAGTGAATCATGCAGGGAAGTAATAGGCAGCCTCCTCTTTAGGTGGTGCTCTAGGCCTTGAAGGATCACATATTTTGGAAATTACAGAATTGGACACTATTTGGGATAAAAAACTGTAAAAAGAGTAAAAATAATGTAGAGCAGGTATTTGCGTGTCTGCTACTTGACCACTGAAGGTTTATCCACCCAACTTATCCTTCTTCCTCCTCCACCGTTTAAAGCCTGCTTCCAATTGTAATGACTATGTGTGTGGTAGAGACACATTTGATAGGACAGTCTCTGCCCTAAAAGTTGTGGTGGCCTGAATGTAGTTTTGTGTTGCTTTTTTTATAAGTAAAACTGAAATGCTAAAATAAAAATTAGAGCTTGTCTAGATTCATTCTTATGCATTATAAGAGTTGCACTGCTTTTTAATAATAATTGTTGAATTTTCACTGTGCAATCCCATGAGTTATTTTAGGATAGCCAGAAAAGCTTACTTAAGTATTTTGTTATCTTGTTGTCTGATTTGTATTTATATCTGTGGTGGCCTCAGATTCCTTGAATTGTTGTTGGCTAAATAGTGATAAAACTTGATGTGAAAGGATCCTATACTTGTAAAATACATCTTGGTGTTGTGTTTATTCTGCAGCATCAGGTTATCATTACGCTTCCAAACCCTCTGGTCTAATTACAGTTAATGTCAAACCAAAGTTTGATAATATGAAAAAAGTTTGACGGATTGGTTTGATTCATACCATCTTTTTGTGCCGTTATTCTGTAAACTGTTATCTGTGTTTGCTCTGCAAACTGGGATTTGAAACAAACCCTGAAGAAAAGCATAAATAAATATTTTAAAAGGTGTGTTGCTAGTTCAGGAAAAAACAGCAAGCTATAATCTCGAAACTGGGAAGGAAAGGAAGGAAATTTACACTGAAGGGAACAGGAGATTATGACCTTTGTTATTGTTAATTGCCATTAAGTGAATCTGGACTTATGACCACCCCAAGAATGAGAGACATTCAAGTTATCCTTTTATCAATAGACCTGTTCAGATCTTCCAAACTCAGGTCTGTGGCTTTCTTGATTGAGTCTGTCCATCTGCAGTGCAGTCTTCCTCTTCTCCTGCTGCCTTCTACCTTACCAAGCATTAGTGTCTTTTCCAGTGAGTCATGCCTTCTCATGTTATGTCCAAAGTACAACAGACTCAGTTTAGTGATCTTGGCTTCTAGGGGGAATTCAGGCAGGCTCCTCAGCAAAAACCCGTCTGACATGGGAGATCCTATCAGCAGTACTGCTGCTGTCAGTGTAGCCTCTTGCTTTACATAGCACGCAGTCCCACCACTGTGAAGAGGTAGTTCTACTGGTAGAAAACTATGAATCCTAAAATCTTCATATCTGCTCTTTACAATGGGCGCTGTCTGTTTTTTAAATGGAACTGCAAAGGCACACATTACTTTTAATATTTCAAGCACACTTTCCTAATTAACTCCAGCACATAACATCAAAACACGATTTGACTCTATATCTGAGCAAAACATGGTATTACTGCTGAAGACTACAAAATGTATTATATGTATATGTGATATATTAATTTATTTTGTGTATCCTAAATCTCTGCTACCACGTCCCTGTTACTATGGTCATATCTTCACTGTTCCTAAGAGAGTGGCTCCAGATGCCAAGCCATTAAATGTTAAGGTCCTTCTTTGGACTCTTGTTACATGTATAACTCATTGCCCACATTTGGGCAATACTGTAATCCAGGGAATTGCAAGAACCTGGTTCACTGAAGGCAAAAAGAATGTTGAATAATAGCATGCCAAATCACTTTTGTTTGTTTAGCTGCTGCTGAGTGATTGGGCACCATGCACTTATAGATTTCCCGTGTTTTTGCTGGCTTCACAGGATGTCCAAATGAGGACATTGTTATGAGACACTAATGAAGGTGCTAGTGTAGCTTCCAGGGTCAGATGGTCATAAAAAGTGTAGTTTACAATACCTTTTATCTCTTCAAATGGGGGATAGAAGTCTAGAAGTTGACAAATTTATGTGAAGGTGCTGAGAATCCTTCTAGTCATAATAAGGAAATCTTATCTCCACCTTTTGCCACATTGGCAAAAGAGGCAGACCTCTTGTGGATGTCATAAAAACACAAGAAGTACCTTTACACTAAGTCACACCATGGACTCATAGAATCATAGAGTTGGAAGAGACCACAAAGGCCATCGAGTCCAACTTCCCTGCCATGCAGGAGTATACCATCAAAGTATTCCTGACAGATGGCCATCCAACCTCTGTTTTAAAACCTCCAAAGGAGGAAATTCCACTACATTCTGATGCAGCATATTCCATTGTCAGACTGCTCTAACCATCAGGAAATTAGTTATGGAATCTAAACATTGGTGTTTTTAGCTGCCACATCACACTGCTGACTCTTGTTCAGCTCCTGATCTACTTAGACTCCTAGATCCCTTTCACATGTACTGTGGTTGAGCCATCACCCATCTTATATCTGTGCATTCCATTTTCTCTGCCTGATTGCAGTACCTTGCACTTCACCTTGTTGAAATTCATTTTCTTTATTTTGGCTCAGCCCTCTGATCTACCAAGGTCATTTTGAATTCTGATCCTGTCCTCTGAGGTGTTAGATATCCCTCCTAATTTGGTGTCATCTGGAGATTTGATAAGAATGCCCTGTATTCCCTCATCCAAATAATATATTGGGATGTTGATACTCTGTCCTGGGCCCAGAACAGAACGCTGTGGCACCCCACTAGTCATTTTGCTGTAGGATGAAGAGGAGACATTGGTGAGCACTCGTTGGTTTCAGTCACTCTAGTATTGTCATCATTGTGGCAGAAGATCTCCATGGTCTGAAATAGGAGTCTTTCCAAGCCCTACCTGGATATGCTGGGATTAAATCTGAGTCATTTTGCACGCAAAGCACACGTCCTACAAGGGATTGCAGTCGTTCCTCACTGCTTAGAGAGTAGTAAGAGGAATAAGCACATTCTTTTTTGTTGTGTTAGAACTAAAATGCTCAGTTATTTCTTTCATTTATTTATTTCACCTTGACCAGGTAAGGGGGAGGGAAGTCTTTTTAGGGCTGTAATGGTGGTGGCCGTGGAGAGACTTACACTTAACAAAGAAAGTGGTTACTGTAGAGTCCCAGATCTTCTAGGGGAATGTTGAAGGTAATATGTGTGTGGGGGGGGTTATCTCTCTGTTAGGGACTAGATTAAGACTTCAGACAAGGTGAGACAAGAAGTTATGATGGTAATACAACACTCCTGTTATTGGGGCAGAACACATTTCAAAATGCACGAACTAAGCTTACCCAATACACAATTATCAAATGTTGCAGAAAGGAATTCCTTTCTGGGGAGTTTTGTGCCATTGTAGCAGCATGAGGCTACTTCCTTTGCAGCTGGTGGTATATTTTTCCTCCTGCTTTCCCACATGGCCTAAGCAGCATCAGTGCTATCATAATATAAAGCCAACTTTAAAGTAAACCCAATAGATTTCCTTAATAAGCTCATTGCTGCCTTGTAAATAGTAAGAAGCTTGTTAAAAAAAACCCTGAACCTTACTTATAGTAGCAAGTTGATCAGGATTTCAGATTAAGTAATCCTGGCAAGAACATGACTCATTTTAAATGAAATTGTTATTTGTAGGCCACTGATATAAAGAAGAAAGGGTATTTCAAAAGGCATACACAAGATTCAAGGCAAGTACCATTGCAAATGAATTTTACCTGATTGCTTCCCTGGACACTTTTTTTGGTCACATTTATTTGCTTTTGGCTCAGTGTTGTTATAGCTTGAGGACTTTTTAAAATGTATATGCTTTTTCTGTGGGGAATTCATAGCATTTTAAATGAATTTTACATAAGTTTGCAGACTCTGATTCTGCTAAGAGGTGGTCCAAGGAAACAAACTCACAGGTATTTTAACTTGCATAATTTCCAAAAAGAAGGGAAGGATGACAAGCTGTTCACAGATTGCAGTTAAATAGTGCTAACCAGGGCAGCATTCTTAAACACAACACACAATAAGGCTTACTTCTAAGTAAACATGCATAGGATTGTACTGCACGTGATAATCCATTTAACTGGAAACTGTCGTGTAACCTGCTGGGTAGTAAGCATATTTTTTTGTGTATGTTAGAACTAGAATGCTCAGTTATTTATTTCATTTTTTTTTGAATTTCAAAGATATTGTTAGTGTAATCCCAAGACCAGATGTCAAACGTTTGGTGGAGGTAGTAGTGAGAGTGATAAATGGTGATTTTTAAGGCTTCTAAGTGTTCAGTCTCGATCTCCAAAAACCAACCCAAATAGATACAGGCAGAAAACGCATATTTGTTGTGGGGCCAGAGAAGGCAATTACAAAGTTGAAAAAGTTTGTAGAAAATGTTACAATGAAATTACCTCGATAAATAAGAACTGGTTTAGTTGATCATATGATATGTACTTTGTTTTCTTGACATTCCCCATAAGCTTTTAAAATGTGCAGCCTGTGGCAAGATGCAACTAATGTAATAAAACATTTTTTATGGAGAGGAGAAGAATCTGAGTGTTGTTTGAATATAATTTCTCCTTTAATTTTACAGGCCCATGCATTGTAAGTGCCTTTGTGAAGCTGCTTGTACAAGAGACAACCATATCTTTTCCAAGATGATCTCTGCCAGCTAGATTCTGTTCTTACCTTATGTGTCATCTGTAGTACTTCGCCAGCTGCTTGACGTGAAACTGACTCCAGCGTTTGCAAACCTTGAGGCCGATATTAAGTTGGGCATGAAAACTGCTGAATGTGAAGCACTTCCTGTGTAATCAGTGCCAAGAAAGAGGACACAAAATGTCATCAAGGAGAGTCACTGCATGAAAACAACGTTTCTTAACAAAGCAGTCAAGGAGCTCTCATTTATAAAGCCAGAAATGCCACTGAGCATGAATATTTTCCAGCCAAATGGGTACAAGTCTACAATCACATTGATAGATGATTGACACGCCTATTGATAAATCGTTACTTAGTTCAGCTTTGTGTGCAGTGGCCTCTTTTAAGTATTTATTACATCACTGTTGCTTGAAGCTATTTTCATTAAAAGGGGTTTCCTGATTTGTTGGAGTCCATAACTGGAGGCAATTCTGTTAATAGTTACTCTCTAATTCAGTTTTACATCATGGCTTTGAATGTGGCTCCTGTAAGAGACACAAAATGGCTGACATTAGAAGTGTGCAGACAGTTTCAGAGAGGAACTTGTTCACGCTCTGATGAGGAATGTAAATTTGCACATCCACCCAAAAGCTGCCAGGTTGAAAATGGAAGAGTTATTGCCTGCTTTGATTCTCTAAAGGTAAGAATAACATTTCTGTACACCAGTTTTCATGACAAGAAGCCATTCAGTAAGGGCTTGCTCTGTTTGTTGAGGCGTGGCTTAAATAATTTTAATTAAAAAACAACCATATGCTTATCAATCCAGCGCCCTATGTTAGGGACACCAAGATTTGAAATGTAGCTAAGGCTAAAATCTTTTCGCACAGTTTGGGAAAATTACCTTTTGGACTACAGTAACCAGAATCCTTCAGCCATTGTGGCAACTGGCCTGGGTAGGAGATTCTAGGCCTATGGTCCCCAAAAAAGTAACTTCCCCAAGCTTTTCTTGTTCCACTGATTTGACTGTGTGTGCTCAGACTCATGTCCCTTTTCAGGCAAGAAGAATGTATGAAACTAGCTGCAAACCGGGATCCAGCCTGGACACCTGACATGCTGCCTGCTCACTAACTCCTTTCTTTCCGTACAGAATACACTTTTATGCACTCACAGGAATGCTGTATTGCATATATTTTAGAATCGTTTCTTGTGCTTTGCAGAGTTTCCCTGTACAGTAGCATCCCTTCCATCAGCAGGATTCATAAAGTGGGTACATAAATGTGAAAAAAAGCCAGTGAATTATTTGCTGTACAGCATTCTCTCCACATTACCTCAGAAGAGGCAATTAGCATTTCATTTCAAATTGATCAGACCTGTTCTCTTCTGAGACTTAGAATCTTGACCTAGAAATGTTCAGCTGTCTCTCCTTGCTGTCAGAGAGATGACTCAGTGCCAGTCATCTGTTGTGAGACGGGGGTGTCTGCCCACCCTTCCAAAAGGTGAGCTGCTGGGTAAGAGAAGCAGGAGCCTTACATATGGCAGTGAGAATGGACTTTGATTAGGTAACTCGATTTCATCACAGGAGCCAAAGCCCTGATTTCTGGAGGCACAGGTATTCCTTACAGTTCACTTCTTGGCCAAGCAGAAGGATCTACTCCAAAGCAAAAACCCTGTTTCAGCACACATATTGTCCTTGCTATATTGGGAGTTCTAAGTTTAAAGGTGAAGGCCTCCGTTTTAAACATGGGAATAGGCCCAGCTGAATTTATTTAATTTACTTAGAAGTTTACTTAGAAGTACTTAGAAGTAAACTTCTACAGAGTGAGGGTGTATGGCAAGGTGGCAAATGTAGGGTAAAGGACTGAAATGGAACTAAAGCTGCAATTCAGCTTCTTTAGAAATTGTGGAGTTTACAGCTGATTTCATAATTTGTTAAGATTTTAAAGCTTTGTACTCTGCCCTCAAAAACCTCCCTGGGCTGTTCCAAAATAACAAATGGCAATATGAACAATTTAAAACAAAACATGTTAAAAACACACAGTTTAAGCTTTGAACAACAATAAATCAAATACAAAGTAGCATAAAATCCTGGACAAGTGGGGAAAAAACCCTAGGGGAAACAATTTAAAAGGTTTCACCTATGCTGAAATCACATCAGCCTAGGTGTCAAGCAAGTCTTTCTGGGAAGAGATTTCTGCAGCAAATGGACTTCTGCTAGATAGTAGTTATGTGAATTGCACTGTATAAGGGACACATTGTGCATTTAGTTTTCTGGAAGTTTCTGGTAACTGCTGTTCTGGATAATAAGGGCTATATTTAAAAGAACATTTGGGAGGAAGAAATAGGGAAATATTAAAGACTATCTTTATCTGTATTTTCACTTAATATTGTATCCTCCTAAAGCATTGCTAGTTTTAAAAATATGGTTTCAGTTCATACATTGTGCCAAATCGCAATTTATGCTAGCTGTTTGGTTAGAATCCAGTTGTGACTGGCATTTCCAAATAGATTGCAGGCAATCTATAGTTTATTGTTTCTTGACTCTTATTTTTTAGCCTTTCAGCCCCAAGCTTAGGCATACATACCTATGTTCACTGTCATCTCTTCTGTGCAGTAGCCTACAAAGTGATGGTTATAATTATGGTTTGCAGTTTAGATTATGCATGAAATTATCCCCATAGTTCATGTATTGTGGACAAACAATAGTTTATCTGCCATGAATGCTTCAGGTCGATATGTGCCATCTTTTCCCTTTCCTCTCTTTCCTAGTTTAGCTGTGATTTCCTGGTTTATGGCAAACCGTGATAACTGTGTTTCATCTGAAATAGGTAAACTGTTGTTTCTGATTTGACTTCCAAACCAATACTGGAATCACACTTCAAATCATGATTTCTGCTTCTTATTTTGAGGTCACCTATGGTTTATACTCTTAGTTTGCCTAGCTTGAAGGTAATAGTATACCATGGTTCACCACAAAGCAGGAGAAAATAGGAATGTGTTGGGGTGGAAGAGTGCATGGATCTAAAGCTGTTTGTGAAGGCCAAATATGGTTTGGCCATTACATTCCAGTGTAAGCCATTGTTGAAGCTTTGTTAAACATGTTTGGGGGTGATGACTGAATTTAAGATTCAATTTTCACTTATTTCATTCTTGCATGCAAGAACAAATAATGTAAAAATATTGCCTCCCAGAGGATGAGATTACAAGAGCTTTTGTGCATTTTTAGATGATTTTCTGCCCTTCAGGATTTTCTTGCAAAAAAATTGCACAACATAATTTATTTTTGGTGCAAAAATATTTTTTTTGTTAAAAAATGAAGAGTCTTTTTTTCACCAAAACAAATTGTTCACACACACAAAAAAAATCTGAAATTACAAAAAGTATTATGATCATCGATATCTCCATTGGGATATCTCCATTGGTTTCAACATACTGCTTTGTTAAGGATGAGAAAATCTGCAATGATTTTTTTTATATGCCTAATCTGAATTTATTTATTCATTCGCAAATATTTATAGATTGATGAAAATTGCATATGAAGATTTCAATGTGGTACATAACATGGAACATGGAGTTTTTCAAATTCTTCTCAAGAAGTATGACTTCCCATGGATTTTGCTAGATTTTGCTGATTGTTATTGCCTCTGTGTCCCTTCTTTTGTGGGGCTGTTTGCGGTGATTATCATTTTAGTGTTTGTATCACTAGGCTGTTCCAAAAGTGGATTGTGATTTGGTGAGATGATTCTGTGCTTTGAAGATCAAAGTTTTCTTTTTTGATTTTTTTAAAAAAAGAAATCTTCGAATTATAAAGTTATAGTGCAAAAGTGCTATTTCACTGGTGCGTCATAGTGCTATAATAATCAAGAGGCACTTAACAGAAAAGTAAATGGTAAAGCTGGACTGTGCTAGGAAGGATTGCAAAACAGATAAGTCTTCAGTATATGCCTAAAAATAAAAATTATAGGTCTGTGTCTGATGTCATGGGGAAGAATCCTCTACATATTTAATGCCACCATGCAGAACTTGGCTTCAAACAACTGCAAAGCACACCTCAAAAGCATGTGTGACACTACTAGGTGGGCCTCTCCAGTTGGCCTTAAGGATTGAACCATTTTTATAAAGGTGAAGGGTTCTCTCAGAAAGCCAAGTTGCAAAGTTGTTTGATTTTTTTAAATTGTAGATTTAAATGCATTCTTAAGGTTGGTGTTGTGTCCTCATATACTTGATATTGTGTCCTATTAATTCACTGGGGGGTGCTTCTAAGTAGATGTAAAGGATTACACTCAACATCTCTTTCCTGATTTACCTTTATATGACCTGCACTGTTCTTCCAGTAATATTCTATATATTTTTCTTAATAAACTTTAGTTCTAAGATGTTAGGATATGTCTAAAGCAGTGCACATTTTTTATGTTACTACCATGACACATATGCTGAGTAAAACTCTAGAAGCTAGGTTGTTAATATATATCTTTGTGCTGAAGAAGCTTACAGAATAACCTTCTGTTACGATACTTCTGTATGTGGCCTGGCCTAAAGAGCTGCATATGTTTGGAAGAGGTGGGTGGGTGAGCGGCTAGGAAGCAATATCAGAAAAAGGCAAGGTTTGTTCAGGAAAATATGCTGGCTTAGTAATGTACCAGTCCTGCATTCAAACAATTGCCATTGTGTAGTATTAATGACCTTAATCCATGGATTATTGTATTGAATTGCAATAGCTTCTTTAGAGATGCTTTAGCTCTGTGGAGGACACTGGAAATAAGCATATTTTGTTAATGCTGCAGACTCACTCTTTCCTCTTCATCCTTCATAAGCTACCCATAAGAACTCAAATTAGAGTTTGTTGTGCCATGTCAGCCTGGGTCTCTATTATCACCTACAATAGCTTCAGGCTTGATTATCACCATTACTTAGTGGCGATACCTCCACTCTTCTCCACTGGTTTCTTCAGTGTCCATTTTCAGTTTTTACCTAGATGGGCACAAAGTATGACTATTATGCTCTTATTTAGTACCAGTGAAGAATTGGCATAATAAATAAATATTTAATAGCAAAAATAGTAACCACAAGTGACCGAACTTTCATGAGATTTATCACAAGCATGTTTTCCTAATGAGCAGCATATTTGTTGCATCAATTATTATGCAGCCAGGTTGGCATGATGACCTGTGAAACTGGGAGGCCTGGACTTCAGCCATGCTTCAGGGCCAAACTGGGCATGAGGGCAGTTACATTCATTTCTTCATTTGTTTTCTGGTCCACGGATAGGAGAGATAGAGCCCCAGCTTTTATAATCAAAGCATGTAGTTCAAGGGACCTCTCTGTGATCTGTTAGTTCAGGAATAGTGTTGGGCTAGTTCCCTCATCTTAAGGCCCAAGTAGCTTTGATGTGCTTTTTTACCACTTTTAGCTGGTTTTCCAGTCAGGCCTGTCCTTGAACAAGGATAGTCTGGCCATGGTGATTCATACCCTAATAACCTAATTTCCTGTTTGTGTTACTATAATGTACAGTTGGCCACAGATTCAACCAACCATGGCTTGAAAATATTGAAAAAAATTCCCAAAACCAAACGATTATATAAGGTACTCCATTTTATTACACCATTGTATATAATAGGACTTGAGCATCCACAAATATTGGTATCCATGGAAGGTTCTGGAACCAACCCTTAGTCGGTACTGTATCAGTCGTGGAGTTGTCATTGAAGATGACCCAGAAACTTCAGCTGCTAGAGAAAGTGGCTGTCAGAAATGGCCTTGTGGAATTAGATCACACCAACCACATATTACACACTGATTCTGAAACAGTTGCATTGACTTTCTGTTTCCTTTGAGGCCCCTCTCTAAACTGCAAACCTCAAGATTCCATAGGATGTTGAAAGTGGGATAATAGCAGTATAGCAGTCTAGTGTGGAAATGGCCTAGCCATTTTCTTTCAAATACTCTGATACCCTCACAAAAGGAAGACATGAAAACAGTTTTAAAATATTGTAATAAAAATATGCATTAGTTGCCTAGGTGGCATAAGGAACTGCACCCCTATTTTAATGAGTAGCTAATGAAGCTGAGGCTAAACTGACATGCCAGATCACTTCCCATTGCAAGTGTAGTTATGCACTAAAACTTGCCTGGGCTTAACCAACCCCACAGGCAAAGTAGATCTGGGGCAGCACAACTTTTTGTGTTCTTGCCATACTGGAAGCAGCTCATGGGTCTTGTGCTTTTGGGAAATACAAACTGTGATCATGTTCCCACATCATTTGTGATGTGACTTACTGACAGTAACACCTTAAATCCATTCAGGCTGTCACTTAGCTGCTAATTATTCACTTAATTTTTCTTCATTTTTTTTCCAATTTATTGACTACATAACTACATTGTAGGTGCTGACATACACAGGTGTAACCGATGTAAGCATACGTCCCTGCATTTGAAACTGATTCAGCATTCTTTGGTGTTACTAAAGTTATATAGAGAAAGGTGGGGCAGCCACCAACTGGTGGTAGGTTGTGTGTGTGTGTGTGTGTGTTGGACCGTAAGTCACTGTTTAGGAAGGATTTCTTTGCTTCTGATAAAGCCAATTACACTAAGTACAGATTTTTTTCCCCTCTTGGTACAGTACTACCAAATAGTGTCGCAGTTATAAAAACACCATTCCATTGGGAATGTAGGAACCCCAGATCTCCTTTCTCAAGCTAAAATCAACTTTGTGCCACGGTATGTACATCACATTCTACAGATTGTAGGGCAGCATGTGTTGGTTTAGATCAAGTCAGAAAAAACCCCACTGGTTTAAATACCATTATTTTAAATCAAACTTCTGTTTTACTGGTTAGATATTTCCTAAAGTAATTTACCCAACATTTACCCAGTTTAGGTTGCATTGCAGTACTCACTTTACCTGCAAGTTGAGCCCAACTGTACTCAGTGAGACTTATTTTTGTGCAGTTATATATAAGATTTTACTGTGCCTTCCCTAGTCAAAATATGGACTTCTGTTTGCTGCACTCTGAATACAGGTAAGGATGATAAACACAACATAATATCTTTCGACAAGATGGGAGGGAAAGATTCATACTTGATAGGTAGAGTAATAAGTTTTTCACACCTGAGCTGATAGTAGAGGTAGCTGAAGTGCGTAAGATAGGAGCACAGGATCCCTAGTTTATTTTTTGAGTAAATATTAGTTAGATGATAGGGTCTTTTTGAGTTGGAGCCATTTTGAAGGCACCTAGCAACAGCAACAATAAAGACCTATGTGCTAGGTCTTAAAACCTGTAAAGATTTGCTAGTCTCTGCTCTCCCAGTTTTTAATAACAGATTTCTGCTGTATTTATAATATTTCAAAAGGATAACAGTATACAGTGCGGCCTTGGTATCTGCTAGGGTTTGGTTCCAGGACCCTCCCCCATAGATACCTAAATCAGCGGGTGTTCAAATCCCATTATATACAATGGCGTAGTAAAACACCATCCCTGCTATAAAATGGCAAAATCAAAATTTGCTTTTTAGATTTTTTGGGGGGAGGGGGATATTTTCAAGCCGTGGTTGAATCCATGGATACAGAATCTGCAGATATGTGGGGCCGACTGTTAGTCACTATAGTTTTTCACATGATTTTTATCTATATCTATCTATATATCTGTATCTATCTATAAGAAATCTGCTGCTAAAAATTCAGTCTGTTCAGAAGGAAGTAATGGACTCAACTTGAAGAGACTTCAGTATAGTTTTCATTTTTTGTATGTAGGCACATGTGTGGGAGCATTAAGAGAGTGTCAAGACATTACATACAGGATAATGAAAATGGATGGGTGCTTCATTTCTTCCACTCCAGCATAGAAATTTAACAGTCACTTGCTCATGGAACAGAGCCCTCTCTCTGTCTATCCCTTGCCAAACCCCAGCAGGCTCGTAAAGTTTCGTTTTCGTTTTCGGTTTTGTTGTTTTGTTTTGTTTTTTGCTGGTTGAGAATCTTTAAATTGCAAGAAGAGGTCAACAAATTGCTATTCATCAAATCATAGAAGTATTTATTAGGAGAGTTGTTTTTGTTTTGTTTTGTTTTTGTTCTTACAGCTGTAGCAGCTCCTGATGTAGACATGTCAAGATATAAAGACACATTTAGTGGCTTGTAACAGCTTGTCTTAATAATTATAGATTTCTTTCAAATTGTAACCTTCCACTAACAGCAGAGTCTGTCATCTTATATTGAAATGAGTAATTAAGTGTGCATCTTGCCATAAATTCAGTTATTTAAAGAGAACTACAAAATACAAGAATATGTTTGTTTGCTTCTTTTTAAGTTTGGGATTGTGGCTTATTTTGAAACTGCATATTTCAAAAATAAATATTAGAGAATATTTGATTTACAGTGCAATCCTGTTTATTACTCTCTGGTACCTGTAGGCGTTAAAACAAGGGACGGCAAAGTGTGGCTCTCCACATGTTGTTTGACTTCATTCCCCCCATGCTATCCTTTGGTGTACTTTGGCTAGGGTTGCTGGGAACTGCAGTGAAACATCTGCAGGACTGTACTTTGTCCACCTTTGCCTTAAAAAGTAAAGATTTAGGTAGCTTATTATTCCCAAAGCAAATCTGTTTGGAAACAAAGAAAGAAAGAGAGAGAGAGTGGGTGTTCAAGGAAAAAATGGCCAGATATTCTTCTTTGTAAACAGATAACACTGTACTGGAGATGCTAGAACTATTATGGAATGTCTGGGAGTTTCCAGGTTCTGCTTCAGAGTTGCTTATCTCTTCCTGATTGATTACAGGATAAGCATTCCAGGAATAAAATGTAATACTTTGACAATGCATCCCTGTTCATGTTTACTCAAGTAAGGTCCACTGTTCACAGAGCCTTACTTCCTATCAAATGGTTTTAGGACAGCAATCAAAACCCAAAGCCACAGAAGACAGACGTACATAGTGGTAGTTATGTTGCTGTCGTTTATTAACTGCTAATAAACCAGCTTTGTGGTCATTTTTATACAGGAATAACTCTGTTGAGACAGTTCTGTCGTTATGATGGAAAAATTATCAGCAATCGTATATCCCTCCTTCCACCAACAAACTTGAAGATGTCTGTCTCTGTCTGTCTGTCAAGGAAACTGTTTGAAATCCACAGTGCAGTCCAACCAGAGGTTGCATAATGATAAGGCGCATGAATATATATTTTCATGGTGAATAGTACTCATCCATCATAATTTTTCCACCACGTACTGATGAAAGACAGGGGAAGAAAAAGATTCCACCCAAGTAAATCAGTTATTTTTAGAATAGATGTAATTTCAAAAGTACTATGGAAAAAAAAATAAACTCAAAGGGCTGGTGATGAATCACAATTTAAACTTTATTATATTTTTAACCTAAACATCTTTAAGATCAGTTCAAATCTGAAGAACCATGGTAATTTTAATCATAGCATGAAGTACATATCAGAAAGAGTAGCTTGAAACAAATAATTCAGCCTTTCTTATTTGTAAGAGAATGGCTCTGTGGCAGAGAGATAGAAATCAATGAGCTTTATGCTGCAGTGCTTTGCCCATCTTTAAAGGGAATGTAGCCATCTTGGCTGCCAGACTTGAATCAGATAAATGGGTCTGAATTTTGGGATTTAGGCTTCAGTCTTGTAGACTCCTAACCTAGGAGTAAGCCATATTATGCTTGAGGAGTTCTAGTTCTGATTAGGCATGCATGGAATTGTGTTTCAGCCAGACATTATTCTGGAATGTCTCTTGAAAATATTTACCACCCATATTTTTAACCATTTTTTGTCTTTTCTGCTAAATATGTTTTGTAAATGTTCCCAGAGATCTGACTGTGTTGATCACATTACAGCTAGGATCTTTGGGGAGTTTCTTACACTCCCCGGCTTAAATCTTTGAATTAGTTTAACTAGAGTGGTAGTTCTTAACCTGGGATCTGGAGTCCCCTGGGGATCCACAGAGCCCTTGCAGGGGGTCTTTGAAGCCCTGCTGGTGGATACCAACAGCTACAGCAGCAACAGGGCCTTGCCCAAGGTCACCTAGTGTCTGAGCAGGGATTTGAATCCTAGGCCCTCTCCACATGGACATGGTGTCCCAGCACTGGGACAGGAGATGAGCAGGATTGTGACGATGTTTCTGTACCTGCCTTTCTCCCATTGCCAGCTGGTGCGTTAACGGGGTAATCCTTGATGGAGTTTTTCCATCAGTGACCCTAGATCACATGATGCCCCTGCACTTACCTGCCATGCAGAAGGTCCAGAAGCATGATGGAGGCTCTTCCTGCCCCAGCACAGCATGGGAAAGAGCCCAGCTGCACTGCAGAAAGAAAAGGCATGTCCCTCATGCTCCCTTCTGCAGGAAGCCAGTGTGGTCCAGACAGGGGCACTCCTGTCGTGCTCCCTTCCCTCCAAAGGGGCTGTTCGGATCGTGACCAGAGGATGATGGGATAAGGTAAGGTGCGGAAAAGGCCCTAATTTCCAGGACCTTAATAAATAAATACTGGAATATTAAAATCTAAATTTAAATATGTAAATATTGAGTTAAGTCTTAGGGGTCCCTGGCAATAAATTATATTTACAGGGGGTCCCTGGTACAGAAAAGGCTAAGAACCACTGAACTAGAGTAGACCCACTAAATCTATGGGATGTTGACTCAGCATCTGACAATTGATTGAATGAGTCTACTCTAGTTAGGATTAACTGACTGAATGCAATCATTGTGTATTTTATCAGCATAGTCATGAATCTGCACAATTCTAAGTAATACCAAAGCTTCAAAAAATTACTTTTTGTTATTACAGCTAACAGAATCCCCCCGACAGCATGGTCAGTGGCTATGTTGGCTGGGGATTCCAGGAGTTTCCGAAAGTAATTTTTCCTTACTCTGGCAATAATAATTGTGCAGATTGGAGTGCTGCGTTTTTGGTGTTTCGCTGTGTGAAAGCCAGTGTGCAGGGGTACATCTGACAGAATGATTATAATAATGAAGAAAGTCGAACTACCTGTGAACAGAGCTGCTTATGAAGTAGTTGGTTGTTAGTTTAACAGCTTCAAACTGGTGCTTATGATTGGTAAGACTATGACATTACTCTGGATTGAAAACTTAGGATCCAGTTTTAGTTGCCCTGTAGTTCCCCCTTACGTCTAAATTTGCATCTTCTTTTTCCTAAATAAATCTGAATTCTGAGTAGCAATATGTTTTGTTTTGTTCCTGTGTTATTCAGAAGTCATTAGAGTTACAAAACTTTATCCACGTTTGAAAACATGTCCCTCTTTGTATCATATAAAGGAACAGAGTGAGGCATCTGTCAGGGGTGGGGAAATTGTGGCCCATGGGCATCATGCATTCCCCATTGTTGCCCCATATATTTTTCATCCCATATTCTCCCTTAAAACACCCTCCAAATGTTCCCACATCACAATTTAAATGCTGGGGGTGATTTTTGCCCCTGGATGAACAAGAACTGCCAACCCAGAAGCTGAGTATACCTTTAATACATACAGCCCACATATTCTATAATGTGAAAAAAATGGTCATAGGTAAACAGCTGGTTTTACTTTTCACTCAAAAATTGGCT
This sequence comes from Ctenosaura bakeri, assembly GCA_948474755.1. Taxonomy (NCBI): domain Eukaryota; kingdom Metazoa; phylum Chordata; class Lepidosauria; order Squamata; family Iguanidae; genus Ctenosaura; species Ctenosaura bakeri. Next base: position 149,827 of record CAOLHI010001367.1, read on the forward strand.
GAAATCATGTACAGATTATCAAGACGGGAACCAAAACTTGGTCCCTACATCTGCTTCAGTTCACCGTTATTGGTTTACATGCAACATGGTTTAGCTGAAAAGTAATCTTCTTTCTAAATAAAGACAGTGTCAGTTTTATCTGGGATTCTGTGTTTCCCCCTTGGAAATCTTGCTCAGCTTGAAATCTGGTTAGCCTATGTCCATTTATTAATGTTTAACATCAGTCCAGAATTAGTGCAAGTCTGACCAATTTACCAAGCTCAATCTCTTGAAAAAATATTCCAGTGGTAGTCCTGAATCAGTTTGGTTCTCTGTTCAGCAGTAGATTCAGTGGGTCCACTCTAGTTGAGAAGTAACTAATACGATTCTGGCCCTTCATAACCTTTCAGTGTAATGACAGGTGTAAACACACGTGCATTTTATTTGAAGAATTCTAGCTGATTAGTTGCTGAATGCCCCTGAATAGTGATTTGTAGAGAAGTTCCAGCACTGTAAGGTTTTATTTAAACTTTTAAGGGGGAAGAGTGAATTCAAAACCTTTTAAAATTCCTTGCCCTTTGCCACCTTACCTTCATAAGAAGTACTGATGAGATGGTGTGATCAAAGGAAAGCTTTGATCAAGAGCTAAAACTTAGTATTTCAAAATATGGACTTTATCAGATATTACCAGCCAGCTAGCCAGCCACTGGTTTTAATAGCCTAGTCCCCATTTCCTTCTTTCGTGTTCCTGATAAAAGAAATGGATCAATCTGGTCCTTAGTCGGGACTGGCCCTACTATTAAACTGAAAGTGGTGCTGCGGGAGTGGCCTCTTGGGTATACCTTCCAGAATTCCTGAGCATTCCTCTTTGTTGGTGAACAGGTCTGTATGTGCCCTGTAAGCTGTCTTGCACCCCTTAAGTGAGCCTGATGCCTTTGGGTGCAGTTGAAGAATTATCACAGCAGCGTTGAACTAAAATTCTAACCAGCAGTTCCATTTCACTTCTGGATGTGGACAAGGATGATGGAAATGCTACACTTCAAGTACAAAATGTCTTGGGTCTGCACTATCCCCTAGGGTGAAAATTGTTAGAGGACAGTTGTCCTTGCTCTCTGTTCTAGGTGTGGATGACTAGTTCTTGAGGAAGATTTCTTTATTAGTCTTCTGAGGAATTGAAATTGCAATCCTCTGTTCACTTCATACTGGAAGTCAGATCTTCTACACTCAGTGACACATAATTCTAAGTAGCCATGCTTAGGATTGTGCTGAAAGTATTCTCCCAGGCTGCACAGGCAAGAAGAAATGCAGACTGCTCTTCCCTTAGCCCTCCTTCTATTGACATTTCCCCATCACTTTTGGAAGATCTCCTTTTATGATTGGGCTGTGTGATGCAGACTGTGTTAGAGAAGGAGATCCTCTTCACTTTGAGCCAGATGACTGAGGAATGGCAGTGGCAGATAATGGAAGCACTAAACTTGCTTTTGCTACTGCAGAGTCAAAGCCAGCAGTTTAAAAACAGGAAAGAGTATTCTGGCAAATGGAAGAGAGGGTTTCTCATCCTCCAGTCTCTGAGGTGACTCCCAATATGCAGTGATTTTTGACTTTTCAGTCTGTTTTAACAGCAGTAAGACAGGATCCATGCAAGTTCTCAATTGTTGCAAGAAATTCTTGATTTAGTTGTAGATATGAATGGATGGGAGCTGAATTATCTCTCGTTTTCTTTTCTTTTTTCTTCAAGTTTTACTTTATCCCTGACTTGGCAAATAAGGACTCTTTATTTATGTCCAATGTCTTCCTATGTCTTCCTTTTTCAAACATCACTTTCCCAATAAACTGGGAATATGAATTTTACTGTGCATTGGTAAATTTGGTTAAAACTTATGGTAATGTTACATAGCTGAGGTTTCCACATTGGCATTAAGATAGTACACCCCCTCCCTTTTAAAAATGAGAGAATGTATTTTAAAAGTTGAATAGTTATAAGATTTTCTTTCATTCACTTGAATATTTTACAAGAATGTACCCCCCCTTCTTTTCACTGAAAAAACCTCTTTCTGGCTAGAAGTTTGAGGCCTTCAAACAAAATAAAGCTTCTGTATATTGTTCATGATACAGTAATGCTCAGATGGATGTTGAATGAATGAATGATGAAATCAGACTCACTTTGTGCCAGGCACTTGGCACATATGTAGCAAAACTGGAGACCTTGCCTCTGGGAGTCTGTAAGATGAGCCATTAGTATTCACTGTCCAAGCCAAAGTTAGTACACACAAGTACCCTAAAAATCAACAGTGCTGAAAAATACTTATGACTGGATCGTGCCCTAGGTGCTTTTCATAATACTTTGATCATGTATCTTGTTCTGTTGACCAGCTCTTTAACAGACTTTCTGTTTCCATTATACCTGTTCAGTTTTTGAACCCAAGGACTTTGGTCTGTTCTCTTCAAGCAAAAGAGGTGCCAAGATGTTTAGTAATCTGCTTATCTGACTAACTATCTAGTCACTTTTAAAGCAATTGTTAAGCCCCCTTTCTTTCCTCTTTGTGTATTTAGTTGTGTGCTAGTAAATAACCTCAGCCCATTTATTTAATTTGTGCAAATGGATGACTTCCCATAGAAAAGGGAGTGTATTGTTTGTAATAGTACTTATCAGTAGGCAGGCTAGTGTAGTGTAGTCCTACAAGCAAACTTAAACTGATGTTTCTAAATAGATATACTGTGCTATTTTCTAAGGCATGTAGGTAGTAGTACTGATAATATTTATGTTTTACAACTTTTTTAGTAAAAACAGAGCTGCCTAAAATATTGTGGGTAGGATGTCGCTCCATTACCTAGAGATGAAAGACCTCTATATTTACCGAAGAGCCAATCTTTCTGGACAGTATGAAAATTGGAATGTTGTTTCTGAAAGCAAATAAATTTTTTATATCTGTATATCAAAATCTATATGTAGTTTTATATATAAAATAAATACATTTAAAATTGAAATCTTATATTTTAAAACCAAATAAGACCAATTCTGTACACTTATAACCCCTTTAAACTGAATCCTTCAGGAATGATGGCCCAAGTTGAACAATTATTTTCTGTACATTAGGATAAGACATAAATAAGGTTTTTGCTCAGGCACATACCTCCTAGCTCCTCCCTTTGCAAGATAACTGTCATACTAAGAAGTTTCCAACAACAGTTTTCAGTTTCTTCACAACTGGGAAACTGTAGTTGCTATCTTCACAACTGGTTGGAATGCTAAACCATGATTTAAAGTTGTCTTTCTAAATGGAAAACTACAATTAATTAAACTCTTCCTCATTTTATTTCTTCCCATTGTAAAGTAAGAAGTAAAGGAGCAACACATGCAGCAAAAGACTCATGCATATTTCATCTTATTAAGCTGAGACATGTTCATCAGTGACTAGGGCCCTTTTTGCACCTTTTCATCATTGTGCAGGGATCCAAGGAAAGCCTCTTCCGGAAGGGAATCGCTTCTGCTGCGTTCCCCTCTGCACTGGCTGCCTGCTGGGCAGTAGGACACATGATAGCTCTGCCTCTCTCTTCTGCAGTGCAGCCCAGCAGTTTCACAGGCTGCACTGGGAGAAGAGGTACAGCCGTTGTGCTTCCTGCCATTCTGCATGACAGGTCAGTGTGGGAGGGAGGCGGGAGGACTGCACAATCACATGTCTTTCTCCCAACAATGATTTAATCTGCAGTTGAGATGAGATCGCTATGGGATCGCCACAGGATTGTGAGGACCTCATGCAGAACCATTGTTGCGATCCCATGGCAATCCCATGGCGGGATGGGGGTGGTATGTGAAAAGGGCCTAGAAGTTTATTTCTTATGGTAGAGGAAAGTATGTGTGGAAAGGGAGGTATCTGTGACTTTGGAGTTTGCACGTTATAAATGTTGCCTAATAGAGTGGATCCAGAACAGTCTTTCAGTGAAAAAATGCAGTTACTGCATTTGTAGAAGGAGCATCTGGGAAGCCTATAGGAATGGAAGAGGTGGTGGAAATTCTATAGACTGGTTGCGAGAGCCACCCAGTTATGTTTTGTATATTGCATTTATTGAGTGGTATGAATATTTAGATCAGGGATGGGGAACATTTGACCCTCCAGATCAATGCATTAGCATTGGTTATGTTTGTTAGTATTAGGGGGATGTCCAGCAACAACTTCGTTGTTATTGTTGTTAATCACCACCAATTTGACTTTAACTTATGGTGACTCTATGAATGAGCAACCTCCAGGTTGCCCTGTCAGCAACAGCCCCACCCTGGTCTTCCAGACTCAGGGCTGTGGGTTTCTTGTGTGAGTCTGTCCATCTGCAGCACAGTCTTCCTCTTTCCCTGCTGCTATTTTTTCTAGTGAGTTGTGTCTTCACATGAAATGTCCAAAGTATGGCAATCTCAGTTTAGTCATCTTGGCTTCTAGGGAGAGTTCAGGCTTGATTTGCTCTGGGACCTTTTGATTTGTCTTTTTAGCAGTCCAGGGTATCTGTGGAACTCTTCTCCAGCACTACATATCAAACAAGTTGATTTTCTTCCTATCAGCTGTCCAGCTTTCACAACCATACATAGCAATTGGAAATACAATGGCGTGAGTTTGATATTCAGTGCTGTAACATTACACTTGAGGATCTTTTTGTAGTTCCTTCATAGGTGCCTTTCCAAGTTTTAGTCTTCTTCTGATTTCTTGACTGCAGTCCCCGTCTAGAGGACTAGAAATCCATCTTCCCTGATTGAGACTGTCAGCTGATGTGACAGTCATTCCAGGGGAAAGCAGTGTTCATTCCAGTAATGAGCATCTCAGACTTCTGAAAGGCTCTGAGCAGCCCTCTTCAAGGAAGTGTGTTTTGTGTAGTGTCTTTGTATATGTCCATGTTGAAATAGAAAAGGTTCGTGTCACAGTTGTTTCTCTGTCTGTTTTTTTTTTAACATAGTCCATGTATGATCAAAAGTTTGGATTTTGCTGCAAAGTAATACAAAGACCCAGCCTGGTGTAGCAGTTTGAGGGTTGGACTACAAACCTGGAGACCAGGGTTCAGTTCCCCACTTGGCCATGAAAATCCGCTGGGTGACCTTGGGCATATCACATACCTCAGCCCCAGAAAACCTCTGTGAAAGGTTCATCTTAGGGTCACCATAAGTCAAAAATGAGTTGAAGGTACACAATAGCAATAACAGAATACAAAGATCCTGTGTAGTAGGGAAAAATGCTTTAATAGTTAGAACAACCAGTTAGTATGCATTATCTTTTAGGAAGTATGAATGAATTAGAAGTCTGGAATGGATTTGCTATGGATAGTTAGTAAATTAATCCTCTGTGCTTTTTTTAGCTGCAACATGCATGCTAGCTCTTCTTTATCCATTGAATATTTAATCACCTGTAGGCTTTCTCTTTGGCATTGGTGCAGTAGGAGTGGGAAAGAACTTACTTGCAGAGCTAGGAATGAAAGCACCCACATCTCTATGAACCGTCCAAACAGTTGAGTGGCCAGTAAGCAGTGAAGATACCTCCCAGTTTGCCTGCTGGGAGCAGAATGTCATGAAACAGAAGTTGATCCTGCGAATAGGGCTCTTGATCCCCCCAGATTCAAGACACACATACCTCTTGAAGCCTCTTAAAAGTACCTTAAGGTTAACAACTGCATCCTTCTTGGTTTTTCTGTGACCAAGTATGTGCCTAATGGAGAAAGTGCCCTTTGGGAAACACAGCGCATCAGAAGATATAAAACAATTATACTGGCCAGCCTCTGTCTCTCTCTCTCGGCAATTTAAATGTTATCAGCCCATCGTGCCTTGATGGGAAATGGTCTCTTTATCCCTTTAGTCTGAGAAATGTAAAATGGTCCTAGTATCTCCCATTCAGCTAAACTCCCTCCCTCTGCCAGAGGCCTGTAATAAAAGTGGGCACCAAACTTCTCCAATCCTTAGAGACTCCTCTTACGTAAAATGAGTGCTGTGTAGCTAGATTATTCCTATACTTGTATGTAGAAGTTATGTTTTCTATGTAGTTGTTAAGAATATATTGTAAGATTGGATAGAGGTTAGAAATACTTGTAGTATTCAGTCACTTTGGGTGTTATATTGTAAATGACATATTCTGATGTCTATACCTTTTGACATGTGATCAGTTGGTTGGTTGGTATAAATAGTAATATTTGATCATTGTGTTATGTTTTTTTGATCCCTCCATGGGTAGTGTTTCTGCATTTCTGTGCACAGGCATGCTGTCCCTACCTGTTCCATTTCCACCTTCCTGTCCATTATATTTCTCACAGAAGATATTCCGCCCAGCAGCAGAAGCACTGTTTTGTAAACAACTAGTAGCTAAAACAGTGCTAATCTGTGGGAAAAGGTCCTATTGAGTTCTACTGAATGTTTAAGAGTGACAGGACTGATAAACTAGATAGTGCTGTCCAGACTGTCATTTGATGTCTATGAAGCATTCAGCCATTTTAGATACTTTTTTTTTTTTGAAGCAGTACTATTTTATCTTATAAAAGCAAGTAAAATCTCCAGAAATGGGTAATATTATAACTTTTTTTTCAGGGCCGGTGCACACGGGAGAACTGCAAATATCTTCATCCACCAACACATTTGAAAACCCAGCTAGAAATTAATGGCAGGAACAATCTGATCCAACAGAAAACTGCTGCAGCAATGCTTGCACAGCAGATGCAATTTATGTTCCCAGGAACGCCCCTTCAGCCAGTGGTAAGTACCTCTAACAAAATGGCAAAAACAAACAAAAAAACGAAACAACAAAACTAACACAAGAATTATTTATGTATTCTGAACACTTCATTATTTCTGTCTTAAATCTTATATTACAATATTGCTATTACAAAATGTTCTGGATAAAAAAAAAATCCAGAACATTTTTGTGCCTTAAAAAAAGTAATGCTTTTTCTTAATACATAGACTTCTGAAATTGTTTTGAGGTTTTTAGTTTTAGGACCAAGCAGTTTATTCCCGATTAGGATTGCAAGGGAAAACCTTCACAGAGCTGCAGCTAACCTGCATTATTTATAAGTATGTTTATGTACAACATTATTGCATGCATTCCTAATTGCACTTATGGATATTGGTGAGTGTGCTTTTATTCTAGAACAATTTTGTTTTTAAAGTCTATACTATACTGTGGAAATCCTAAATTAAGCTAGCAAACTTTTTAGTATATGTTATGCTGTGCAAAAATGTTTTTTTTACAGCTTTTCATAAGGTTGCTTGTTACTTCTCTTTTTGCATTTTTATCATCATGGTTTCAGAAATATTTTACTTGCTTAAGATACGACTTAAGAGAGACCTAAATTTGGAGAACTGAAGCAAAATAGTCTTTATTAGTTTAAAGTTTAAGAAAAAATTGATACACTTTTTAATTTGGGACACCATTGGGTTTGGATAATGCCTGTGAATTCCTTAGTATGAAAGTTTGTTGCTACTTATCCTTCTTCACAGGAAGTTCGTAGTACCATCATGTACAATTATGAATCTAATTAGTTCTGTACACTGAAAACAAAGTAAATAGAGCCTTGTATACTTCTTGCTGATTTCCAGAGGCATTGTGGCTGATATATAAGGATCATGCGAAATGCCCTCAGGTGTCCTGTTTGTGGGAACTTAATTTGCTGATTTATACCTTAGTCTGTTTTGCTCAGTCACTGGCTTTATTTTGCCATCTTTATGGTATATGTGTGTGTATATACACACCCTCCCGCATTAAAATGTTTACAGAAATCCTTATGCTGAACCAGCTGGAGAATGCGAATTTAGACATTTGTATTTCTTAACATCAGTTTCAGACTCCTTCGAAGTCTATGTTATTTTTCTTTTAATATTTAATCAGCCCTGGTGTCCAAATGCAAGACATGATTGTGAATATTTTCAAAGGGAACTGCCATGGAATGATATATCTTCTGGAACACCCCTCACTTTGTAGTGTGACCCTAATATTATGTACCCACTATCAAATGCCTTAAGATCAATCATGTCAAATCACAACATGTTTCAATTTGACTTTGTAATATTTTTTCTCAACCAGCTGCTCTGATGTCTTAAACCAAGGGTGGGCAAAGTAAAGCAAGTCCATGACTACTGTGTGACCCCAGGGCCTGCAAAAAATATTTTTTGCAACTTCCCCCCCCTCAAGATTGACCCCAAGTGTATTCTAGGGGCTATAGAGGGCTTTTTCACCATGGTTGGAGCCTCTCTTGCCCCCCCCCCGAGATCAAAAACAATTTTTGCAATTTTTTTAAAAGATGTTTTGCCCTGAAATGATCCAAACTGTCCACTAAGGAGCATGGGATACATTTCCACCACATTAAATAGGCCCTCTGGCCAGTTTAGGCCCAAGATGTGCCTTCTTAAAATACCCCAAGAGGTGTATGGGGTAAACAGGGTTGTTTTTTTTCTTTTCTTTTCTCTTCTCTTCTCTTCTCTTCTCTTTCTGTTGTTGTTGTTGTTGTTTTTGCAGGAGCAGATGTGACCCTCCAGGGGCTAGAGGTTAATGAAGCATCCAAGCCTTTCTAGCTCTCCGCCCCTGTCTTAAACTTTCCATGTCTTTTTGATCCAATTCATCTGTATGTTTACCCCTTCTTCAAATAATGGATGACATCAGCTACTAGCTTCTACAAATGCAATCTCTGACTATGAGCTCAAATAGCTAGGAGATGGCGACTACTACCTGTATAATAGAACTATATCTGCTTTTGCTAGAATTGACTGCTTGCAAACTATTTACTTACACAATATGTGTTTGTCTGTAATGCAAGATGCCATAACTGTAGACCCAGGACGTATGAATGCTCAGTAGATTTATATCTAAACCCAAACAATTATTTTCTTCAAAATTCCCTCCCTAGGGAATTCCCTCAGTCACTAGAGTAGCATGAAGAAGGCTGGCCAGAGATATTGTGGTTCTCCCTGAAAAATGATGGACCTAGATACAAATATGAGCCAGTTTAGTCAAGGGAACCTTAATATAGAACTTTTAGTTTAGAATTTTTGTACATAGTTTGAGGAAACTTTAGTACAGAGCTGTGCTTGCCAAAAGAGTTCTGTGTTTATGCTTTATCTCTTTTCCTTCCCCTTTCTCAGCCCTCATTTCCTGTAGGGCCAACAATAGGATCCAACACAGCGCTGAGCTTTGCACCATATTTAGCGCCTGTCACTCCTGGGGTTGGATTAGTTCCTACTGAAATTGTCCCCACACCACCCGTCATTGTTCCAGGAAGCCCCCCTGTCACAGTCCCTGGGTCAACTACGACACAGAAGCTCCTCAGGACAGATAAACTGGAGGTATGGCCAGTACCATTATGCTGATGCATGCAGTTCTTTAATACTAAGTACCAAAGGACCATGAACAAATTAAGTGCAGTGAAAAATTTTTCTGACTTAATTACTTCTGAACATAAGCATTACATACATTCTAACTTGAAGAAGTAACAGGAGTTCAGAAGTACTTAGTATTTTATTGCATGTGATTCTCGGATGGTTTTATCTTGTTGGAAGCTTTTCATGGGAGAAAAAAGCCTTTATAAATTGAAGAAGCAAAAGTAAACCCATAGAAACATGCTAAGCTGTGACAGTTGCGTTACCAATTAAACATGCACATACTTCATTTTTTTTAGTCAATCCTTTTTTGATTGGTTAATTTGATTAACTTTTTAAATATTTATATTTACTAAAATTGATATTGAAACTTATGTAGTTGGCTAAGGTTCTATTTCTTTCACATCTCTCTTTTGTGTATTTGTAGTTGATGTATGTTGATATCTTGAGATGAATGTATTAATTTTGTATTAAGTAACTTTTTAAATAAAAGTACATTTAAAAAAAGCAATCACATTAGCTTGCACACTTTACTTCCAGACAAATTAGAAACACTTTTGGAAAACAGTATCTTTTGGAAGAATTGAGTTTCCACTCTAGTTTTGTGACACCTAAAACCTAGTGCAGAATGCTTGCATGTCATAAGAAGGCAGTCTTGACATAAGATAATGCCAAGATAAGACAGTTAGTTGAAGGGATGATTCAATTGCTTAGTACTTTCTTTATGTTACTCAGTCCTGTTGTTGTGTAAACAGCCAAGAAAAAAAATCACCTTTGCATTCCCTACTAAGTGATTCTACTCATTCTGACAAGAAGCAGCAGAGGAATATTGAATTGTATTTCTGAAGATGCATATAAATTCTTGGCTTTCAAAGAATATTTAAGCAACTTTAAAGCATCTTGGATGTTTGTGAGGAAACGTTAATGGTTAAAACATCTCATTCTTCTAATGCCGAAAAGATTGTTGCAGAAAGGGAATTCTAAATCTCTATTCTTCAGTTGGTGGTTTCATGACTTTGCCTAAGATGCATTAAACCAATGGTACAAGAACTGTAATTCAAGGAGAGAAAAAATGACAAAGAATGAGATGAGAGGAAGTGTATGTACAGCGACAAACGTCTATTCAATATGCAGAACCAGAAGTGAGGCCCATGTTGTAGACTGGATTTAAAAGTACAGTTTGGAAAGGGCAAAGGTAATTTGATGTAGAATATGGTTCCAAAATTGCATCTTAACATTTCTGCATTTGTTTAGTATATAATTGCCCTGTTCCCTCCCTTGTTGATCTAGTATGCATAATGAGTATTGTTTTGCGCACCAGGTTTGCAGGGAGTTCCAGCGAGGAAACTGTGCACGGGGCGAAACAGACTGCCGCTTTGCACATCCTGCAGACAGCACAATGATTGATACAAATGACAACACCGTAACTGTTTGTATGGATTACATAAAGGGGCGCTGCATGAGGGAGAAATGCAAATATTTTCACCCTCCTGCTCACTTGCAGGCCAAAATCAAAGCTGCTCAGCACCAAGCCAACCAGGCTGCAGTGGCAGCTCAGGCCGCCGCTGCAGCTGCTACAGTGATGGTAAGTGCAAGAATGCAGGGCTGCATAATTACTACTTTGGGGGAGCCAGCATTGATTGCTTAAGGGTATGTTCTAGCCTAAACCCCTCTTCCCTCACCCCAGAGTATGATTTTCTGTTAATTCATTAATGCTGATGAAGCAACACAAAATCGAGCAAACCAGTATTCCTTTCTCATTTAGTAACATCAGCACAATATGTATCTTCTCAGAGCACAACTTGCTCAAGGTCTAATAGTCTCCTTGTATACTTTCCTTGAATAATTTTTTGTTTTTAGGAATGCCTGTGCGTGAGGGATTTAAAATACTTGGATCTTAGGAAGTTTGAATAAGCAGGTCTCCTACCTCCATGGACTTGCACTTGCAAGATGGTTTTGTGGGATATCTAGTGTGTCTGTAACAGTGGAGGAGTTTCAGATAATTTTGCTTGTCTTCCCCTTGTAAAAGCAGTAGCTGAAATTCTAGAGAGGAAGGGAAAAAATCATGTATTCATCTATGTGTGTATAGAGGGGTATGTGCACTGGTGTGTTAAGCTGAAGTTTAAAACTAAAAGAGCTATAATCCTGAACTCTTCTGTCTTCTCACAGTCTGTGCATACATGTAGGATTCAGTTACCCAATTAATTTAAAGTGGAGGTGACATAGCCAAAATGCCAATTTTTAGTGTTATAGTTTGCAAATTCTCTGACACAGGTTAAGCTCTCTTAGGAAAAATCATTCTAAACCAGAACTGAACAAGACTGTGATGACAGCACATGTGCAAGATCAGTAACTGCATCCAAAAAGGAGAGGAAGGAAGGGGAAGCAGGGAGAGAGAGAGACTTGGGTGGTCTTGGCATAGTACCAACCTATCAAAATGATCTTGTGAATTGACCATTTTTCTTTATATTAAAATACAAACCCCTTTTGTTACCTTTTGATGTTGTTGAATAACTTCCTTTATTGCCTTACTGGGGCATCTTGACACAGTCCCAAGAGCTCCTTTAAGTGCATAGGAGGCCTTTTGCAGACATGTCAAGGCTTTTCACTCTTCTTAAGAGCAACTCATTGCATCTCAGTGAGTTTCAAAAGTAACACTGAAAGCATCAGCATGCATGCAGAGCTAATCACACAGCAATCTATATTGCTGTCCTGAAGACTGTCAGGAATGCCACACTAATGGCTAGGTAAAGTATACTTCCAAAAGGACCCTCCTTCGCTTCAGAAGTGCTGAAAGAGCTGGTTTGGTCCTCAGAGTTTTCTTACTATTTCTGGAATGGTTTGAAAGTTGTCTTTCTGATAACTTTCATATTGATTGATGGAAGCAAATTAGAATCAGTAGGACTAGATAAAGCAAGCAAGCAATTTTCATCTTAAAAAGATAAGCAAAAACAGTAGCATGCAGATCAAAATAGCATTGTCCTCATTCCTTGTATGGGATAAATAATGTGACTTATGTATGCTAGATACAGACAGTACATCTAGTACCAATGTTAGGTGCCTTCTGGGAAGAGAGTGTAGTACAGAATTTACCAAATGAAAGCTTAATGGCTCAGGGATGTTTCAAGGTTGAAAACTACCTTAAAAAAAAAAAAAGAGGGAAACAGAGAATGCTCAGCATACACTATAGAGAAACATCTTAAAAGATACCCTTATGCCTTTGTGTGAAAAGCATTAGAAAGAGGCAGGCTGTAGCTAAATGGTGAGCAAAACAAGGGAATTGCTCCTCCAGATAAGAATTCTCCCTGCTGATGATTTTTATTTCATTCCCCAAATTTCTAGCATTGCAGAGAGAGTGAGACAGTGATAATGGTTCACACCTAGACTTCTTCCTCTTGCTGTGTTCCCATCTGCTCAGGAACTTTGCCTGCCCTTTTTCATTGGCTGAAGCAGGCAATGATTAGATACCTAAAGTGTATTTCTAAATTAAGCTACTGAAATGCTAGAAATTTGAGACTTGAAGCAAAATTTCATTGGAGGAGGGGCAGAATTTTTATTTAGGGGGTCAGTGTCCTCATTTTGTCCCCCACCACCACCATAGCTACACCCCAAGGAGTTAAATTGAGGTTTTCTTTTAGTTGGTGTTACAGAAATAGCCACGAAAATGGGCTACATATGGGCCACACATGGGCCTTCTTCTAAATCAATAATGAACAAAATGTACTCTCTGGGCTGCATGTGGTGACCATCAAAGATATTTTTGCAGCCTCCAAAGGTTCCCTGTATTCTTCCCCAATATTTGGAAGTAGTGGAACATTTCCCCCTGCCCATGCTAGTAGTGCTAAGGAGACATACAGTACTTCTTTAAGAACAGGAAATGGCCTATGGGGAGGGAAGACTTGTTAAGGCCAGAAAAATTAGTGACAGGAAAGCTGAAAATATTTGACAATGTGGCCGAATGCCAGTATCACCCCTTTAGAGGTAAGGGAGACACTTTTAATCATGTGGGGAGATTTTTCAACTTCCCAAAATTATGGGAGAGTAACAAGGGAAGACTACAACTGTCCAGAATCCTGAAAGGGGAGTAGTTGCCTGTCCAAATTCTAAATTCACATAAGTCACAGGCACACAACTCTCTTTGACTTCACAGGCTGCTTGTAGTCTTGGCTGGAGCAGTCAGGAGTTGCACAGATATATGCACACGTATAGACAAACACACATGCTGCCACTCTGCACACATGTGTGTGTATGTAATTAAAATAGTTTTCTCCCTGCTGCAGGGGAAAACAGCTCCTCTTCCACAATATTTTCTGCATATTCAAATATCTCAGTGTTGTGCAGGAATTTATTTGTGGAGAAAAACACTTTTTTGCACAAAAATCTGTTTCCATTCCTGTGGGCTGTATGTTCTCTATCCCTACATAAAGCATATTGATAATTTGCTTCAGAGTAACTTGTCCTTGTTATTGTTTTTGTGTGCCTTCAAGTTGTTTCCAACTTATAGTGAGCCTAAGGTGAACCCATCTTGGGGTTTTCTTGAGATTTGCTCAGATGGGGGTTGTCATGGCCTTCCTTTGAGGCTGAGAAAGCATGACTAACCCAAGACCACTCAATGGACTTCCATAGCTGAGTGGGGATTTGAATCCTGGTCTGTAGAGTTGTGGTTAAATGCTCAAATCACTACACCACACTTCCTCCAAGTCATCCTACAAGGGCTAAATACCTTAAAGGCACCCAATCCTTTTACATCGTGGAAGTTAAGCAGGGTCAGCCCTGATTAGTACTTGGATGGGAGATTGCCAATGAATGCTAGATGCTGCAACCTATACTTCAGAGGAAGGAACTGGCAAAAACATCTCTGAGTATTCCTTTCCTAAGAATACAATGCATCAGGTTGCCACGAGTCAACAGGCGCCTTGAAGGCAAACATGAGAAAACCCTCTGAAATTCATGGGGTCACCATAAGGCAACAGGTAGTTTGAAGGCAGAGACACACACAAACAAACTGTCTGAAATGTACAATTGTATTACATGCCATCTCAGTGTTCTTTCCTAAAAAGTATCTGGAGTATTCTGAAGTTCACCACACAGAAGTTATACAAAGCCTCATTACATTATATTTTAACATATCAACATGGAATAAAAATATGTTGGAACATTCTAGCTAATATTTAAAACCTGTTTGTATTTTATCTGTGCTGTTGAAGAAGCTGAGATTCAGTTTGCTTTTGCAGCATGTCTTGAGAAAATCATGCTGCTTAGCACAGCTGACACTCTTGTTCCATTGAAGTATAGATTGGTAGAGACCAAAAGCTACCCCCATCAGATCTGTTATATGGCAGAACCAACCATACATCATCTGTTCATTGATTAGCCCTCCACATGTGGCATGTACACTATTAGAAACAAAAAGGCAGACACAATACAGAAACGTGCCTATGTATAGAATATATAGTTGCTGAGGACTCAAACAAGTGAATTAAGTCTGATTATTGCAGGGCAACTCTCTTGTTAAGCTGTATGTAAACAGGGGAATACTAAAGCGGATAAGAGAAAGTGGATAAGGGTAAAGATTTGTTAAGTCATAAATAGCAAGTCACATAAAGAAAGCACTGAGCATAAAAGGGAATCAGCTAGTGTTTGCATAGTGGTCATTTGAATTGTCACTGGATCTATTGAACTCACTTTCTAACTGTGGAGATAAAATATCAACTGGAAGCATTTATTTTGTAGTTCTGAAATGCCAACTTGGCATTGCTGAATAAAAATAAGGAACACTATGGGGGTATCAAAGGATACTGAGTCTCCAGTCAGTCATACCCAGGAAGCATCCCCCCCCCCACTGCCGCTCTTTCTTGGGTTACCGTGGAGAAAAGAACAGTACGCAAACCACCAGAAACCATTCCCTGAAGCTGCTTTGGTCTAGTGTGGACCACTTTTTGAACTGGGGTGGGTGGATTAAAAAACAAGTAGGTCCATGGGAGCAGCCTTCAGCATGAAAATCTGTTAGAAAAAAGGGGTGCACAGAGCATATACCTGTATGGGGCCCTTTGGGTTGTAGTTTAAGGGGACAGTGCAAATCATCTTGCAGTGATCTAATGGCAGCAACTGCCCTTTGCAGGCATCTGCTTGGCACATCCAAAGAGCCATTCTTAAGGCATGGTCTTGTAGCGGATTCAGACAGTTTAGAGGGTGATTGAGAAACATCAGGCTATGTTCTCATTGCGGGTATGTAGTTATGGCAAGAAAATATGACCTTGAATACTTATTGTGCCGAAGAAACCTGTTGTGCTGAATATGCAAATAGTATTCCAATATATGGAACAATTTTGCTAAGCAGAGAAAAAGTTATGTGAAAAAGTTTTCTTCCCCCTCCTCTGTTTCCTTTTGAGTGTAGTCAAGCTATCTCTCCCAGCTACTCTAAAAGAGGGAGGATCCATAGCTTGGTGGTAAAGCTCATGCTTCGCATGCAATCCCTTGCAGCTCCAGTCAGAAATTACTTTGGGTAGTAGGACCTGAAAACAACTGAGATTCTGGAAACTCACTTCTGAAAAGAGCAGATAAGAGTGGACTTGATGGACCAGTAATCCCACTCATTATAAGGCAGCTTTCTATGCTTTTTGTACTTAACGTGAAGCATTTTTTTTTTAAAAAAAAGATATTTCACAGTGTTGTCACTGTGGTTTCTGTTCTGATAAGAAAATGGAACTTATTCACAAGGAGAATTTCCCAGTTGCTCTAGTCTATTGGAACTTGATGTTGATTATGTGACTAAAGACCTAAAATTACAAAAACAGAAGGCTTAATTTGTAATAATGTACAGTTTTTCGTGAATTAATGTGGTAAGTTCACTTGAAGAAGCCCAAACTGTTGGTCTCAGCATAGCAAATCCCCTCAAAACAAACCTATGCTGAATTTGATGATAAGTTAGTGAATTTGAAGTGGCATTTACTAAATATATCCAAAAACGAAACTTTAAAATCTTCAATTTAATAATAAAAGCACATGCATATTTTCATTTTGCTAATGGAAAATCTGTTCCTAATAACATTACACTTTTTAGATCTGAACATGTGCTTCTTCCATTAAATCAGCTTTCTTCAATCTAGTACCCTCCAAGTGTTTTTGAACTACAGCTCCTCTAAGCTTTAGCCAGCAATGTTAGTGGCCAGACATTATGCAACTTGAAGTTCTCAAAAATTTGGAGAGTGCCAAGCTGGGGAATACTGATTTAACTTGTCAAAAATCTTTCAGTGGTTTAGATTTTGAATGTTAATATTTGGAAATTAACTCTTGCTTTTTGACATGGCATTAAACTAACTTATCACAAATTCATTTAGGACAATCTCTGAAATAACTATGCTTTTCTATTTAGCATAAATGCTTACTGGTGCTTATAAATGCTTAATGGTGTCTGCAAGCTGCTGTTTTATTCAACTTTCCTAAATTTCAAACATCTATATTTTACTCTCTTATATGCTTTTAACTAAGGTATAGTAGATGCATTTTTTGCTTCAGTACTAATTCAAGGTGTAATATTCATCTCTTTAGAAAACAAAACATTTTTGTTGTTGTGCATGCCTAGTGTTCTGTATGTTGTATATTGCATTCAGAATATTTTTTTCCTTCTCACCTATCCACAATGCAATGCCGTTCCCATGATGCACCTCTGCTTGCTGTTTACCTGTATGTTAATTCGCTTGAATCCCATTGGCCCACTGCCATCATGTGCTCGCTGCCTGTTATTAAAAGACTCAGTCGACTGCCAAAGCAATGAAGCGACCTCTCGAGGCAACTGTAGACCTGGTACTTTGACCTTTCACCTTTTGCTTTGCATGTAGCTTTTCCGAGATGCCAATAATTTTAATGTTACCCAAATTGTCGTATTAATTTTACAAAAAATAATTTCAGTATTTAGCCATTTTGTTTTCACACGTAGTTATAGCAGCTTCTTTCTAACAACATTTCATTGTCAAGTATATTTACTTAAAAATTGAAGTGAAGAAAAAAACATGCATTTGTAATTGAAGATGCTTATTGAATGTCAATTTCTATAGATAATGTTAGATACATATCATGTTTACATTGTAATAAATACAAGTGCTTTTTTTTCTTCTTCTGCTATTTCACTCCTGTATAAAGAAAGCGCTTTTGTTTCCCTTAAATTCCCTTTGGTCTTGAAAAGCTTTTTTGTTGTTGTTGTTGTTGTTGTTTCAGTTATTGTGGTGCTATAATTTTAGTTTAATTGTGCCATGCATTTACGATCAGTAACAAACAAAAAAAGTGCCATTCATTTGACAATGTTGCTGTTTTGAATTAATGTGCATGGCAAGGCATCTTCAACTGTTAAATTTTATAGTGCAGTCAAAAAAAAAGTATAAGCTGTTAAAAGTTCTGTCATGCTCACTGTGTTTTGTTTTCTTTTTTCCTTTTATAGGCCTTTCCTCCTGGTGTACTTCATCCTTTACCAAAGAGACAAGCACTTGAGAAAAGCAATGGTGCCAGTGCTGTTTTTAATCCCAGTTTCTTGCACTATCAACAGGCTCTTGCTAGTGCACAGTTGCAACAACATGCAGCCTTTATTCCAACAGGTATGTTATTCTTAGAATTTTTTTAAAAAACTATTATTAATTTCTTCAGCAGCAGTGAAAACTTCTAGTGTTTCTCACATTTGCTGTGCTTTCATCCTTTTCTAACATCTTTCATGACACAGGAATTATGAGGGGGTTGGGGAATGAGTTTTTATTTCTTAATATTTCTGAAGAATGTTTTAATTTCAGAGATGTTTGTCAGTGCTGCCAAAAGGCTTTGAACAATCCAAGGAATTGCTTATTGTTAGTCACTTGTGATATATGTCATAGCAGCGAAGAGAGCATAGTCTCTGTAGAGTTTCTGCCTCTTTGAAGTGTGTTCTACAAGATGCATTTCTATACATGTGCTTTGAGAATTGAGAAGAACCTACAGGAAAAAAAGCAGACTTATTCAAATTCACTAGGAGCATTTTAAGTACTTGTAATTACTAGCTCTGTTGTTCAAGTGTATCTTGTATGACTAATTTTTCTGTTCTCAACCAGAGTAAAATTTCTACTTTACATCCAGCTTCTTGCTACTATCCAAATTCTTTCTCATATTACTGAAAATTTTAAATTGATGATATATTTGTCCACCCAAAACAGTATAGGTAGGAAAAATATATACTTAATGTGGAACAGGCAATCAAATGCAGCATAACAGTTCCATTTTCTTCTTGCTGTCTGCCATCTCAGGACTTCATAAATTGTTTGAAAATGAGGATATTAAAAGTAGCATAGATTATGGAAAGAGAATGTATCACAGTTAATAATATCTGTAAGATTCATTCAAAGGGAAGAACCTGATTTGTCCGTTGGCAATAATTCTACGTTTTGTTTTTGTTTTGTTTTTTGGTAGAGCAGTGAAACTCAGGATGGTGACCCTGGACCAGTACAGCTGCCGGTCCATAATGAGTTTCCAGGAAAAACAAAGAAACAGACATAATTCATAGGCATGTTTATAGTGCCTGACCAATTAGAAATGTATTTAACACAATAGGAAAAAAAAATTGTTGGTTCCTACTTCAGTTAGCCTGCCAAGCACTGTTGTAAAATACATAGTATTGGCTGTAATGATAAAAAGAGAAAGTAGAAAATCTTGCTTTTTAATCTTTTTAATCTGCTTTTTAATGTTTAACCCAGTGTCAGTGTTGTGCTTTGATAAAACAGCATCTTTTGTTGTATAGATATTCCCTAGATTATGTGCCCAATAGTATATGTTCACATATACCACACACCTTTGCAGGAGTTCACTTGATATTATTATTAGTTATCTGGAAAAAGAGAATGGGATCATGGTTCCCTCAGTTAGAGGAGAACATTTGTATGTGTATATGCATAGACTCCCCATGCAGAACCCCAGGCATGCACTGGGAGACCCGACATGCATACAGGGTCCTCCTTTCTCTCAATGCCCCCCTTCCCAGTGTACAGATAGTGAGAAGATAAGGATGATGTTGACCTAGGCTTTCCCTGGGAGTTGGAATCCCCTCCGTATGATTGTTAATTGCACAGCAAGAATGCTGCTGTAGAGCTGTGTTTTGTCTGGGCTGGAATCCTAAAAAGAGTTCAGTTATGACTTGAAACATTGGATCTCATGGACACAAGTTGCTGCAGCTGTTTGATGCCTGATACATGAGTGGCTTGCTTGTGTAAGCAATCTAAAGTCTAATTCAGAGCCATATAGAGGAGTGCATACAGAGATCCCCGTGGGATAACAGGATAATGCCCCCCCAGTTCCATTTTAGATAAAGTCCTTAAAGTAGCCATTGAAATCTTCCATGTGTTCCACTTTAATGCACAATCTTTCAAAATCTAATTGTTAGCACCAGCTCTTAAAATGAAGTCATGCAAATATAAATTGACCAGAAGTGCTGCCACCTGTTGGCAACTTGAGCTTGTAGTATAGGGATGTAGCTTCCATTTCTGGGAGAGGTGGATGGCCTGCCCAATAAGCATGTTTTCAGATGGAGAGGAACAGCCCTCTATTGCTACAAGAGTGAAGTTCATTTATGGCTGAGCACCTATCAGTATGGTCATCCTGTTAATGAACATATATGGATGCTTTCTTGGTGGAAATGAGATCAGCCACATAAATTTATCCTCCTGCACCATCCTGCTATATATATGCTGTACAGTCTATAAATATAAAGCCTCAGAGCAGCTTTGGCTATTCAAAACAAATAAATTTGTTTGATTGTTAACAAAGCAAAATTTAGACTAATCAAAATATATCCATTTGCAGTATAGTTGGTTTAAAAGAGGAAGTGTGTGCTTCCCAGCTCCTCTTTTCAGAGTTTCTTGAAAATAAGAAACCAAGGCTACCTTAAAACAGGAAGAAAGGGCTTACATAGGCGTCCATATGTGAAGCCAAAGCTCAGTGATGCTAGTGTAAATAGAACTAAGCTGTGGTTTAATATTGCATTTGAAATCAGCCATTCTGTAGTATCCAGGGAGTGCAAGTATGCGTATAAGATACTGATAAATCATTACCAGGATTGTTTGTTCTTTGTTGGAAAAGCATCCTCTTTGGCTCCTATTATGTAATGGGCAGTGGAATAAGAATTAACTTCATGAAGACGTTCAAGATAGTCTCCTTTTGCTGAATGTTTCCAGCATTTGCATTTATCAAAAATCCCCACATATCTCAATATATGATTGCATGAATAGCAGCTGTGGACATTATAGTTCTACAGTATCCTACAGTACATTTTAAAGCATTTATATGAAGGGCCTTGAAACCTATATGAAACCCATAGTAATCTACATGAATTTTTAAAGTGTCCATTTTCCAATAATTTCTATTAAGAGCTTCTCAAACATATAGTTTTGCCCTTAACTTCAAAGTAAAAATGTGCAAAGAAACAGATGCCCTGACTGCATCCTTTGCAAAGGACCTATATCAACAAGCTGTCAAGAGAAATTGTTTTCTGCTTTGCAGGCAAAATTTAAAAGGCACAAAAAGAAATTGTCAGGCTTCGTCTGTGCTCATTCACATCTTCCCACTACGTGGGTTCTAGCTATATGCAACTTTGGTATCATTTGTACACAGCAACATATAAAGTAGTCCATCTCTGGTCCATATCAGTTTCAAATGTCTGTTCTGTCCAGTTTCTTTATCATTTAATACAGAAAAATCCATATTAATTTTCATTCCCAGCTTTCTCTAGCATACACATTTTTGTACATTCATTTCTGTAAAGTGTTGTTGTTATTTTACAAAGGACACAATGTCCTTGATCTATGTAGTTTTGAACCAATTCCATTGGAAAATAGTGCAAAAGATAACTTTGGTCTCATTCTGCATTTAGTCTAGTTAAGTTCCAATTAAGTTGGTTCATTTAAAAATGTGGACAAAACAAAATTCTTGTCCATCTCTATTTGTATGTGTGAGTCCCTGGGAAAAACAGTGGGATGGAAAGAAGTGTGACATCAGTGCTCCTTTTGTACCTCCTCTTGTTTCATTGATTGGCTGGGACCATGCTGTAGATAGCAGTCAGCCATTCACACTGAATAGTGGAGGGCAAGGCATGAGCTTGTCTCATCTGCCAAGGAGGAGAAGAATCGATCCTGTTTCACCCATGGCATACCAACACTGTGGAGCACATCCATGCAGGAAGCTCTGATAAAAAGTTGATCTTTAGTGCAAATTGACAGGAAGTTTCTGAAATGACATGGCTCACTTTTGCATACCGACCCTGTATGGAATAGAGTGTGCTTTTTTTCACACTCTGAGCAACTGTGGCCTGAGCAACTGTGGAAGGCTAGGGGGCCGTGTTAACCCCTAGAAGAACTTGGGAGGGCCATGTCCCCTTACCACACCCACTCCCACCAAGAAAACACAATATGTTTGCCTTCATGCACCCTGTAGGGGACATGGGGGCAATCTTATCATTTTAGGGACTTTCCTGGGTCCCTAGAGGGCATTTTGTGCCATTCTGAGGCAAAAAAAGAAAAGGTTTTGAAAAACTTTGCAAAAATCTGTTTTCAGCCTGGGGGATCCAGGGGGATCCAAGCATGGTGGAAATGTCCTCTATACCCAGTATAGGTCATTTTGGCACACTTTGGAGAAAAAAAGGAAATAATATAAAAAAAAAACCCTATTGATCTCTGGGGCAACATATGGCCTGTTTGCTGCACCTTGCTCACTTTGTGTGGGTGGGGATAAGAAATCTAGATTGTAATCCACCATACCTCTTAGAAGAATACCGTACCACATACAAAGGTTTATGGTCCATTATCCCATGTGGAGAAAACAAGGTGCCATACATTGTTTCAAAATAATCTCTTGGCTATAATGTAATTGGTAAATAGAGATTTTTCACGTACTCCAGTGATTTTAATCTACAGTAGTGTTAATCCCTTTGTATTAACCAGGAGCCTGTTCGCTTTAAAGAATTGTGGTGCTATGATTCCACTTTAACTGCTGTGGTTCTGTCCTGTGGTATCCTAGGATTGGCAGTTTAGGGACTGGCATTTAGAGCACTCCAGTGCCTCACCATGCTGCATATCCCAGGATGAACTACAGCAGTTAAAGTGGAATCATAGTGCTATAATTCCGTAAAGTGAAAGTAACGTGAGCTCATCTTAGGCCTTAAAGAAATAGAGAGGCTCTGTGTCTTCCTTGCTTTTTAAAATGGTACCGATGGCACTCTAGTATTTTTAGAAGCAGTTAATATATCATCCTTAGATGAAAGTGGGAAGAAATTAATGCTGAAATTTCTTTTAAGTGACTTCAAGATTGATAGAATGTTAAGACCGATGGAAGTATGAGAAATTATACATCTGGGCTTTTTAAAGATAGAAATGTTTAGTTGACACATGTGGAAAATATGGAGTAATATGCTCTCCTTCTTTGTACCTCTGTTTTTCATTATGTCTCATACATATTGCCCACTAATAATCTACAATCCATTGCCCAAAAATGCTAGGCATCTCACTGATTTTTCCAGAATAACAGTGAAGTAAAATAATTGTAGATTGCAGACTTCGTTAGTATACAGTTTGCACAAACTTTCATGATCCCAGATGAGTATAGGTTTTTTCCCTTCAAATGATGTTTGTTTTTAATTGTGCATAGTAAAGGAAACATTAAATCTTTCCCTTAATGTTGATCCTTCCTAACATAGCTATCTGTTGGTAAGGCTCTGTTTCTGTTATTATTATTAATTTAAACTGGGTTTTTAACATAGCATTTTTAAAAGTTTTTTTTTATTACACTGGAAAATGTGACTTATGAAAGTTCAGGACATGTTCTGATTTCAAAATACATTGTTTATATGGGCCATTTACCCACTTTCTCTTGTGTATCAGGGTCCAGAAAACAGTGAGTTAGGGTATATGAAGTGATTCCAGAGCTCCCATTTGATATTAAGAAAAATACAAGGGCGTGCTGATCTTTATGTTAAGCTGAGAGATGAAATTCACACTAACATCACAATCTGTGCATATTTATTTTGAAAGTGAGTCCACTTGCTTTTAGTGGCCATATATTCTTTACCTGGTAAGCATGTTTAGGACTACAAGCTAAATAATAAATCTGTCTTGACAGACTTGATAAAGAAAGGCACTGATATTTTTGGGTTGGAGTAATTCCTGTTGAAGTCTATGGGACTTACTTCTGAATAGACAGGATTAGGGGAATGTGCTATAAATTTAGCAGAGAAAAATCAGCATTTTTGTTGTAACAAGTGATTATATTTCCTAAAAAAAGAAAAAAGAAAAAAAAACTTGATTTACATGATTGATACTTCAACTTTAAAGGGAGTTGGGTGAGCCTCAAAAATAGCCTGGAGCCATACATTATCTTCCCCAATTGAAAGCAAAATTTGTAAACAGTGGCCAGGTAACCTAGTGTCATGCATGTTTAGAAGGAGGTTCCGTTGAGTTCAGCAAGGCTTACTCCTGAATCCGTTTACAGAGTGTTATATACACTGGGCTGCAACACGAAATATACATGCTCACCAAATTTAGTAGGATACTGATGATTGTTAGATAATCCATACTATTCAGGATGATTGTTTTTTAAGGGCTAGTTCCTATTGCTGGAATAAAATACTGACTGAAGTCTTTGCTGCATGGGTTTGGATTTAGATTCATAATTGTGTTGTATATTAATATTTCTGTTATGAAGAGAAATGCTTTAAAATAGCAAAGAAATTAAGAGTGAGTTCTCTGAAGTTGTATTTAACTCATTTGGCTTATCCTTGGGGATGCTTGGATCTCACTTTGAATGTTAACTCTAAACAGCTAACCTGTTTCTTCCCTTTATTCACTTTTTTCACCTATCATTGCATGACACACAGGGTCAGTTTTGTGCATGACACCTGCTACCAGTATTGGTAGGTTTCAAACTTCTTTATTGATCTCTTTTTTTATTGTATTCTGTAGCTTCCTTTGTTTTGAGGAACTAAAACATAAGACAATTGACTCAATCTGGTTGTTCATTTGGACTTTGGCTTGAACTGTTGAACTTGTTTCAAAAATAAATTTAAAAAAACAACCCTGCTGCTTAGATGCAACATCTCTTGCTATAACAATTCCACTGCAAAAAGCCCAGTTACCATGAATTCCAATCTGCTTTTCTGTTTTCAAAAAAAATTCTCTTTCTATATTTTATAATGCTGGCATGATTGAATCATAAAATATTGAAAAAGCAGTCTAATTTCATCAGTGTTCTGAAGTTTCATAGTGGTGTGCCTATTTCTTCTTTTTGCTGTGTTGTAAGAAAGTTTTATCAGCGTTTCCCAGAAGCTTGGGATGATTTTAATACTGGCCGTAAAATATTGAAACAAGTCTTGGGGCTCAGTAATATTTCATCTTGAGTTAAAATAAAACCACCTTAATAGTGCAATCCTATACATGTCTGCTCAGAAGTAAGTGCTGCTGAGTTCAGTGGGACTTAACAATCAGGTAAGTGTGTATAGGATTACAATCTATATGTCAAAACGCCAGAACATTTGACTTTTCGAATTTTTTTCTGCAAAAGAGAAATTTGTGCAAGAGACTTTTACCCAATCCACTTCTGTATTCAAGTAATTAGATTCAGTAAGATGCTAGCTTAGATCTACCAAGTGCTGTTTATATGCTTCTGAAGTGGACCAGAGTGAAGCCATCAGTCAGCTTCAAAAGCCTATTCCCTCCATCTAAAAGTTAGTCTCTAATTGGCTGGTTCTTCCTGCCACATGGGCGCTTGCTATGAAGAAGTTCTGCCGGCCAATATAGCACCCTGAAGCTTCTCCACACCAATCATAAACAGGCTGTCTGGTTAATCAGGAGATTGTTTATTACTGGCTAAAATGATAAATGACTGCAGATTATACAATAAACCAGATTACTTGTGGGAGTCATAAAAAGTCAGTGGTATGCAGCTATGTTAGCAAATAAGCATTCCTGCTATTTCAAAAGCATAACAAAAATTAAACTTAATCTAAGAAGGCATGAAATCAAACCCAGGTTGCTTTTAATTAATCTTCCCATATACAACATTTAAAAAGAAGTCTAGTATTCTGTGCTTAGTATGTTGTGGAAAGGAATAAGCTAGTCAGATTAATGTGAACAGAGATAAAGGAAAAAGGACTTGATGAAGGAGACAAAGTAGAGGCAGTATGCCAAAGAGCTTTCATAGGCAATCTCTTGAACACACTTCTCATTGTGTGTGCATGTTTGCCATAAGAAAAGGAATTCATTCAGCTGGGGACAGAGCAACTATTGCAAACAGTTAGAAGATCTACAGGACAGTAGTAATGAAAACTGGAAGTTGATCAAGACTGATGTGCCTGGTATTGCTTCTGATTGAGTAATGGAGCACTAAGTAGCTGAAAACTACAAAGAGTCAGTATAAAGACAGCAGAAGCTTTTGCCTGCTTATACAGAACCAAGATCCAGGTATGTTTACAGGACTTCAATTCCAGATAAGTGTGGATAGGATTAAATCCTTAGAGAGAGAACACAGATATAAAAACTGGAAATAACAATTATTTTAGTATGATTTGCCAAAAATAAGGCTATCTTGAAAAGATCAGAAGAAGAAAACAAAAAAAGAAGAAAAAGAAGAAGAGGAGGAAGAAACAGCTGTCAAAATATGATAATATCCTGTTTATAGGCAGAAAGAGTATAAGGTTAGATTGGCCCAAGATTAAATTCTAAAAAGGTATAGAAAGATAGAGTTGGAAGAGACCCCAGGGGCCGTCCAGTGCAACCCCCTGCTGTGCAGGAACACCTATCAAAGCATTCTCAACAGATTGCCATCCAGCCTCTGCTTAAAAACCTCCAAAGAAGGAGACTTCACCACAATCTGAGGCAGCATATTCCACTGCTGGACAGCTCTGACCGTCAGGAAGTTATTCCTGAGGTTCAGGTGGAATCTCCTTTCCTGCAGCTTGAATCCATTGCTCCTTGTCCTAGTCTCTGGAGCAGCAGAAAACAAGCCCTGCTCCCTCCTTGACATGACATCCTTTCAAAGCAGTAACATCTGAGAGAATGACACAGAATTATGGCATGGTAGGGTAAATGAGAATGAAATACAGTCCTCCTTCCACATTCTTGGGTCTGACCTTCGCAAATTTGATTATTCACAAGTATGTGTGTCTCCCCACCATTGTCCTCCTCCCATTCTCTTCTGTTTTGTTGGGCATAGAGAAGGGAGAGAAGCATACCTGAGAAAAAGGCAAGAGAATTGGGGGGAGGCACATTCATCCATTCTCCCCTCTGGAGCTCCCCCTCCCATTCCCATGCATTTGGCCCCAGTGGGAGAACACGTACTTAGGCAAAATGCAAAGGAATGGGAGGAAGACTCACCCCATCCCCATTTCTTTGCATCTTCCTTGGTACAAGGTCTCTATGCTGGAACAAAATGCAAAGGAATTGGGGGAGGGAGGCTCATGCGAGCCTTCCTTTTCCCTTTCGGAGCTCCCTCCTCCAATTCCCATGCATTTTGCCCTGGCACAGACAGAGAATTTGTACCAAGGCAAAATGCAAAGGAAATTGAAGGGGGAAGACTAGTGTGAGCCTTCCTTTTCCCCTCCAGAGCTCCTCCCTCCCATTCCCATGCATCCCCCCGCCGTGTGGAGAATATGCCCCTAGGCAAAACACAGAATGGTGAGGGGAGCCTTGGAAGGGAATGAGAGAATGACTGTGGTGGGTGGGTGAGTAATTATTCATGGTTTTTCCACTTTCGCAAAGGTTCTGTCTTCCGAACCCTTGGAAAGTGGAGGGGCTACTTTATAATCATATTCAGAATCTTCCTGCCATCAAACAATTACCGGTAGAAGACAGGATAGGGAAGATTACACAACACTGACAGCTAAAACATCACAACAACTTAAGTGCCCTGAAAACAAAAAGGGTTGTGAGGAGTAAAAATGATTGGATCTTAACTGTTAAAACAGGATAGTGTAACTTTCTTCCTAACCTCCTTCTGAATTGCAGTCCACAGAGCCCTCCTAAAGCTGTTCTTAAGCACTGAGGTGAAGTGAAACTGAGGTGTGAAATGGTGGCATCACGAGGTGCACTAGACATGTATGCTCCTTGCAAATTTTAGTCCTAGCAATAATGATTTCAAAAAACTAAGTGAATTCCAAATAAGCACAGTCCAAACACCCCTAGTTTTATCATATAGGATTTTAAAAACTTGGCAAGAAAACCCATGCTAGAATGATCATGGAGTTTTTGGATTAAAAACTTGTATGCCATTGCCATAATGAACAGGCCAATTTCATGAAAGCATTGTTTGAAATCCACAGTGTTAAATTAAAATACCAAAAATGATAAATTAATCATTTGGTGTTTTTTTCTGGGAATCGCCGATAACTGTGACAAATTTCCTTTAAATTGTACTTGTAATAAGCTATTTTCCCTTTTGTTTTATTTCTCTGCCATGCTTTCTTGCTTTGCATTGTGATTGCATGCCATCTGCTGGTTTAACCCATGATGGCTTGCTGCTCTGATTTCACCATGCCAAAATTCCACTTCCATTGCCATAATGCTACACACTCCTGTTCATTGCTTCCATGGCTCCCCTCCTGAAAGTACCCATGATGCACAGCGCTACGTCCGCCACTGTCTCTGCAACAACAACTCCTGCAACAAGTGTCCCCTTCGCCGCAACAGCCACAGCCAATCAGGTTTGCTCCTTTTAAAGCTTTCTTTCACAAATCCCAAACTCTAAATGAGTGCTGGTACTTATTAAAAAAATTCTCCTGGAGAATTTTTTTTCTTCATGTTTTTACCCATCAAACTTTATTTTGAAGTAGTTCTCCAGCAACTATTTATGGACAGGTTGCACTTATTTAGAGTTAACATTTATTGCAAATAATGGTGTAGCTATGTCTAATGTTGCGCTATTTGTTTTTTGTTTCTAACACCTGTGTAATTAACCCAAATGATGCGCAGTCATTTTAGTGATGGTCACGTTATACAGAAATGATGTTGCTAATTTCTAAATTTGGAGATGGGGGTTGTGTTAAATGAGGTTTCAAATGTTGACTACCTTTTCTTCTTACAGTAAGTATAACTAACTAATTGATATTTTCCTAAAGGCTGAAACAAGCTCCAAAAGGACAAAATCAGCTGTACTTAGCAGCTGGGAATAATTCATATTTGTGCTTAGCATGAGTATTTGGAAAGCTGCTATTACTTTTAGATGAGGAAACGCTAATTAAATTTGTCTGAGAATTGTATTGGTATTAGTATCATCTAGTCTGCTAATAATTGTTGTTTTTTGTTTAATATCTCTCTATATTTGAAGATTTCTGTTATTTTCCCAAATAACAAAAGTGAACGTTAAAGTTCTCCAAGCAGGATTTATATCAGCGTAGATATAGAATATAGGATGAAGTCTAATAGTCATTACGGGTCTCTTTCTAGTTTTTATTTGTTTTCATTCTTGGCTTTTTTTTTAAAGTGATAATTCAGTTCAGGAATAAAGTAAAATAACTCCTAATCAAGCGTGCAAGTTGTTTTCCCAGTTCTCTAGCATTCTGTTCTTGCTTTCTTAGTATTACATCCTCCAAATCTATACACACCAGGAGTGAGAAAGCTCTTGAAAGTCTAGGGACCAATTTTTTCACACACATACCCACCACTACCCCAGGGTCATCACAGAATGTATTTGTTCCTTTTTCTTTTTCAAAACCAGAAACTGATTGGAAATTCATTTTAGTTTTTGCAAAAAAGAATAGGGAAGTCCACTCCAGCCCCAATGCATACTACCCCCCAGCAAGACCAGAGAACAGTCACTGCTTATAAAGGTTTCTTGGAATGGGTTATTCACCATTTTCAACAGGGAAAAAAAAAAGCACAACCAGAAAGGGCTTGGGAGCTGTTGGCTTGGTGGTTATGTGTCTCCATGGACTGTATAATTCCCAGCCCTGCTTTAGGCAGACTGTTCTGGTACGTGAACCAGGAGGAGAAAGCCTATTAGAACAGAAGTAATGGGAAAGCCAGAGTGGTCTAGTGGTTTGAATGTTGAACTAGGGGCCTTTCCGCACAACACTGTTACAGTGTTATTACTCCACTTTCAATGTCCTATGGAATCCTGGGGTTTGTAGTTTGGGGAGGGGCATTTAGAATTCTCAGCCAGAGAGCCCTTTGGCCTCAGGAAACTAGAAGCCCCAGAATTCCATAGGATGTTGAAAGTGGAATAATAGCACTATAATAGTGTAGTGCAGGAAGGCTCTGGGATTTTGGGAGGCCAAGGTTCAAATGCCCCTTCAGCCATGGAAACCCACTGGATGACCTTGGGCAAGTAACGCCCTTTCAGCCACAGAGGAAGGGGATGGCATACCTCCTTGGAATAAATCTTGCCAAGAAAAGTTGGAAATGACTTGAAGGCACACAACAATGACAACACATGGGAGAGAAGGTGAATTGTTGCAGGTTGGGACTGACTAATAAGTTGCTCCGCTGTTTTTAACAGCTTTTTAAATTTTCTCTTTTTGATGCATTTTCTAAATTATTTTAAATTGTTGTTGTTGTGTGCCTTCAAGTGGTTTATGACCTAATGGCAACCCTGAGGTAAACCTCTCATGAAGGTTTCCTAGCAAGATTTGTTATTAGTAGTTTAATTATATTTCAGTGATTATATGTTTTTATCTGTATTGTATTTGTTTTATTATGTGGTGAGCTACCCCGAGTCCCAGTTCTGGGGGGAAAGGTAGAATATAACTTGAGTGAGTGAATGAATGAACAGATGAATGAATGACTTCCCTGTTCCACAAAAGCATTGTAAGTATGTTGATAACTTCATTGGTTAGCCTTCCAGTATTTTCAACATAGAAAAAAGATGTTTGTGTACATACAGGTTCATCCAACCTGTTTTATGATTACTCCATCTTATTCACACAGTGATTTACCAAATTCTAAAACAACAAATTTACTCTTTCACAAATATATTTGTATTCTTAGCCTGCAAATCTTAATTGTCTTTCCATAAGATGATTGTTTGTGTCTTGCGTTTTTTGCCTGGCAAAATCCTCTTTCCTGTAAGCCATTTTGAGAGCTAGTTTGATGTCATAACGGAAATGCTAACCCAGGTGATAATGACTAGGAATATAAGACAATAGTTGGAGCTGCCGGAGTCCATTTGAACAGAAATTATTTTTAAAAACAACAGAAAGCCAACACTGAATTGTGGTTGTCATTCTGCAACCACGGTGAACCAGGTAGAAGCTTCACTATGTGGATTTTTCTAAGCAATATTCTTCCTTGTTCTAGATTTGCATTACTTCGTCACTCCTATTCCAAAATGCACGTCTTTTTGGTGCATTGGTGTGTGTTGGTTTTGTTTTATAAGAAGGAGGATGTGAGAAGCAACTTTGAGATAGGTACCACTTTTGGTACTACTTGCCATATTTATTATGAGTAGTGTAAAATATTTGTTATTAATTATTACTTAGTCATTACTTGTAATTAATTCCTCTTTTGGAGTAAGCATGTTAACATTATGATTGTAATTTGAAAAGAGACAAGTTCATTCCTTTCACAGTATAACTTAAGTGTTTTTGTTACCTTTGTGGTTACAGAGAGTAAGTGGCCTCCCTATTTAAGTGTGCTTTGTGCTACAGGCTAACATTTGTAGAATGCTGATACTCTTTAGAAAAATAAAATTTAATTCCTTTTTAAGAATAAGAAAGTAAATCAATGTAATTGTAATAGCAGCTAACTACTTTTTTGTTCAGGTCCTTCAGAATTGTAACTGTAACTAAATACTTTTTCAGAGCTACTGTCCAACTCTAGTTATATCAACATGATCCTGTGCCAACTTCAGCACTGTTGTCCTGTTTGGAAATCCCTTACTACCATAGCCTAGAATGGCTGTTAGATTATTCCTTGGTGGCCACACAGATTTGGACTGGAAGACATCTCTAATTAAGGGATTGTGAGGGCATTTACAGACAGTGATAAATAGCTATATTAGACTCAGGGCAATTTGTAGAAGATAAACTCATGAAAGAAGCTAGTATCCAAGGACTAGGCAGTGCTCTAAAAGGAGGAAGGTGCAAGAGAGTAGAGTACATGCTGTAACAGACCCCTGAAGCAAGCTGATTAGGACTGGGACAATAGCAGAATGGAGCTTCATGCACAGGCAGGAGGCCCAGGACTTTTCAACACTTCCTGTCCCTTCAGTTACTGAAACCAGATGTATGTATGTTAACAGTTTGACCATAAAGTGGGCATGAGAAGTTCCTTTTTTTTATCACTGTCTCTTCTCCAAAAGACCTTGGAGGGCTATACTGCTCTTGCAACCACTGCCTCTTCACCATCCACCAAAGAAAGAAAAGAAAAAAGAGAGAGAGGAAGAAGAAAAGATTTTTTGGTTTGCCTCCAAATGCATTTTAGGAGACATGAGGGAGGTTTTTCTTAACAATAGGAAGTGTATAGAGGTCGCTTCCTGATCAATTCCTATGTCAGAAAAGGCCTCTTTTGGGCCTAAATTAGCCTAAGAGGCCCAAAATGTGGTTATAATGCTTCTCGTGTCCCCTAGTGTAGTGCCTTTTCCTTGACTGGGCAAGAGCAGCTAGACAGTGCCAAGGTGCATCTCCACAGCTGAGGAAGAAGGAGCAACTCTTGATCTCTAGCTAAGTACAGGAGCCCCTCCACATTCATGAGGGTTAGGGGAACAGAACCCACACGAAAGTGGAAAAATCACAAATAACTCTCACCCCTGAAATTGCCTTCCAGAGCTCCCCCTCCCATTCCTTTGTCTCTGGCCCCACTGTTGGGGGGAAGGGCTTACCAGTACTTTCCCTTCAAAGGGAGAAGACCACAGTTATTCCTTTCTAGTTACTTCCAGCAGCCATCTTGAAAAGGAAGGAGTAGGAGCAAAGAGAGCATCTGACCAGTCAACAGCCATTGCACCACAGAAAGTTCATCCACATGGGAGAAAAGACACACCTCCAGCAGTGGAAGGGGGCTTTGTTCACCCAAAAAGAAAAAAAACATCCATTTTAAACACAAGCCTGGCAAGCCTGGGGTGAGGAATGCAAAGGAGTAGTAGGAGGAAAATGGATGGGAGGCAAGCATGCGCCTCATGAATAATCAAATTTGCAAAAGTCAAGCCCATAAGTGTAGAGTGAGGACTGTATGCTCATGAAGATCAAACAGGATCTTAGCCTTTTTTTTTCCATGCAACAAAATGGTACTAAACCAGGTAAGGAATTGTAATAAAAGAGTAAACTTCGAGGCACATTTTAATCATATTAAAATTAAAATTCTCATAAAGTTATAATTTAAAATATATTTTAAAACCTTATATTAAATGGAACACATCATAGTTCACCAATATTATTTTTTTTTTTAAAATCCAATGTCAGCTGTACCTTAACACCACCAGTAGAAAACTGGAAGAAACTCATACTCCCCAGAATATGTCTTGGATGGTTTTAAAAATATGAATGACTCAGTTTTAAGTAATGCCATTTGATAATTACTGCACCACTTATTTAGATAATACCTCAGTTAACTAACAACAGTCCCAAAGCCTTGGCTATTTATCTCTCTCTTTAAGCTCTGGCCCCAATTTCTAAGCTCTCTCTGACACACTTCATGCTGCCTCCTTTACTGAATGTGGCTTATGGCTCACCCTTGCTTAACAGGGGTTGCTTCACAAATCCTACTGTGCTTCACTGAGGTGCATTCATTCTTCTGAGAGGATATAGTATGTCCGTTAGGATGGAACTTTTGCATGCAGCTTCCAGGAAGTTGTTTTTGCAAGCACAGTACTTGAAAAAAGGCTACATGCACATAATGCAGGGGAAGAAAACTTGCTGTGTATGGGGTAGGTAGGTTGGGGGGACAGTTATGTTCTCTGTAATCACTGATCAGAGATAAAACATCTTATAAACATTCTCCACATTGGAAAGGAGAAGGGAGAGCTAACCAGTGACTTTCTCCATGCAGAAGGAGGCACAGAACTTTCTGTCAGAGAAGAGGGGCTTTTGCAGAAGCTGAAACCCATAGCATGATATCAGCTGGCCCACTGAGCAAGTTCTAGCTAGCAAGGAAGCTTACCAGAGTCCACTCTTGACACAGTGGATGGCTTGAGGAAGCAATCCACAAGTGAAAACCACTTTTTAGACTGTTGCATGTCACCAGACTAAGGTGGTGAAATAAGCCCCACTGCCAGAAATCTTATCACATTGTAGATGTGACTGGCTAACAAGAGAATAGGAGAGGTTTGGTTCACATGAAGCACCCACACTTTGTCTTTCAGCCCCTTATACAGAAAGCATGAGGGTCACTGCTGAAAGGTAGCCTTTTGCTCTTATTCAGCATATCTTTAATGTTCCCTCAGCTTGCAGAGGAACGAGGTGTGGGTGTGTGGAGTCTCATTTGTGAACAGATACAATATATTGAGATTGTAGGATATGTTTGCTAGTCATGTAGAAAGGCTATTAGGAATTTTTTTTATGTACAATGCTCTTTAACCCTTCTCTTAAACAAAAGGATTTTAAATTTTCGTGTTCCGTTGTGTTTTTTGACATCTCTCCTAGGGCCAGGAGGTGAGAGAGGAATATATCTTTACTGGGCCTTTATCATAGTGAATCAGTATTTTTTTTCCATAATTTTCTACAACAGCAGTTTACATTGAATAAATAATCAGTGCATCACATGTTGGGTACAAACCTAGACCAGGTTAATACCTTTCCTTCATTGTCAAGATCTCACTAACAGTTTATGTCCAGTCACTTTAATTTTAACTTAAAGTGGCTGGACACTTAACTAAATGTATACTCAACACAGAGAAAGAGAGTGAGAAAGGAGGGAGAAAGCATGCTAGGTTAGATCTAGAGAACTGGTCTTGATGCGTAGATAGACCCCCCCACACATGTGCAGTCCTAGCACAGAGAGTCTAGATGTATGCTACATAAACTCTTGATGTCCCATGAAAACATTCTAGGTCCAGGTGGGCATCTAGGCCATAGCTAACATCAGGTCAGTTTCCTAACAGTAAAAGGGGAGGGAAACATCCTCAAATGGGCTGCTCCTTCCTCTTGCTATAATGGGAGGAAATGGATACGCTTTTCCAGAGTGCCCCTTAGTGGGAACAACTCCTGAAAAGGTCTGTCTCATTCCTTCCCATCACTTCATTACATTATCTTTCTGTTTTGCTTTTAGCTTCAAATCTTTTCTCTCCTTTCCATGAAAGTATTATGTGTGTGTGGGGGGGGGCTAACAAGCTTTCTCTTTCTTCCTTTCCCCACCTTTTCTATCCTTCTGTCATGTATGAGATGGCCAACTATTTTTTGCAGCAGGGAAACCCTTTTCAACCAGGAATATCCCACCCTTTGCACATGCTGAGGAAGGTACCATGGAATGTTAGGGACTCACGTCCCTCTGCAGTCCTTCTACACAACAGCAGTACCAAGCTAGATCAGGAGTGAAGCAATGGGGTAGTCAGTGTAGAAGCGGGTAGGTGAGGGAAAATCCCAGATGCTCAGCACTAAACAAGAATAAAGAGGTGACAGAACAATTGGAGACTATTCTGAATACTTTGAGATACCCTTCTGCAGTCAACATGATAAAGGCACTCAAGCCACAGTCTGTGTCTTCAGCCTGTTGTTTCTCAAGCCATTGCCTCTACCAATTTACCTGCTTCAGCTGCAACCGGCCATTCCTTAGTTAAGGGAACCAGGACTGGATGGGTATGTTGTCTTCCATGCACCTCCGCTGTCCCTGCAAGTGAGACGAAAGACGTCTGTTGGAGAAAAATATCTTGTACCCACCTTCTGGCCTGTTCCAGAATCTCCACAATCTTACTTGGAGGTCATCTTGACTGACACACAATACTTTTTTCCCCAAATTGGACTCCAAGACTTCTCTTTCCTGACAAAGAAACTTAAAAAAAAATCCATCCTAGTTTGCTTGTCCAAAGAGGACAATCTAGACCTCCCTCTCCTCTCCCACCTCAAATGTGATGAAAAGCTCTTGACTGATGAGAATAGAGCATTTTCTCTCCCATTCGACTCTTCTAGGAAGAGGAGTAACACCCCACTGAAAAAAGCCATCTCATCTAAGGCCCTTTACGCAATGCACCTTTTTGCGAAGCCGGAGTGCAGAGATTGTGTGAGCAGCCTCTAGCGAGAGGCTCTCACTTCCTGGTTCCTTCAGCTCCACAGCTGCTGCCTGCCCCGCCTCTTCCTTCCACAGTGCAGCCTGGGAGTTTCCCAGGCTGTGCTGGGGCAGGAAGTGTGAGCGCCGTGGCTCTGGAGCTCCGCACACATGGCAAGTGCGCGCGGGGCCCTAGAGCAATGCGCGATCGCACACCATTTTCAGCTCAGCTGAAAATGAAAAAGTGTGTGGTTGGCGCCTGCCAGCCCCTGGAGCGTCACGCGATTGTGAGTGCGTCGTGTGGACCGCTCCTCACATTCGCATGATGCTCGAGGGGCCCGTTTGCATGGCAAATGCCGTGCATAAAGGGTCTTAGTCTTAACTGTCCCTCCAAGTCACAATAATTCCAGGCTTTTCTGCAGAATGCTGGAGAGCAGTTCCCCATGGTAGCACCCCTTCAGATATCACCTTTCCAATAGATTTCTGTGTATAGTTAGAGAGGAATGGAGTGAGCCTGCCACCAAGAGGCCGTACCAAGGATGTGGAAAGAAATTTATAATTTTGCCAAATGTCATGACTAAACTTGTGCATGCCTTGGTGTCTGTCCTAATCTTATTCATTTACATCCAGGACGGTGAGGACACTGACAAGAAGGCTGATGTTGTTGCTAAGGAGGTGTATGAAGCCTTGTCCCTGGCCTTAAGGGCTTCTGCCTCAGTATCTATCATGGCTAGGGATTTCTTTTTATGGACAGTAGAATTATTGAGGGAGGTTCCTGGCAGCAATGTTAAACTTAGACAAGGAGTTTATAAACTACTAAAAGTCTCTGCCCCCACAACAGATGCCAGCCTGGATGCCATTCATTCTAATGTCAGTATCCAGGATTCTTCTGCATCTCTACGAAGTCAGATTTGATTCACAAATT
The DNA here is from genome assembly GCA_948474755.1 of Ctenosaura bakeri. Classification (NCBI taxonomy): domain Eukaryota; kingdom Metazoa; phylum Chordata; class Lepidosauria; order Squamata; family Iguanidae; genus Ctenosaura; species Ctenosaura bakeri. The sequence continues at coordinate 186,185 of CAOLHI010001367.1, forward strand.
GGTATGTAGATGTATGTTCCAAGCAGAACCCAATGTCTGCACCCTTTCTAGGTACTAAAATGTTTGGAGATTCATTGGAGCTTATATTTATAAAAAGAAAGAAAAGAAAAACTCATCTTCCTGGGAAGAAGAAGGAAGAAGAGAAGCCATCAAACAAAGTCACTCCTTCTTTTCTTCAGTCAAAAATTCTAACTTCAATTCTACCTTTACATGTAGGGACAAGAGATTCTGTAGAACCTAGTTAGGTATCAGCTAAAGTTGGGGTTAGGCATCAGCCCTCCCAGAACTCTGACAGGTCATAGCTCTCTTCTGCCTCCAAACCTCAGTGCAAGAGCCAGCAAAACTTCAGTAGGAGGAAGGCCTCATAGTTCAGGGCTCATAGATGTATGGGAACAATGGATTAATGGATTCTAAACTCCCTGAGAGAGGGGTACCTAATTGGTATAACTTATAGGCTTCACAATTTTTTCATTATTCCTCGAAGTCCAGGAGACCATAAAGACATCATTTCCTAAGGGAAGCAACAGACTCTCTGCTCCAAACTGAAGCCCTAGAGAAAGTGCCATCTTTTCAATGGTACAAGGGATGCTGTTCAATATTCTTCATTGCATCTAAAGAACTGAATCATGGTGAACCATTTTAAACCTGAAATGGATGAGTCAGTTAATCAGAAAATGCAAATTTCTAGTGACTATTCCCAAATACCTTCTGGAAGCTGTCTGACCAGGGGGGTTTATAGCCTTTGTGGGCTCTAGGGAGGCTTACTTCCATGTCCCAGCTCTTCCATTCCAAGAGGCAATTTTTCCGCTTTGCCTACATGAACAACAGCTACTAATACAAGGCCTGTTCAGCCTATCTTCAGCCCCCAAGTACATTTACATGAGATCATGGTAGCCTTGATGCATCACTGGAGGGAGTCCCACCTTCACATTTATCCATACCTCAAGGATTTGCTTATCCATTCTGTTTCTCTTCAACAGAAACTCTTCAGACATGCAAAACAGCTGTCTAGTTCTGTGTCAGGAAACTGAACACGTTGGAGCTGTCATCAACATAAGGGCAGGCAAAGTGTGACTGCCATCAGAGTGAATACAGGTAATCAGAGAAACCCTCTCTTCAGTGAAGTTGATTGATACAGCTCTTGTCTTCCCAATCAGATACACATAGTGTATTCTTAAATACTCTCTAAGAATACATATCGTACTTCTTTAAATCCTCTTTGTCTCAACCATAGACTGCAAATCTGCGCTGAACCACTTTCCTTTTCTTACATCAGGAGACCATCACCAAAATATCTGTTGCGAAGTAGGAGTATCCTCCAATGCTTCAGTGCTCCCTCTGATAGTAGATCTCTCCAGCCAGTAGATCTCTGGAGATGAAAAACCTGGTAGACCACAAAAGTTCAGATAACAATAGATGCTATGCTGTGCTGCTAGGGAGCCCACTGCAGATAACACATAGCATAGGGTTTATGGAAACCAAGGATTTTACATCATCAGCTGGCTGGAATGGAAAGTTGGCTGTCCTAGCTTTTCCCGGCCTAGGACAGGGCCAGGCAGTCCTCATCAGAAATTACTATAACAGTTCACATAAATCACCAAGGATAGACTTGGATCCAGTCTCTCATGGAAAGGCTTCCATCTTACTAACTTGGATGGAATTTCACCTTCTGTCCATAGAAGCTGAACATCTTTTGAGCAGTCTGAACTCAGACTTGCTCAGAGTTTCCAGTCAAGGGGTTTCCAGGACATAGTAAAATGTTTTGGCTCCCTGGACATGTGCCTCTTTATATCACCAACAAACAAGGAGAGCAGATTACTGTCAAGATATAAGTTGAAGGGGCCCAAAGATGCTCTCACATACCCCTGGCCCACAGGGCTTCTTTGAAACTATCCCTTAATAGCACTTCTGCCCACAATACTAAGGTAAGATTGGAAGGGACCAATACAACAGTATCATAGCAATACCCTGGCTGCAGAGATCTTGGTCCTACAACATACACAGATACAAGATACAAGTTTCACAGATAGCATAAACATAATGACTTCCTTAAATTTATGTTCCATCCTTGTATCTTGGAAGAGGTTCTTACAGAGGCTTGAGGCTCAATACTACGAGTCAGACTACAGGCGTCATCTCCTTTCTATCCCCCTCCCATGAGGAGAGATTGTCTTCTTACTCATACATGTGCAATCCTCAAGGTCCTATCATTCATCTCTCTGCATATGATCCATTGCTTCCCTTTGTGGGCCTGCACATGGTCCTGAAAGCATTACAGTTTCCCCCTTTGAACTCGTATGCAAGGTGCTACTGAAATATCTTTTTAAAAAATTTAACTGCTGTTACTTCTGTCCACGGAGCTATGTGTTCTCTCAGTAAGAAAAGAACTTTGCATCATCATAATAGACTCAATAAAGGACCTTAACCTTTATTCCTAAAATGAATTTTTCTCTACACATGACTCAGAAAGTGATCTTTCTAGCTTCTTGTCCTCCTTTTACCAAACCACTGGAAAAGATTTATCCGTAGAGCCGTCACTGTTTACCTAAACAGAAGAAGTATATTTAGTTTCTCTGACTTTCTTTGTTTACTTCCAGCCATGATCCATGGGCAAGTAGATATTGGTCTCCTCACTCAGTAGATGTTTCAACCAGCTTTGAGTCAGTGGGGGTGCCTTTGCCCAGAAGGGTTACCACTCACTGGACAGTGAGCACTGCCTCTTCTGTAGCCTTAGCTTCCTTGGTGGACAAATCTAGGACAGCCATATGGAAATCAGCTTCCTTCTTTATAAGATACTACATGTTGGATATGTTTGCCACTCCATTGCCAAAGCCTCCTTCAGTAGATGGGTGCCCAATCATATAATGAAGCAGTGATTTCTCTTGGGATGCCAGCAGTTTTCAGCCCTCAATTTGGAGAGCTCTGGTAGGTGGATATTTCTCTCTTTTACTGCTAGAAGTAGAAATGTTGGCCTTAAGTTTAATACATTCATTTCCAGCAGTGAAAGGTGATCATCCACTGGCAGTCCTAGGTTGTTGGCATCAGAGTTAGTGTATATAGCTAGAATAATTAGCCTTTCTATTTTCTTCTTCTTCTTGGAGCTAGTTTAGCTATACTGTTGACTAATGTCAGAGGATGCTCTGGAAAGGTCTGTACCATTCCTGCCTATTGGCACAAGAGTGAGGAACAACTCAGCATTCACTTCCAGAAATGAATGTATCACAGGTAAGGCCCAATGTTTATGTCCAGTGTACACCAGACTGTCACTCTTCTGTACATGTGCAGTCCACATGGCTGCAGTAGTTCTTGTGTTTAATCCCTTAAGGCTTAAGGCAGGAAAGCTGCATAAAAGGCAGAAAGCATTGTCCATGCTGTAGCCAGGTCCATGGCCCATGCTTTTCCTCTTCACATGTGATATAAAACTCCTGCTCATGCTGCTACTAGGGGGACCCATGGTACAGGATAGCCAAGATTAGTATAAAGTTTACATCTAAGGGCCACCATAATTTTTTCCTGCAAGGATGTGGGCAGAGACAAGAGAAACATTCTCCACTACCGCCATTCTAGCTAGATGACCTCTGTATTTCCTTATTTTTGAATGTAAAATGTACTCATATGTTCATTAGGTTTACAGTATATAGTCAGTAAACTCATGGATGCATATTTTGTAAATTTGGATTTTCTTGGTATCTTTGGTGGAGCACTTTTCAGTTTTCACTGAGATATTTGTGGAGAAATTTGATTTTCAATAATGGTACTTTGCACTACATTCTGCTAGTATTTAAACACTAATTTGGAGGAGAAATTCCAGGCTGTTTTGTTTTGTTTCATTTTTTTGCACAAGTAGAAATAAATGTAGCAAGCAGTAGCAGAAACTTACAGGTTAGCACTGTAGATGTGGTATATTTTCATTTCTTCAAGTCTTTTGACACCCCCCTTCAGTATTTTTTGTTGGCAAGCTGGCTAGTTGTAGAACAGATGATACTATTAGGGACATTTGTAGCTGGTTGAAAGACTAGAGCCCAGGAGGGTTCATCAATGACTCCTTGTCAGCCTGGAAGGACAATGACAAAAAAAGGGGGGCATAGGGGTTAGTTTTGGGCACATAGTTATTCAACAACTTTATGAATGAGGTGGATGAATGAGCAGAGGAAAAGTTCATCATATTTACAGATCACCTGAACAGACAAGCAGGATTAAGCAGGGTTCTAGAGGATTCAAGATGATCTTGACATGATTTATTTGATTTACCCCTTGATTTTCTTACAAAACAGTGGGACTCAAGTTGGCCAGCAATAAAATTAATAAAACAAGAACGAGTTAAAAGCATAGAACAGATTCACTTAAAAAAATTTTTTAAGAGCAATTAAATCAATTTTCAAAAAGCAGCACACACATGGATGAAAATCCCCCTTTATGGCAACCCAGTTTAAGTGCCAAATAAGGTATTCCTTTGGTAGGGGAGTTCCATGACTTTTGAGCGAGCAATTAAGAAAGGCCACTTTTGTGTTCCAGAAGACTAGGCTCTGAAGGTGATAGGATCAAGGGATGGGCCTTCCCTAAAGATCTCAGCCTAGATAGGGCTGAATGAGAAAATATGTTCTTTCAGCTAACTGGGGCCCAAGTCTTAAAGTTATATGTCATAAGCAGCACACTGAATTGTGCCCAGAAACAAACCAATAGCAAGTCAAACTGTTGTAACAAGGGAGTCACAAGCTCCCTGTCAGTAGCCCTAGTCAACAGTCTGGCCTAAATCCCTTTGGAGAAGCTGACGTTTTGTACAAGTGGCTGCATGTAGTCTAAACAGGATATATCTAAGGCTTATTTAACTGTGGCCAGATCTGACATTCTCAGGAGAGGGTGCAGTTGGCACACTATAACTTCAGCTGTGCAAATACTGTCTTGTTCATGTCAAAACCTCGGCTTCCAGGATCAAAGTCGAGTGCAAGATCTCACCTGAACTAAAAGCCTACAGCTTCAAAGGGAGTTTCCCATGCATCACAGTCTGAGTTGCCATTCTCTGCTCTGCATTTCAGCTAACCAGGAGTACCTCTATCTTGTCTGGATCAAGCTTTAATTTGTTTGTTGTAATCCAATCCATTACTGACATCAAAACATTAGGTTAGAACCAGAACAACTTCTTTAGCTTTAGATGGGAGAGATAGGCCCTAAACTGACTTCAAGACCCAGGCTTAGAAGTATAACGGGTTTTTCAGCTTTAGATGGAGGGAACAATAAGCCCTGCTCAGTACTGATAAAAATGTATTATGTTGACACACAAAGAAGGCAGTATGGTATCTCCACCTTTCTCCATCTTCCTCTGTTTCCACTGCTTTCCCCATGCAGTGATAGGAGAGTTTTTGCTACTCATTGAGGCTCTCCATATGATCAAGAACCATAAAAATCAGACTATTATTGCATGAATAATCTCCATGCATAGGAGAAACTCTCCTGTTCAGATTTATCAGTCTCCATGTGAGAAAAGGAATGGAATTAGAGACAGTGGAGGATAGGACTATTACGCTCCCCTTCTGTGTGTTGATACAACACATTTTCATCACAACTAAACAGGGGTATAGATATTGGTGTGATAGGCATACTGATGCCACTGACCACTCTGGACACCCTATTTTAGTGATTTCATTTATATGTCAAAATGTTGATACAGTTCTAGATTTCATGAACACACATATTGTGTCCTGTTCACGAGATGTAATGATGCCACTTTATCTTTGCTTTGACCTGGAGTATTATGTTCTGGGAAGCTTATAAATGATACTGAAAAACTGGAATGTGTCCACAAGAAGATGACAAATCCAGTCAGGGGAACAGACACTGCCCTTTGCTTTCTTTAAGGAAACTTTGAATGTAGCTGGATATATTTAACCCAGAGAAGAGACAGTTTAGAATGCATGTGTTAGCAAAATGTTTGAAGGGTACTGCATATATCTTAACCTTTTCTTTACTTGGGACTTCCTGTAAATCTAATTTGTTAAGACCCCTAAGACTTAACTCAAGATTTAAATATATAAATTTAGATTTAAATATTGAAATATTTATTTAAATATACAAATATTCATTTATCTGGAGACTAGGATTCAAATCTCTGCTCAGACAGTGGGTGACCCTGGGCAAGTAATATTCTCTCAGCCTTAGAAGAAGGCAGAGGCAAACCTCCTCTGAATCTTGGAAAAAAAGATCCCTTGTGATAGGTTCACCTTAGGGTTGCCATAAGGCAGAAGAGATTTGAAGGTACAACAACAAAGTACCACTGACAGGGAAAGGTTCTTTCTGGCTAGCATGTCTCTCCCCTTTGAAAACTGACCTCGGGCAACCCTAAGGTGATCCTATCATGGGAGTTTTCTTGGCAACATTTGTTGTCTTTGCCTTTCTCTCAGACTGAGACAATGTGACTTCCTCAGTTTTGGCACACACACACACCCATATACCTGCAGCTATATACCTTCTGCCTTCTCCCTTGGCACCCACACCCCTCTGCTGCCATGTTTGCAAACAAGGGAGCAGTTTCAGCACAGGCACACACTCCACGGCTGTGTCCTGGTTGCTGTCACTGCTGTTGGTGTCAGCAGCAGGGCTTTGCGGACTACAAAGGACTGGTGTAGACGATGGAGAAAATTTGCCTGCTGTTGCTTCAGAGACTATGATATGAACCATCTAGTTCAAATAACAAGGAAGAACTTCCTCTCAGTAGAAGCTATATAAGAGGGAAAGACAGTGCCTTAGGAGGCTGAATATAATTGGACTTACTTCTGAATAGACATGTATAGGATTGCACTCTTAATAGAGGAACTTGCAAAATGCAGCAGAATGTTTACGTTCTCTTAAGGAAGAAAAAGTTCAGGAAATAGATGCACCAGAATGTGTGGGTGTAGATAATATAATTGAGTCCAGACAGATAAACTATGTCAGGGGAGTTCTTTCACCCTGTGGTTTCTGGGTCACTGCGTCCTACCCAGTAGTAAGAATTTTACCACATGTCTACAGCAACGGTGCATGAAGCCTCCAGGGCTATTTATGTGGCCTACACATGTCCCCAGGGGTAAAAACAAAATCACTTCCTCCCAAGTGCCCTCCAGGGGGCATGTGGATAATTTTTGTCATGTTTTATCCCAGGCCAATTTAGTACCAGGAGAGACTTTTCTTTTATTTTTGGGGTGGGTGGGTGGGGGGTGGAACAGGAAGTGACTTCCACTCCTGTTGTTAAAAAAAAGGCCTTGCCTGGATCTAAAATGGCCCAGGAGAGTTAAAAAATGCCCCCAGAAAGTATTATGGGGATAAAATTTGATTTTTTTTTATGGGGGTGTGGTGGAGTGTGTCCTCCAAGTTTCTTAAGGGGATAATGCAGTCCTGTAGCCTTCCACAGCCTGCCCAGCCCTAGTCAATAGTTTAGGTCTAGTAAAATGTGCAGTATTTGTCAATGTGGGGGTTTATGTATATTGTTGTATATTAAACTAGAAAATGTGGATTCTGAATTCAGGATCTCTCTGCCATAGTTAGAAGAGCTCATTAGACAGAAAATGTCCTCACTGGATTTTGGAGTGCCCCCCCATTATCCCCTCCCCCCATCTAGTATAGTTCAGCCCAGTAAAAGCAGGATCTACCAAATCCTCTGTGTAACATTTTCAGTGGGCTGCAGGGAAGCCACTTCTGCCACTCCAGTTGTACACACCCACATTTGGATCTCATCTTGCAAATTCTGTTTCATATTTTCCCTCCACAACTGTCCCAAATAACAGCCAGTGACTGTAAATAGTAAATATTGACAGTTAAAGTTGTAGTGGGCCTTCCATATATGCAGAGGTTCCATTCCAGGAACCCCCATGTAAAGGGGGGAAAAAACCAAGAATGCTCATGTCCCGTAATACCTAATGACCGTGACATGCATACATGCATGCACATTGCCACCATTTTATGTATAAGGATGCAACACTTCTCACAATGTGGGAATTGTGCACATGGAGGTTATGGTAAGGCGTGGCCTAGTATATTAACATTTAGGAAAAGTAGGTCTCATGGCTAAATAAGGTCCTTGAATAAAGGGCCAAATTTCACCCTTTTTACGAGATCACATTACCAAGACCTGAGTGTAAATATTGAAAACAAAGGAGAAGCAGTGAGTTATGTCAATCATTGATGGGGTGAACCTCAGTTCCCATATAGATTTGTGGTAAGAATTGCAACTGGATGATGTGTGTAAAGTGATTTCCATGCTTGCATAGCCCTTACCAGCAAAAAAATGCCAAACTCAATCCTTGCCATCTTCTAGTAGGGCTGAGGAAGACCCCTGTCTGCAACCCTATTGAGCTGCTGCTGATCTCTGCAGAAGACAACACTGAGCAAGGTGGACCAATGGTCTAATGAAGTATGAAGCATCTACCTGTGTCCGTAAATAAACAAAATGCTGTGAATGTCCTGAAACACAGTGTGGAAAATTTAGCCACCTACACACAACCCATTCTATTTATAGCCTATGTTGCCATAGCTTTTCCACATCAGTATTCACCATTTGTCCTGAATATCAAGTTTGCAGTCCCACTTGCTACTCTGGAACATTGGCAGTTCCACTCTTAGTCTTCAACATTTCTTGTAACAGCTTCATAATCCATCACTGTTCCATACATATATAATCTATTTTCTTCCATTCCCAAGTACCTTAATAGTGTCTTCCCTTACTGTTTTACAATGAATATAACAATTTATTTACTGCAAGAAGGAAACTGAAAAGCTATAAAATTCAGAGTGAGAAAGAACAACTCTGGTGAGAAGTGGGCTTAATATTTTTTTATAATGCTATTTCCTTCACATTAGGAAGTTCTTTTAATGGTTTTAAAAAGAAATGTGTAGCATTCAAGAAAATAAAAGATTTAATAATGATAACCACAACAGTAACAACGACGTTTATTTATAATGACCTTTCCACCAAAAGGTGGAACAACAATATATACAATAGGAGACATTAAAATAAATAACAACAATACATAATACATGGCATGAAATCCCCAACAGTTGCTGCCCATCTCAGCACCTTTAACACAACTCAGTGGCTTAAGATGGAGAGTCAAAGAGGAAAGTCTTCAACCATTTATGAAAATGAGTGAGATCATCTTCCTGCTGGAGGTCCTAAGGAAGGCTGTTCTAAAATTCAGAGCCAGATCTTGAAAGCCTCACAGCCTTGACAGAGCTGTACACGTTGGTGGAACAGACAATAATCCTTTGCCTGCAGATTTTAGATTCCCGGATGGAACGTACCAAACAAGCTGAGCTGCGAGGTGCTGAGGGTGGTTAAAACTGAGGGAGGTTAAATACCAGGACCAAAAGTTTGAAACAGGCCCTGGCCCGAACTGGTAGCCAGTGAAGGAATCTACGGGAAGAAGAAATAGGTGAATATTTTGGTAGAAGAAATAGGTGAATATTTTGGTTTAAAACAACCCAGACAGCATTGTTCTGAATTAAAACCAAAGGAAGAAGGGAGCAGGAAGGCAAACCTGCCAGTGAGCTGTTACAATAATCCAGGCATGAGATAACCAAGGCCTGGACAAACAGATGGGCAGTCTCAACTTTCAGGAACCTGTGGATGTTCAAAAGATGGAAGTTTCATGCCTTTTCTGTAGCCCCAGTAAAGGGACATAGAGATAGGCAGTCATCCAGCAGAAATTAATTGGGTTTGGACATCGGTTTTGGAAATTTTGCAACCTTTCTTGGCAAATGGTAGAAATGAGGATGAAACTGTGAAGGCATTTGAAGTTTCCTGAAATTTATAGTAGAGATCATGTGCACTGATTCCATCACAGCCCTTGTGCTGAACATTTAAATTAATGCCATTAGAAATACAGAGATATAAAGCTGCCCTTTTCCAGATTCATAATAGCTTTAGTTAACCCAGCAGACCTTGTGTTGGGATTCAACATGATGGAGCAGATGATGGAGCCCAATACTAACTTATGCTGGCACAGGTCTGGTGTTTTTTTTTAAAGTCCTCAACCTTGTCTTCTTCTTCTTTTTGAATGGCCTAGTGCTCTGAAGAGAAGTGCCAGGTGAGATGGCTGCAGTATTTCCCCAGAATGCCTCTGGGTGCCTCTGCTGTTTGCAGCTGCTTCTCCAAATTCTTTAGCATTGGATAGGTCTTGCTGCTAACCCTCGATACTGATCATGGAGGTGCTGCTGCCTACTCTGCAATAGCTGGTAAGCTTGCAGAGGAGCACTAGGTTACTGGTAGTGATCCATCCCTTCAAACTTGGCAGCAGCCCCATCACCCAAGATTGTCTGTTCTGGCTAGCAGCAGATCTTGCCATTTGATGGCCTTGTGCACCCACACCTAGTAAATGAAAGACAAAAGATGGTTCAGTTGAAATGGGCAAAGCCTTTTATCAGTTTACAAAATGAAGGAACTGCATGGCAAAACTATGTGTCTAATTAGTTCACATCCCTTATTGTGGACCCTTTTCAAGATGAAGGAAAGGAAAAAGATTCCTCCAAGTTAGCCTACTGGGCATGTTGTCCTGGTTCAGGGGCAAAGCCTTATTCCTTCACAGCAGGCACATTCAACTGTCAAGATTAGCTTTCCTGTATCACTTCACTGCAAGCCCTCTGGTTTTGTGTAGGTGATCTTAGACATACCTCAAATACATGGTTTTGAGTCCTAAAAGAGATAGTATGTTGTGGGGATGCTTTATTAAGATATTTGGTGTGGTGCAGTGGTTTGAGTGTTGGACTATGACTCTGAAGACCAGGGTTCAAATTCCTGTTCAGCAGTGGAAACCCACTAGTTGACGTTGGACAAGTAACACTCTCTCAGCTTCAGAGGAGGACAGAGGCAACCCACCTGTGAATGAACTTTGCCAAGAAAACCCTGTGATAGGTTTGCCTTAGGGTTGCCATAGTCAGAAGTGACACACAATAACACTAAGTTAGGGGTGGTAAGAGTGTTCAAAAATAAATTGAAAAATGGTCAAAAACCTTGTTCATCTGGTTTTGAGAAAACTCGGAGGAAAAGACTCCTGAGCTGATGAGAAACTTCACAGTTCAGGAATTACTCTATGCAAAATTAGCACATGGTTGTTTGGCACAGCATTTTCTGAATAGAAGAAAACTTTTCTGCACAGGAAATGCTGTTTCTGCACAGAAAGTGCTGCTGTGGGAAACTTACTCAATGCAAAATTTGCATGTGGTTGTTTTGCCCAGAAAAATAGCATTTTCTGGGCGTAACATTTTCTGTGAAGAAAAAGCTGTTTTCTGCACGAAACATCTCTGTGAGAATTCTGCATGGAATAAGTACCAAATTATGAATAGTCTTCGAAAACTGTGTGGTTTTCAAATATCTCCTTGCATTGAGAAAAAAAATTACTAAAATTATGAATTGCCTCTTTCAAGAAGAAGGTTAGTAAAGAATTACATCCCTAATCTAAGTTAGAAAAGCAGTTAAAATTCTTTATAACCCTGATAACTTATGAAGCTGATTGAAAGGGCCATGGTTCCAGGCAGCCGAAACCTATGTCAGCTTTTTGCTTTGTTTGTTTTAATTCTGGTATGCCGAATATCCTCCTACTAATAACAATAGCAAAGGAAATGGCAAACGGCAGCTTGTAACTTGAGCAAAAAGGCTGTATTTTATTTACAAGATATGCTGTAGAACATGTTGATTATTGAGTAGTTTGTATTCCTCTTTCCTCTCTCTTCAAAAAATACCCACATCTGAAATTAAAAGAATCAAGATGAACTTCTCACATGCTGGACTTTGCCACCTGGGCCATAACTTCAGTTATGGATGAATGATTAAATGTGAAAGTGGTGCTTAGCCACCCATCCCCAATGGGCATGTCAGTGTTTGAAAGTTAATACTAAAAAGATTTAAAATATCTGCAGTTAGATGATGCTCTTAATTCAACAGAATGGGTAGAGAGAAAGAGAATGACTGAATAATTTCAGTGAACAGCCCCAGGCAGCTGACATTCAGTCAGGTATTCCTTTCTTGAAAACCTTGATGTCCATCAGATTGTGTCCATGGAATGTCTCCTGGGTACACCGTCATTTTTAATTATTATGGTCCTCTGATTTAAATGAATGCCCTGTTTGTTTTATACTTTTGAAAGAATCAGCTTTTGCAGATGCACTGTACATGGATGTACAGAATTATATAGCAGAAGCAATGGCTGACACCTTGATACATCACCTCCTCACCTTTGTTTTTTCACTGCCAAACATTAGAGGTACTTTCAAAAGTAACAGCAGTGTGAGAAATAGTACATTGATAGGAAATGCAGGAGAGGGAAGGAAAAGCCTCAATAGCAGAGAAAGCACAAAGTCCTAAACATTTTAACTCTACCCCTAATATTATAAGAATAGTGTTATGATTGCTGTTACACAATAAATTAACAGAGTATAGATACCATCAAGTTTATTTCTGAAAAATATACCAAGAAATAAATGAAATGTTGTTAAGATCATCTGAAGAAGTTGGTATAATAACTTGGAACATACTATTTGCTTATACTCTGCATCTGCAAACCTGTACTTTAATTTTAGGTTTGGATACTCTTATATCAATAGTTTATTTATAAAGGTAATCTTTATCCAGCAAGTGTAAGAGTTTTTCTAGAGCATGGCAAATATATTTTTATCCTGGGGTAATAATACTTTTTCTCTAATTAATAGGTCTTTTGTGTCATATAAAATATTCACATTTTTGGTAAAAGTGTAAGTAGTGAAAAGTTACAGCTCATTGATTAGAGTCCTGATAAATCTTGCTTTCTTATATGGGATACTGTTTCATTCCCCAGGGAAAAAACTGTAGTCCTATACAGTATTTACTTTTAGAACTTAATTATAGGCTTCTTGCTAGCCTTAGTATCTCATGTTCCCTAGGTGACAGTATATGCTTAGGATCTTTGTCACAAAATGTTGAAAATCAACCCAGATCATCCTAGATTATCCCAAATTAGATGTTCACTCTGCATGTGTATGGGTGTGTGTATGTATGTGCATACAGATTGTACATCCTTTAATCTAACTAGCAAACAGTTTAGCAGAATTTCGAGTGTTGAAATCTCAGGAAGCTACTGAGAGATCTGTCTTGAAATGATATATTAATATAAGTAAATTAGCCTTGCAAATTAGTCCACAGAAGTTACTAACAAATTTTACTGGCCTCCTGTATTTACACTAACCACATGTGGAATGAAATAAAATACTGCCAATTCACCCCTGCCAAATCACTTTGAGGCAGTTTTTACTTAGCACAAGTGACAATGAGAACAGCAGTCCATATGTTGGAAGTAAATCTCCAGTCAAAAATCCTAGTTTTTCATATTTGTAGCTTTTTGTAGCTTTCCTATTTCTGAATGCAAGTGTCAGACCCTGAGTATAAGCAGAGGCATGCATGAAAGAAGAAATTTATATGGCACAGAAGTATTCTAGGCTATGTCATACTAAGAGGTTATTCAGAAAGGACAATCTGAATGTACCCAAACTTTAGTAGTGTGTCTTTAAGGAACTAAAGTTTAGGGGCATAGGCATGGTTTAGGAACTGTCTCTCTTGTAGATGATAGGCACAATCTATCAGGCAATTCTTCAAATCCCCCTCCCCTGAAATGAATGAGCACTTCTGCTATACAAGGCTTGCATGCAATTTGATTTTAGTTGGTAAAAAATGAATCTGTGTGCTTACATTTTGAGTGGAACAAGAGTAAAAAGGAAAAAAATGCGATAGTACATCCAACAGAGTTTTCTTTTCTTCTGACAGATAATCCTGAAATAGTCAACCGGATTGGAATGGAATGTCAAGAGGCCTCATTGAGAACAGCAAAGCATTGTTACTGTACATACTACCCTGTCTCTTCCTCAATAGAATTGCCACAAACTGCATGCTGAGTAAAGAGTTTGTTCATCTGGACAAATCACAAACACAAAGAGCTAGTGCTGCTATATCATATATGAATATTAAATATGGTATGCTTAGTATACTCTAATCTAGTTAACTACCTGATGCCAGCTGTGATGGTTCAAGACATAAAAGGGTAACATTTTAGTTTTAAAAGTTTTATACAACACCGTTTACTTCTTAGAAATACCGTCTTACCACCATAACTATAGCTAATGTAATTAGTCCTATTCATATATTATTGTAGGGTTCACAAATTTATGAATCTTTCAATGTTAGCAATAAGTGATGTACATTGGCCACTAAACCCAGGATCCAAAGAACCACATGATTAGTTTCATATGGACAAGGTCACGCAGAGTGTGTATTTGTCAAATGGCAACCCCACTTGCTTTGCATGATGAATTACTTTTTGAAAGGGTAGAGAGTTTCAAAAGTAGTTTGTGATAGGGCAAAAGAGTTTCTTGCTCAAAGGATGGGAGTTCAGAATCACACTGGGTGAGCGCAAGACCTTGAGTATGCCATGGTAGCTCTTTGGATCTTGGCCAATACATATGAACTGCAAATTTAACTTTTAACCCTATGCTGATTTTGTACTCTCTCAAAAAGCTCACTTCTCTACTGAGCAGTTGATGCCAAGACAGAGGAGGTGATGTGAAAGTAGAAACAGGTATTCTCGCACATCACCACCTGAAAGTTCCAAATAGAGGATCCAAGGTAAAGCACAAATTGCAGAGATGCGCATGAGCTGATTTTGGACATGTATGGAGAAGCTGTACCAGAATCATGGCATTCTAGAATTAAATTAAACCTTTGCACGGTATGACTTTCATACCCCTAACAGTCTTGACTATGTTATTTTACAAAGAAAGAGAGAATATTTTTTAAAAGAAGCCTTTGCAGAAGTGCCTAAATTTTGCCACACCAGACTTGAAACTAAGTGATACTGCGATCTATAATTGAAAATACAGCAAGTGATTAAGCTTTCAGATTTACAATCAGGTTACCAAAAAGAACTTGCTATGAAATAACTTCTTCCCAATAAAAGAAATAGGGCTGTAGGTGAAAAGATATTGATTTAACTCAAACTGAGTGCAGTCACTGTTAAAACTGATAAGTGACTTTAATTTAAATGATTAGAAAATACTAAACAGGATGTAGAGAGAGCTTCATTTTAATCCATTGTTATTGCTGCCGTATTTTTAAAATCAGGTTAAAGAAGTTGTAACCGGATTACAGCACAGAGAAAGAAACTAGTTCTTTTAACTTTTTCTTTAAAAGCTTATTTTATGTCACAGAAATAAGAAGATATCTTTAATACAACTATATACATATTATATATACACATACATATATATGGACAAAACAGATTTTAATGTTTACTTTTTTAAATACTGTGTTGATTTACAAAGTAATTATATACATTTGATTAATGTAGGAGGTTTGTTTTTAAAATTTGTTTCCTACACAATTGTACCAAATATGTCACATTTCACATTTTATATGTTGCACATGGATCACATAAGTACATGGTTTTTAAATTATTGTTTATAAAAGAAAAAAAGCAGCTGTCCTATGGAAATATATATATATAATTTAAACATCTGGGTGAATATGATAAATGATAGCAGTATTTTAACTTAGCCTTTCAGATTGATTCTAATATCTTTAGCTTTGGCAGCACTGCCTATTATGAAAGAACAGAAGCACTAATTGATATTTTTTGTTAATGAAATTATTTTTCAGTGTTAATCTTGTTTTTCAAATGTCTCATCTGTTTATATTAAAACACCAGCTTTGATGACATAAAGGGGAGAACATTCTGCCCCAAACTGATGGTAAACATAGTGTTTGTAATCTTGCATTTGTTTTATTTTGTGAGGAATATGTATCTTTTTATTTTTACTTGTAAATTTTCTCAATCATTATAACTAGATTGGTAACCTGGCCATTTACTGATTTCTGTAGTTGTTGGGTTTTTTTTTAAATGATCCATTTAAACATTTGATAGTTTATTGAACAACACTAAATGGCAATTTATATATGTTGTTTAAATATTTAAACTGTAGAAAGAACATTTTAGTGAATATATTATGTTTAAGCAATTATTTTATTAGAATTACTCCAATATTATTTTCTGTCCATTAATGATCAAATTTTTATTACCAATCCGAGTTTTCCTCCTGAAAAAAAAAAGAGAACGTATTTTTAAAAAAGAGAGTTCCACTATACGGTCATATAAGTTCTGTTCCTACATTTTAAAAATATTTATGTCAACCCTTGAGCTATTTGTTCCAGAATAGTTTTGTTGGTTTAAGTGGGCTAAGCTGGAATAAATGGTTAGAGCATCACAGTTTATGAGCATGAGTCACAGAGGTTGTACAGGGAGAGAAAGCAGTACTGTACAAAGGAAGACCACACAGACCACTCTTGAATGTAGCCACTCACTCTGGCTGAAACCATTACCTGCTTTCTCATAGTTTACCAATAACTCATTAATCTGCTAATCTCTGCCACATGTTAGCAACTTTATTTTACTCTGCTCCTGCTTCCTGTTTGCAGGTCTTGCCAGCCCTTCTTTGCTCCACTGCTGAATTCTGCTTTATCTGTGCTCCAGCCGACTCTCTCCTCTCTATTTAGTGTTCCTCCTTTCCGGCCTCCCCCGATATTATTCTCTTCAAATAGGGTACATATGAGTAGTTGCTTGGATCTGTTTCTTGATTTCAGCCCTTTCGGCATCTAAATTAGACATGTTGCTTCATCTTTCTGGTTTGTTGCTTGCCTCACTTGGTTGTTCTGGCCCCATTCTTTGGCCGGAATCCCAAAGGAGATTCTTTGTTTTTTGAATGTATCTTTCTGCCGAACTAACAGTGTGAACCTGCATGCCAGTTCTAATTTGCACCTGCAAAGACAGCCTGTCCTATTCATTTCGGCAAGGCTGTCTAGAACACGAGTTTTGCAAATACAGTCTTGCGCCTGTTCATCTTCAGGCAGCTGTCTTGAGAAAAGGAAAGTCATACTACCTAGTCCTGGCTCCCTTCTCACTTTGTCCATGCTCGGCTGCACTTTGTTTGATCTCTGTGCCTCTTGCTTCAAATCTGTAATAATATTGATGAATTAATTAGCATAAATATAAAATATTAAGTACATGGTTTTTTATTTATTATAGAGTAATTTTGTAGAGTACATTGAATTTGGGAAAATCTAAAACTATTTTTCTGTATAAATATTATTTGCCAAAACCTCATTTCTATTTTGGAAAAGAATGTCTAATGATGGTAAATGGACCTTACATTGGTTTTATTTTTATTTTTAAATAACTCCCTTGACACAACCATGAAATGGGCCAATATAGTCAAGCAAGTACAGAAGCTGGGACATAATTTCAAGTTACTTGAGATGTCTCTGTATTTTCTATAAGAGCACTTCACCAAAATACCTTAATTTGCCCATAAAAAATGATCAGTGGCGACATTTACACTGCATACTTTTCGCTAACGGTTAAATAAACCCCTTCTGTTATTCTGTGTACTGTAACTATTTAGCAGCCTGTTTAAATACCCATTTATGAGTTTGTTGAGATATTATTTAATTACCCAATGTGCAACCACGGAAATAAAAAGAAGCATCTTAAAATAATTATAATTCCTCAGTGTTGTTTCTTTGTCATGACATATTGGGAAGCAAAGTGATTGCAATAGGAAAAATGGAAAAGTGAGCATTACATTTAAACATATATTTATATGTGTGTGTGCGTGTGCGTGTGTGCGTGTGTAAATATAAAAATTATAGGTAACAAAAGAAGGAGCAAAAGAAATGCTGAAATTTAGGGTGCTGCTAGACAGTGAAGTCTCTCTATAGGTTAGGCTTGCTACAGGCTAGCCATGCTGGTCCCAATGTCAAGAAGCTATTCCTTCTACTTTTGAGTTTGGTGCTGTGGGAGCAGCTCTCTCAAAGTGCCCCGAAAGTGATAAAACTGTTTGCAGCAAGGAACTCTGAAACAGAATGACTTAAGCACTGGTCCATGCATGTATGTATGTGCGCACACTTATCCTATATAGGTGCCCCTAGCACCTAGGGGATGGAAGACCTTCTTCAGACGATAAAAAATAACCTCAGCTATTATTGTCACTCAGTGAAGAAGAGGAAGAGAAGGCAGTCCTAGAACTGATTACAGTTGCTGTTCCTGGCAAAACTGAGTCAAAGCTGGAGGCCATGCCCTCAACAGTGAGCTTCTAATTCTTCTGACATCCCACACTATTCATGACCTTGCGTTTTTTGCACCATTCAATTGATTTTTAAATTTAATATTGGACTGCCTTCAATCCTCTCCAGCCCCATGCAGAGGCTTAAAAAGCATGCAGGGAAACATGCTCTGCATGCTAGATTCTCCCTTTACAACTGCAAGTGATTTGTGACATTTTAATCTAGTTCTAAAGGTAGTTAATCTGGGTTTTGATTGTAGCACTTTGACTGTAGATGGAGGTCACTTAATGGAATGTAAGTCTTGCTGCTGTTGAGGCCATCCATACTTCTCCAGGTATTCAGCTAAACCTGGGGGGGGGAGCCAATTGCAATAGCATAAGAAGTCTATCTAGATTCCTAGGGCCCTTTCGGACTATACAATTACAGCATTAATTCCACTTTAACTGCCATAGTTCTGTCCTGTGGAAGTCTTAGATTGCCGATTTCAATGGGGTCATTTAAAATATTCTTGACAGAGATTTCTAGTGCCCCTCAAACTACAGACCCCAGGATTCAGCAGAATGCAACCATGGCAATAAAAAGTGGAATTATAGTACTATAATTGCTTAGTGTGAAATGGCCTGAAATCTTTAGCAGCCTATTGAAGCAGCCAGAAAACTGTGTGCTCTGTCCCAGCTGGGGGTGTGGAATTATTGAGACTGAGAGCCAAGAAGTGGAAAAAGAGCCACTGTGCTACTTTTTGGAAGGGAAAGGTCATAAAACCTATTTAAGATGTATCACCACCACTAGCGGTGTTTCAGTGAGCAGTCTGCTAAGAGATACTCCACTGCCCAGCCAAGTGAGGAAACCAGCTAAGAGTGTGTTAGGCTGCATGAAGGAAGAAGGGAAAAATACAGAGAATCTAAAATCAGCCACTGATCTGACTTCAAAATCGGTGATGTCTAGACAACCACACTCATGCTCTACTACTTGGTTGCAGGAGCAGCAGCGAAAATGTCCTGCTTTAGCTTTTTGTTTTGTTTTGTTTGTGTGTATGTGGGGGTGTGTGTGTGAGAGAGAGCACAAAAGTGGGAGGACTAGTCATATTTTACCACACTGAACCCACTGATCAACACATCCACTTGCCTAGTATAGTGATCACTTGAGGCCCAAATAACAGGGAGAGATCTTAGGAGTTAAAGGGCAAGGTGAGTTATAGGTGCCCAAGGGCTGGACCTGTAGGACCAAAGAGGATAGGGGTTCGTTCATTCTGTGTGTGTGTGTGTGTGTGTTTTAATTATTTTGGGGGGAAAAGCAGTATCTGAAAAACATGGAGGAACTGGGACATTTTCTTCATTCAGCCATAAAATGGTGGCAATAATTCTTAACATCACCACATTTTAATTAAGTCCTGTTCACTGTTAGCATTCTGGACCTCATAATCATAAATTCTATGGTCCATTTCACACAGGTAAACATCCACTATTCTGAGAAATGCAGTTATTTGAAGCAGTAAACATGTTTTGCCAGTGACACGAGAGAGAATGTCATTTCTCATAACAGTGCAGAAGTTGGCATCCACTGTTCTTTTCAGAATAAATATACGTATTTTATAATAAGGTCCAATGAACAATTTTGTATAGAAGAAAGAAGTCACGATGAAAAAAGTGATACCCCTCCTTTTAAGATACTCCTTTGTTATCGTTATCCACACTTTCTATGTGGAACTCTCTATGGATGACATGGACCACTTTGGTAGGGCCACATTTTTATCCAAGCACCTGCTGAAAAGACACATCTTCCTGAAAAACACAAAAACAACTGGGGTGGGGATTGAAACTGCTCAAGATTGGGTCAACTATTGTTTTCATTTATTGTGGGGGGCCCAAAACTTCTGTACCAAAACATCACAATTCCTGAAGGCCTCCAGGAGTGATGCACACTTATTTTTGCTCTGTTTTCTCTGGAGCTGGGAGAGGGAGGCAGGATGCATAAAAGATCAGGAAGGCATGTGCGTTCTATGGACCACACTTTGCCCATGGGAACCACAACCTCCAACCATATGTTTGCTGAAGCACAACGCAAACAGTTCAAGCAGAAGGGCTCGAAAAAGTTGACACACCGGATTCTCTGGAGATAGCCTTGGGAACAGCCACCATAGTTGGACCAGAAAGAACAAAACATGAAGAGTGGAGGTGTGGTAGATCTTTGGTTGGGCTCCAGGAACAGACACCATCACCATAGCCCTTTTGCTCCAGGATTTCATCCAAAAGTAACATCTCCAAATGGTCTCAAAAATGCTACTTTCAAATTTTAATCTTAGAACACATCGCACAGCAGACCACTGAAGCTTTCTGGGGACTGTGATCCTGACAAACTGGTAGATCGTGAAAATCTTTACCATGCAATAATACTTTAAAAAAGAAGATTTGTTGTTAGGAGTATTCAATTGACTACAGCTTATGGCAACCCTTTCACAGTGTTTTGTGGCAAGATGTGTTCAGAAGATTCATTCAGGGAAGGTTTGTCACTGCCTTCTCCTTAGGCTGGGGACCCAGGGACACCCAGTGGGTTCCCAGTGGGTTCCTATGGGTAAGAGGTATTTGAACCCTAGATCTCCCACACTCTTAGTCCAGCACTCAAGCCATTATGCCATGCTTGCTCCCTAAGAAAGTTACCCGATCCTTAAAATATCTGGCATATCATTCTAAATGTCAACAGGCTTGTGGTCAGATGCATCCCCTTAGGGCTTTTTTGGGAGTGGTCACAACAGATAAGACTGTTCTTTCCTACAGCTGTATATGTGTACAACTGAGATGACTGTGAGCTTTTAAACTGTAGACTATCACCAATGGATATAGTGCTGTGTTACTTGTGGGTGGAGGTTTTCTGTTACATATTTTTGTGGCCCCTTCCTACATTAGGTTTGTCTCCATATATATAAAGACACACAGAGATATAAGATAAACCTGGCATGCATACCATTGCTCTCAAAAATAAGACCAGAAGCTTGGTTCCCATGCCTGGTATGGTTACACCCTCAGCACGGTTACACCCAACTCTTCAGCAATTTCCCTGTTACCACATGGCAATTTACATACATTAGGTATAATTATCCCACAGTACAAATACCACAAAGTGTAATCTTTCTAATTCCAGTTGACAAAGTTACTTTCCATTGTACCAGACACCAACTGCTGTACATCCTACTGTGAAACGTGAAAAGGAAGTTGAGAACAAATTATGATAAATCTTCAGTTATGGTGCCACCTTGTGTTCCTTTAGGGCATGTAAGTTTGTTTGTTTGTTTGTTTGGACAACAAATGGTGTATTCCTCTTGACTTTTAAAAATATGTCTTTTATTTGGTATTATTATTATTGGCCAGAATCCTGTATGGGAGTTGGATCTTCATAAGTGGACTTGCGTGAGCAAGAATTGGAATACTGCAGATGAGTGACTTCCATATCCAGTAAAAAGCTACTGTTACATAACTATGTAGCAGAGCTAGCAAAGGAACCGATGCACAAGGGGACTGATGCACATTACATCAGTCCCAATATGCATCAGGTACGAACGCAGATCAGGTATTCTTGCTGGTATTCTGTTATGCATTTTTGCAATTCACTAATGGGATTTCTTAGAACCTCTGCTACATAGTTAAGCATATGCAAATTTCCATTGAATGAAAGGCCATACAGGATTCCAGTGATCATTTTTTATTTAATTTGCATCCCACCTGTTCCCTGATGGGACTCAAAGCAGCTTACAATACTAAAATAAAAGTTAAAACAAAAATAAAATTTAAAACAAAGCAACTAAAAAAAAAAGTATGGAATACAAAAGTTTAAAAAGGATTAAACTTTTCTCTTTCTTTTTCTCTTTTAATTTGTAAACCATGATTTTCTAATCTTATTCAATCTTTGTTGTTGTGATCACTAGTCTTTTTCTTTTCTTAATGCACTAGAATATTGCATGTCTTTTTTATTGTGAAAATTCAGTATTTTTTTAAAAAAGGATTAAACCATCAATCCTACTAAAGCACTGCTTTTACAACATTAACTTAAAGCACAACTATAAAACACACACATACACACACACACACAAGCACACCTAATTGCATGTGCCCCTACACTTTAGGTAACAGAATAAAACACATCTGTATATTATGGTTATTCTTTTCTTTTTAAAACCACATTTCAACTGATCTGGCTAATCAGTGTCATGTTCATCTACCCACTCTTTTAGAAAACATCAAAGCATGCATATCTGAAACTAACCCCCCCCCCACAGTATTTGGCCACAATTCCTTTCTCTAATTCTCTTATTGTGTATAGTTGTGCTAAAGGAAATCTTTTGACTCAAGGTCCATTTGATGGACTTCTGTATATGAGCTGCCAACAAAATACACAGCACCCTACAAATATGCATTAGGGTTACCACCAGTTTTCCACAGGTGCTAGACCTATACTTGTGCATCTCCCAGTGCTGTGGGAGGAGAGGAACCACAACTTCTCCTGCTTGTCTTCTATTCTCATCCTATCATCTGTCCCCCTCCCTCACATCCCTGATTATCACAGTTTCAGGTATGCTACACCCAGGGCTTCTTTGGATGACATGTCCCAGAATTTCCCAAGCAGGACCAGAGGTCATAAGACATGGAGGATTATGGGACCTGTAGTCCAAAATGTGTGTTTCTTCACTCTGGCCACTCTCCATATTCTCAGGTAAATGAAATTACACAAACCACTTAGGGTCTTTTGTTTCCCCCAGCCTGCAATACTATTTACTTAAACCCTGACAGTTTTCTCATACAACCTTGATAGTCCTGGATCTGTTGTAGAACCTCACTACAAATACAGACAAGTAGAGGTGCCAAGAATCTTGAAGGCTATGCTTTCAAACTCTTTTGGAGCATGTTTAACTTGGATAGATCAACCCACCCATCCTGCCTGGTCGTTTTTCAAGATGGCATACATTCCATAAGAGATATGTAATAACTCAGGAATAAGTGCAAGTGGAAAGCTAATTTCATAAAATCATAGAATCAAAGAGTTGGAAGAGACCCCAGGGGCCATCGAGTCCAACCCCCTGCTATACAGGAACACACATCGAAGCACTCCCAACAGATGGCCATCCAGCACTCCCAACAGATGGCCATCTTAAAAATCTCCAAAGAAGGAGACTCCACCACACTGCCTGACAGCTCTGTCAGGAAGTTCTTCCTGAGGTTCAGGTGGAATCTCCTTTCCTGCAGCTTGAATCCATTGCTCCTTGTCCAGTCTCTGGAGCAGCAGAGAACAAGCCCACTCCCTCCTCAACATGACATCCCTTCAAATATTTAAACATGGCTATCATGTCCCCTCTTAACCTTCTCTTCTGCAGACTAAACATACCCTGCTCCCTAAGCCATTCTTCATAGGGCATGGCTTCCAGACCCTTCATCATTTTGGTGGCTCTCCTCTGAACATGTTCCAGCTTGTTGATATTATTCTTGAATTGAGGTGCCCAGAACTGGACACAGTATTCCAGATGAGGCCTAACCAATGCAGAATAGAGTGGTACCATCACCTCCCTTGATCTAGACACCACACTTCTATTGAGGCAACCAAGAATCACGTTGGCTTTCTTGGCTGCTGCATCACACTGCTGATTTTAGTGGCAAAACTAGGGTTGTTGATTTTTTAAAAGTCTGCCTCAATAAAAGAACTATTTCTAGCCACCATTACCACATTTGTGGTCTAGGACAATGGTTCTTAAATGTTTTGGTAACAAATGTCTTTAAGAATCTAATGAAAGCTACGGACCACCTTCCTTCCAAAAAAAGCACTTAAACACAGTTGTTCAAATAAGCAGAAGGAAATTGAAGGGGAAGAATCACTGCTGGTCTAGTTCATAGACCCACTGAAATCCTGACTGATGGATGGAATGCAGGACTAGAGGCAGGACGAACCACGTTCATATCCAGAAGTGAACTAGGCTGAGGTAGTCAGTTTCTGGAGATGTCCACCTTAAATGTGGGCTCAGACAGATCAGATCACTTGTTGCTGAGTGACATGGTGAGATGTTTTATATTTGTTTTTGACAGTTTTGCTGTTCTTGCATCCACTTCCAGACACTGCTTGGATTCCTACTATATGTGACATTTTGGGGAGATAGAATCATAGAATCATAAAGTTGGAAGAGACCACAAGGGCCATCCAGTACAGCCCCCTGCCATGCAGGAATACACGATCAAAGCACTCCCAACAGAGGGCCATCCAGCCTCTGTTTAAAAACCTTCAAATAAGGAGACTCCACCACACTCTGAGGCAGCCTCTTCCACTGTTGAACAGCTCTTATCATCAGGAAGTCTGTCATAATCTTTATGCTCTGTGTCCTAGTTTCTGGAGCAACAGAGAACAAAGTTCTTCTTCGTGGTCTCTGTGCCTTCATACACTAGGAGCTTTAGCGCCTGCGCGGTAGTGTTCGGAAACTTCTAGAGCTTGTTCGCTTGGCGGGAACCCCTCCCCCACGCCGGTACTGCGCATGCTCCTCCCGCCGAGCAACGGTCTCTCCTCAGTTCTTTCTCGTCCGCCGTCGCGTACGGAAGGTTCTTAGTTTGTTCCTCTCACTTTTGTGCTTGGCTTGCTGTTTTCACGGTTTTATGGACTTTTGGACTGTCTCTGACCTCTCTTTCGGACTTCCCCTTCGGCTTTGGTCTTTTCGGATTTTCGCAGTTTGGCGTTCTTCGTCTTATGTCCGCGCTCTTCAAGAAGTGCGTGTCCTGCGGGCGCAAGGTTGCCCTCAACGACAACCACAAGGAGTGTCTCTTCTGTTTGGGTGAGTCCCACAACATCCGGACTTGCCCAATTTGCCGGGATTTTACTCCCCAAACTCTCCGCAACCGCTCCGCGAGACTCAAGTCTTATTGTTGGGAACAGTCTCTGCGGGCGATAGACGAGACCTCCACTTCCAAGATGGCCGACAAGAAGACGACCACGCCATCGACGGTATCGGCGGCTGCCGTTCCGTCCACCTCGTCGGTATCGGGCTCGGTACCGGTGAAAACGCCGATCTCGGCGTTACCGAGGATCCCGAAGCTGTCGGCGGCTGCCAAGTCAGCAAAAGGATCCTCGACGGCGAGGAAGGCTGAGGCTCCCCTGACGGAGACGCCTGCTAAAAAGCGCCCTGCTCCGGATGGAGGCAAGGGCAAGGAGAAGGAGAAGAAGAAGAAGGAGAAGGAGAAGAAGCGCTCCCCGGCTGGGGACGTTCAACCTCCTACTCCTCCTCCTACTCAGCAGCCTTCCAAAGGGCGAGGCGAGTCCGTCGATCTCTCGGAGGATGAGATCGAGGACGTTCCCCAACAGCGCCCGGACTCGCCTGTGGCAGACCCTCCAACCCTGGTGGAGGAGCGCCACCGCCCTCCTAGCCGTCGCAGGTCGGCCGACCTGCAGCAGAGAGAGCCCTCTGCTTCTCCGGAGCGGCGTTCGACCTCCTTCCGGTCCCGGTCCCGCTCTTCCGAGCGTCCGGTGGCCTCGCCGCCTCCTAGGGAGACAAGAGAGGAACAACCTCGCTCGTCTGCCTCCAGATACACCTCGGCGTCCTACGTGGCCAGGTACGCGAGGGAATCTGAATGGAGAGAGCGCCCGGCCTCTTATCGGTCACATTCGCCATCGTACCGGGATCGGTACCATCGTGGCCCGAGTCGCTGGGAGACCTTCCGGAGGTCCCGGTCACCTCGTCGACAGCGCGAATCGCGCTCGCCTCAGGGGACGAGGCTCGGTACCGTCGACGCCGAAGCCGATCTCCGTCGGACCGCCGCTCCTTCAGCCGCTCTCCCTCTCCTCGATATCATAGGGCGAGGGAGCCTTCACCTCGGTATCGGGCGATATCGCCACCTCCTAGGGTCACGGCAACGGCGACGCGCCCTACGGAGTCGGTGGTGACTGAGCGGGCTACGACGACGTCAGCCTGCCAGACTACCCCTGTCACCACTAAGAAGGTGAAGTCAGTAGTCAGCCAGCCCAAGCGGACGCTGCTACTACCACCGCCCCGGCTGCAGAGAAGCCTAGGAAGGCAACACCTGTGGCGACTGCGAAGGAGCCGGAAAGCGAGCGGCGAGAGGACTCACCGACCTCAGAGTCGTACGACTCGAGTGCGGAATCAGAGGTGTCTGAGGCGGCCTCCCAGGAGTCTCCTCCGCTGGGATTCGGGGACCCGATCCCAGATTCTGCTCCAGAGGACGTCCACCAGTTCTCTGCGATGCTGCTCCGCATGGCTACTACCCTCGGCCTTAAGATCGCCGATGCGGAGCCGGAGGACGACGATCCAGCCTTCTCCGTCTTCGAGGAGAAGCGACCTGCCGCGGCCCCGCTGCCTCTCCTGCCCCGGGTATCCAGACTGGTGAAGGCCGCCTGGGATAGGCCGGCCTCGGCTCAGCCGATACCGCAGCGGCTGGAACACCTCTACAGGGTGCAGAAGGATAACGCCGGTTATCTCTTTAATCACCCTGCACCGAACTCTGTGGTGGTCGAGTCGGCACAGACGAAAGGCTCCGGCAGGCAACACACCACCCCGCCGGACAAAGAGGGCAGGAAATTGGACGCCTATGCAAGAAGGTTCTATTCCGCCGCCTCCTTGCAGATCAGGCTGTCCAACACTCAGGCTTGCCTCGCGGCATACCTGAAAAAGGTGCTCGATCGCCTGCAACCGGCGATGGAGGCGGTACCGGAGGACATCCGCCAAGCCTCCTCCGTGATCTTCAACGAGGCCATCTCCATCGCTCGGCAGCAGATGGCCTCCTCCAGGCACGCAGTGGAGATTGCCTCCCGGGTCATGGCGGGATCCATCGGCCTGCGCCGCCATGCTTGGCTGCGGCCGGCCGACATCCAGGAGGACACCAGAAGGAGGATTGAAGATCTCCCCTTCGACAGTGAGGGCCTATTCAATTCGTCCACAGACGAAGTTTTGGACAATCTCGTTAAGGCGAGGCTGACCGCCAAGAAGATCGGGCTACAGCCGGCCACGCAAGCCCGCAGGACCTCCACCTTCCGCCCATCCTGGCGACGATCTTCCACCTCGTCGTTCCAGCTTTCGGCCCAGTCTGGACAGTCGAGACCGTCCTCCGGCTCATCGGCCAGACGCACGATTAGGCGACGCCCGGCTTCGTCCAAGAAGTCCTCCTCCGAGACAAAGTCTCGGTTTTGACGTGCCTGGCAGGACCTACCAATACCCACTCTTCAGCCTACCATCAGCACTCGGAGACCGACCGACTCTTGCTCGACATCTCGCGGAGTGGCAGTGTGTCACTACGGACTCTTGGGTGCTTTCCATCGTCCGTCTTGGCTACGCCATCGAGTTTCTCGATATTCCTCCTCGAGGCGTTTACTATTCCACGCCGTCGAGTCCGGCCCTCCTGGAAGAGATCCAATCCCTCCTCCAGAAAGGGGCGATCGAGCAGCTCCCGCAAGAGGCCAAGACCACCGGCTTCTTCTCCAGGTACTTCACGGTACCGAAAGCCGACGGTACCCTCCGGCCGATCCTAGACCTCAGAGGGGTGAACTACTACATCCGCCCCAAAAGGTTCAAGATGGTCACGATACCGTCGATCCTGCCCTTCCTACATCGAGGGGACTGGTTCGCCTCCATCGATCTCCGAGACGCATACTTCCACATCGCCATTCGCCCGCAGCACAGACGGTACCTCCGCTTCGCAGTCGACGACACCTGTTACCAGTACAAGGTGCTGCCGTTCGGACTCTCGACTGCCCCAAGGGTCTTCACCAAGTGCATGGCCCCAGTGGTATCCTTCCTGCGGACGAAGGGTGCTTCCGTCTTCCCTTACCTCGACGATTGGCTGTTGGTGGCGTCCTGCAAACAGAGACTTTACCACGACGTCTACATGACGTTGTCACTCCTGACCCGCCTTGGTCTACGGGTGAATCCGAAGAAGTCCCACCTCGAGCCGGCGAGGATCTTGGACTTCATCGGGGCGACGCTCGACTCGACCTCCGCCAGGGCGTACCTACCAGAGTCTCGAGCCCAAACCCTGATCCGGGCCGCCGCTCACGCGCGTACGGCCCCGACATTATCTGCGAGAAGCGCCCAGCAGCTCTTGGGCTACATGGCTGCAACGACCGCTGTGACATATCTCGCCAGGCTGAGAGCGAGACCTCTTCAACACTGGTTCGTCCGCATATTCGACCCCCTGCGAGACGAACAGACACTCTGACTGCAGCTGCCGGAAGACGTCCGCTCATCCCTCCGATGGTGGCAGTCGCGACGCAATCTCATGTCAGGGATGCCTTTCCAACAGCCGACACCGAAGGTGACGGTAACGACCGACGCCTCCCTGTATGGATGGGGTGCCCACTGCGGCGATCTCAGAGTCCGCGACAGATGGACCGACGACGAGACCGCTCTCCATATCAACGCGCTGGAGCTGCTCGCCGTCTGGAAAGCCCTACGGGCGTTCCGCCACGCCGTGGCGGGGCGCACGGTCCTGATTCTGACGGACAACACCACCGCCGTCTGCTACATCAACAGACAAGGTGGGACTCATTCCACGACCCTGCTCCACATCGCGCTCGACCTGTGGGAATGGTGCATTCGCCTGCACACGCATCCCGTGGCGGTTCACCTGGCCGGGCAGGAGAACACCACGGCAGACGCCCTCAGCAGGGACACCTCATCCCATCACGAATGGTCTCTCTCCGGAGAGGCGTTCAGACTGATTCGGGACCGCTGGGGCGAACCATCGATCGACCTCTTCGCGACCAGGGAAAACGCGAAGTGTCGCCGATTCTGTTCCAGAGCGGGCCACGATCGTGCCTCCATCGGGGACGCTTTCCAGTTTCCGTGGACCGGGGAACTCCTCTACGCGTTCCCGCCGTTCCCGCTGCTCGGCCGGACGATATCGAAGATCCTCGCCGACCGAGCCGACGCGATCCTGGTAGCCCCGTACTGGCCGAGGCAACATTGGTTCGCACCCCTGCTACAAGCCGCGCGAGACGACCTGCTCCGGTTGCCACCGACACCGGACCTGCTCTCCCACTCCGGCGGCCGAGTCCTCCATCCGGACCTGCCACGCCTGGTCCTCCATGCCTGGA
Organism: Ctenosaura bakeri; assembly: GCA_948474755.1. Lineage (NCBI taxonomy): Eukaryota > Metazoa > Chordata > Lepidosauria > Squamata > Iguanidae > Ctenosaura > Ctenosaura bakeri. The sequence continues at coordinate 215,355 of CAOLHI010001367.1, forward strand.
GGATATCGCACTAGACGATCCCGTGCTCGGTACCGTCCTCGTCGCGGCCAGGAAGGAATCCACCCGTCGCAACTATCAATACAAGTGGCGACGCTTCCTGACCTTCGCTAACGAGAGGAGTGAGCCGGTATCGCCCGCGGGGCTCTCTACCGTCCTGCATTTCCTCCTGCACCTCCGGCAACAGGGGCTGGCGTTTCCATCCCTGAAGGTGTATCTCTCCGCGATCGTGGCATACCAACCACCACGGTCGGCTGCCTCGGCCTTCTTCAGGAACGATACCGTTAAGCGGTTCCTGAAAGGACTTCATCATCTCTACCCGCCGGTATCGCCGCCGCTACCGCCGTGGTCCCTCTCGCTGGTGCTCTCGCAGCTGACAAAGCCGCCCTTCGAGCCGATGGCGACCTCGGATGATAGGCTCCTGACCATGAAAACTGCCTTCCTGGTAGCGGTGACCTCAGCGAGGCGAGCAGGTGAGATCACAGCTCTTCGATCCGATGAGCCCTTCACGGTCTTCCACAGAGACAAGGTGGTCCTGAGACCTGACATCTCGTTCCTGCCTAAGGTGGTGTCCAGTTTCCATCTCAACCAGGACATCATCCTGCCTGCCTTCTTCCCGAACCCGACGACACCGTTGGAGTGGTCTCTCCACTCCCTGGACGTGCGTCGGGCCGTGGCCTTCTACATGGACAGGACTGCTTCCTTCCGACAGACGCCACATCTCTTCGTTTGCTATGGGCGACGTCGGAAGGGCCTCAAAGTGTCCACCCAGCGCTTCTCCAAATGGGTGGTGAGGACTATTCAACTGGCGTATGAGCTCGCGAGGAAGCCTCCACCAGTCCTGCTTCGAGCCCACTCCACCAGAGCGGTGGCTACTTCTGCGGCCCTCCTGCAAGGAGTTGACCTGCATGAACTCTGCCGTGTGGCGACCTGGTCCCAACCATCGACCTTCGTGCGCCACTACAGGCTCGACTGCCGGTCGCGCAGAGATGCCCGGTTTGGACGTGAGGTGTTGGCTTCCGTGCTGTAGGACCTGACCCGCCGTCCGACCGGTAAGCTACACAGTCTCCTAGTGTATGAAGGCACAGAGACCACGAAGAAGAAGAACAGGTTGCTTACCTGTAACTGTGGTTCTTCGAGTGGTCATCTGTGCCATCATACACACCCGCCCTTCCTCCCCTCTTTCTCAGGTCCCTGTAGGTTCTACGGCGGACGACAGAACTGAGGAGAGACCGTTGCTCGGCGGGAGGAGCATGCGCAGTACCGGCGTGGGGGAGGGGTTCCCGCCAAGCGAACAAGCTCTAGAAGTTTCCGAACGCTACCGCGCAGGCGCTAAAGCTCCTAGTGTATGATGGCACAGATGACCACTCGAAGAACCACAGTTACAGGTAAGCAACCTGTTCTTACTCTATGTTCAATATGGTATCCTTTCAAGTATTTAAATATGACTATCATGTCATCTCTGAACCTCTTAGCAAAAATGTTCCTGCCAACTGCTGTGAGGTGCAACCCATAACTTGACAGAAGTCCATCTTCATAAAACTACAAATCATGGTCCAAGAAGCCAAATTGTTCCTGCTGGCAAAATCTGAGGAACCAGTTGTTCACCTCCACTATTCTCTCCCTTTCTGGACCATGTCCTTCAACTGGGAAGAGAGACACAATGACAACCTGTGCAACAAGGTCCTTCAGTTTCTTACCCAGAGCCTTGTAATCTCTTGTGATATCCTGAAAGCTATGCCTTGCAGTGTCATTGGTTCCCACATGGACCAGAAGGAAGAGAGAATGCTCAGTGGGCTTGACAAATCTTGTCAGCTCCTCTGTTTCATTAAGGATTTTTTGCGCCAGGGTAGGAAAAGCCCATCCTTTCCAACCTCCTTTCCCTGATCTCTCTCCCCTTTCCCCTCCATTGTTCACTTCTCCTCACCCACCTTTGCTTCTAAACTCACTATTTAGAAACTGTAAGGTATGGAAAATACTCCAGTAGTCTAGCACAAGAGGGATCCTTTTTTTCAAAAAAAAATCCCAAAAACCTATCACTCTGTAGTACTAAAGTACTATAGTCCTAACAATACAGAAAAAGAATAAGGAGAATTAAAGGGAAAGGAGGGAAACTAGCTTCTGCAGTTTAGTAACTGGAAATTCCCAAGTGGAACATGAATATATGAAAGATTAGCAACCACAGCCCACGTCATTGCACAGAAAATTCACTGCCCAAAACCCAGATGAAACAAACTGCAGAATAAGTGCCTATATGGACCTGGAATTCAACATGTGCCATTTGGGACCGAAATGTATCAAAATGTACTGGGACGGTGGGGGGGAAATGCCACACTCAGCTAAGAAGTAAAGAGTTGCGATGATAAACAGAAATGATCAGGGAATGCATTGGGACAAGAGAAACATTTTTTGGATCTCAGAAACAAAAATTGATAAATACAGCAATGAAAACCATTGTATCCTTACATGTTGGATCAGTTTGGATAAGCCCTGTGTCCCCTCCAGAATGGACCATACCTGAATGTGACCACACATTAGGAGAGATACAAAGATACAGGAAATTGCCAACATTCTACCTCAGGTATTTAATTATGCATATGTAACTAAGTAACATTTCTTAGGCCATTTCTGCGCTAGGCTGTTATAGTGCTATGATTCCACTTTCAACATCCTATGGAATCCTGGGGTTTGCAGTTTAGGGAGGCGCCTTTGAGGCCATTGCTTGAACTGCAAACCCAGATTCCATAGGATGTTGAAAGTGAATCATAGCACTATAACAGCCTAGTGCAGAAATGGCCTTGGTCTGATCCCATCTTAACAGGTAAAAGCCACACTGGATGGAGATCCGTTCAGCTGTCAGTCAGGGTACAAAGGGATGTTTCCAACCACTTTCCACCAGTGAGCAAGGCTGCGACCAGGAACTGTGATAGGGTCCTGCTTCTGATTGTCATAGCCTTTTTCCGTGGTCAAAGGTGGATGACAAAACCCTCCTCATTGTGCCCTGATCGGCAATGGAGCAGACCTTCTTTGCCCAGTGTGGCTGCTGTATGTTAAAGTAGACCGAGAGGAAGGGCATTTATGTAGTCTTACTGAATATAGAGCAGTTATGGCTTTGTAACTGTAGGTTACAAATCCATAACTCTAGTACAGAATGCCAACCAATATGTCTCCCATAATTGATACATTCCCTGTATATAAGTTATATAGGACAAACATCTGGATAGGGAAAGGGAAAGGGAGAGCAGAGGATGTTTTATTTTGGGGAATGGATGGTGGATGGGGCACAGGATCTCCACAAAACTGAAGAAACCACAAATATCTCTAGCACCCCCAAATATGCATGCTACAGACACTGCTGCTGCAAAAATCTCCTTCAGAAAGAAGAGAAGGACGATGACACTGAAAGAGATTTTTGCAGCAGCCGTGACAGGACCGGATTGGCAGTGGCAGCTCATCCTCTTTATCCTCTTCCTCCTCTCCATCTCTGCTCCTGCCAACAGCTCTGGCCTGTTACTATCTTTGCCACTTCAGCACCAATGATACTTCTCCCTCACTTCGAGGATGCCTCTGCTGCACCTCCGTTTCCTCCACCAGTCTTCATGACTTCTCCTGGAAAAGACACCTTAAAGGGCCGGCCAAGCAGCAAAGGGAGGTTCAAGCTGGGACGGTGGGTGGGAAAGGCATGGGATGATGAGGGCGAGGAGGATGAGCTGCTCACACTGCTGGAAGCAGCTACATTGCTAATTAAGCAACATCTACAAACAAATCCATGGAAGTTAAACCTGCAAAAATCGAGAGCTGACTGTAATATATTGCCAGACTTGTGGTGCAGAAATTGTTTTCTTCCAAGAACCAGAACGTTGAACTGTTTTAGTGGAATGTGTAGACCGTAGTAGGCCATAGAATTAAGTGCTTGCTTGGAAAACACTGGATTTATTTGTATGTTTGTTGAATTTATATGCTGCTTTTCTCCCAATATGTTGTCCAAAGTGGCTTACAATACAAATTAAAACAAAACATAGCTAAGGTGGATGTTCCAGGCATTCTACCTCCACCACAATATAGTCCATGTCCATAATTTACCTTATACTATTGCACTTGCTATGACTTTAGTAACAGTTGAAACAACCAACCTGCACCTGTTTGGCAAATGAAATCCCCTCTGTGATATGTGTGAGATGGTATGCCTGAAAATTTCACCCAGTTCTATTATTTCAAATTCTTGCTGATTGGAGACACACAAAAAATGATTTTCTGAATTGTCAAAGAGATCTGAGTGGCCTTTAAATCACTTTAGACTGAACTGATGTGTTTACTGAATTGCTGGCTTAGGTTCTGAATGGAATCTTGTGGCCACTCAACAAGTCCGGGCTTGATCAGAATATGATGAGAAAAGATCAAACATCTTTTTATTTCTGTTCCAAACTAAACCCATAGCTCTGTTAATCTTATATGTTAAACATTCTCATGTACTTTACTATTGTTGCTACATTTGTTTCATTTCAAAGTACTACAGCATGCTGGGCACAGACTTACTCAACTGTTTAGTTCAGATGTGAAATAAGGTGTTGATCATTCTCTGCTAATGTAGAACTTCCCGTCTGAACTTGTGAACTTCCTGATTGTTGCCATTTGAGTCTCTTTCTTCAGCAAAACCTCACATTACTGATGACTGTACTACTGGAAATGACTGAGAAATCAACCAAAAAATATTTGGACACTTAATCATTCAGAAGACAGTTGTGTTACAAGTTTGTTAGCTAAAGACCTCCAGAATATGGACAGGAATTGGTGAACTGGGGGTTAAATATTTGAACTCTACAAGTTGCCAATGTCAGCTATTTCTGACTCCTGAACAGGAAAATATCTATAGTCTCTGATTACATTGTATTATCCAATTAGATTAAGAAAGAGATGGACAAAGCAAATTCACTTAAGTAAACTGGAAGCTGACCATGTGCAACCAAATATATTATCATGTAAGAAATATACCAGATCAGACCAGTGGCTCATCGAGTACCACTCGTGAGTCCCACTTTTGTTTTCATCCTTGAATTATCATAGATTGGACTACAATTACCATCCCCAGCAAGCATGGTCTATAGGCCAACCTCAGTCAGCATGGGCAATGGTGATGATAATAAATGCAGCTCAACAACTTCTAGGAGTCCAAGATTGGGAAAGGCTGGTTAACACTGGGAGCAGCTCTCCAATCAGCCTCAGACACGAGCCTTTTCTAGCCCAATCCAAAATGACAAGACCCTTTAACACACACGCATGTCTGAGTTATGGCCCTTTCCTACCCTCTTCAGAACTTTTGTTCATCATTCCAGAAAGGCTGCCAAAGGTAACTCACACATGATTCCAACTTTGTCTCAGAGAAGACACACACTCAGATACATAAAGATGTTTAGAACTTTCCTTAACTGAAAGTTCATCATAGATTTCAAGACATCAAAACTTTTTTTTAAACAGAAGATGAATGACAATTTAGTATAAAAGTTCTTGTGAATCAGAAATAGGAGTATCAGAAACTCACAATATGTCACAAGAACTGTACATTGTCCTTGATAGCTACCCTGTGATTCATTTACTGAAAAATCTAAGCAGTTCTATTTTTCACACAGGGCAGTGGCAGATACTAGACTACTGCCTTAATTCTCAGTTAATTGATTGCCTTTTGCAGTAACCACATCTACTTCAGTTTCATTGGTAATCCCAATCAAGAGTGTATTACAGAGTTGTCAGTGTTATAGCACTGTTGCAAAAGCTTATTTATTTATTTATTGTATTTATATGCTTCCTTTTTTTACCAAAGTGGGACCTAAGGCGGCTTCCAAAAGGTTAAAAAATTAAAAGCATTTAAACAATTAAAAGCATTTGTTATTTTATATATATATATATATATATATATATAAATATATAATTTACAATTAAAAAAACTAATAAGTAAAAGTTCTCCTGCTCACCCATTAAAGGCCTGCTTAAAAGGACATGTCTTTGTCTGCGTATGAAAGGAAAGCAGGGAGGAGGCCAGCCAGCTTAGTCTCCTGTGGAAGCAAGCTCCACAGGGTGGAAGCAGCCACTGAGAAGGCTCTGTCCCGTGTTCTCACCATGTGAGCCTGGGATGATAGCAGGACCAAGAGAAAGCCTTCCCCCGCAGATCTTAGAGCTCTAGGATGTTCATACAGAGAGATACGCTTTTTCAAATAGTCCTGATCTAAGCTGTATAGGGCTTTATTGGTCATGACCAGCACTTTGAATTGTGCCTGGAAATGAACAGGCAGCCAGTAAAGCTGTTTCAAAAGAGGAGTTGTGTTCTCCCTGTAACTGGCCCCAGTCAGCATTCTGGCTGCAATGTTTTGAGCCTGCTGAAGTTTCCAAACAGTTTCTAAAGGCAGCCCCACATAGAGTGCACTACAGTAATCCAACTGAGATGTAATCAAGGTATGTGTCACTGTAGCCAAATCTGACGTCTCAAGGGGAGCAGCTGGTGCACTAGTTTTAACTATGCAAATACACTCCTGGCCACTTCTGAAACATCCAGGCTCAGAACCAAGCCCAGGAGAACACCAAGACCGTGAGCCTGAGATTTCAGGGGGAGTGTAACCCCATCCAGCACAGGCAAATTCCCTCTTCCGTGATCTGCCTTTTGACTGACCTGGAGCACCTCTGTCTTGTCTAGATTCAGCTTCAATTTGTTTGCCCTCATCCAGTCCATTACTCTCAACATACATTGGAGAAGAGAATTGGCTGTCATCAGCATCTTGGTGACACTGAACCCCGAAACTCTCGATGACCTCTCCTAGAGGTTTCCGGTAGATGTTAAATAGCATGATGGACAAAACAGAGCCCTTAGGGATCCTACAGGCCAACTGCCAGGGAGTTGAACAGGAGTCTCCTAGCCCCACCTTCTGTGTTCTCCCTCCAGGAATGCTCAGAACCACTGCATAGCAGTACCCCCAAGTCCCATCCCGAAGAGTCAGTCAAGAAGGATAACTTGGCCTATGGTACTGAATGCTGCTGAGAGGTCCAGTAGAACTAACAGGGACACACTCTCCCTGTCTAGTTCCCAGTGTAGATCATCCACCAAGGTGACCAAACCTGTCCCCATATGTTGATTAGAGTCTACTTCATCAGTTCAAATTGATCATGAAGGCTTGTGTGTGCCTTCACGTTGCCTGTCAACTTATGGTAACCCCATGAATTTCATAGAGTTTTCTTAGACAAGGAATACTCAAGAGGTAGTTTTTCCAGTTCCTTCCTCTGAAACATAGCCTGCAGCATTGAGTGTTAGTTGGTGGTTTCCCATCCAAATACTAAATAGAACTGACCCTGCTTAGCTTTCAAGATCAGACAAGATCTGATGCCTTTGGGGTATTTAGGCTTACATTACAACAAAAAGAAATCTATCAAGTTGTCACAAGTGTTCTTGTGGGTTTTAGTGCAGTGGACTAAATGGGTACTCTTTGAATCCAACAAGTACTATGAACAATAGATATGATGTGCTTCTTCCCAAATAAGTGACATTTTTTTTCTCAACTTTAATTATGAAGTTGCCTGATACTGAATCAGACTGATGGTCTATCAAGTGTAGTGGTGTCTCCTCTGGCTGGAATCAGCTCCCCTAACTTCTAGATAGGAGTCTCTTTCAGCCAAGCCTGCAGATGCCAAGGATCTTCTGTATGCAAAATGTATGCTTTGATTTCTTCTTAGATCATTCAGGAATAATCAGCCTCACTGATCTTATTTGAGAATTCTCACTATGCTTTTGCACATGCTGTGACAGTAAAATTGGGACTTGATGACTTGTGAGTTGCTCAAGGCTGAAAGGTGAAAAGGAAAGAGAAAATATTATCCTCTCAAACTTGGCTCCACCTGCGGTCAACCTATTGGTTTCTTATGACCTGAGCATAAACACTTTTAGATTGGTCTTGGCTAATTTAACAACATTTGAGCATGCCTGTCTTCCTAGTGCTTGCCTCTTTTGCTGAATCTGTATTTCCTGCTCCCACAGAAAGAGCTGTTTTATTTATTACATTTATACTTACCTCTTGAGTCAAGGTTGTCTCCCAAGCAAGTTTACAAATGACATACCAAATTGGGGGGGAGGGGGTACAAATCTGTGTGTCTATATAAGATAGTATCTTCTGGTCCTTGGAAAATGGTGATATAGTGCAGCTCCCTGAGTTACAGAGCATTCTTTTTAATGTATGTATATGGACTAGCACCAGATATTCAGATGTACCTGATGAACTCAGAAGCATAAGGAACAGAGATGTAGTGTGCATACAACAGACCATAAACTGCACTTTAGACAAAATGGGAAATTAGCTTAGTAACGCCTACACTTGAAACATAAAAGTTTTATTTTTACCATAAATATTTATACAAACAAGGATTCTTAATTAGCATACTGGCTCACTAGAACTTGAGTTGGCAAGGTATTCACAGAAACGGAGACAGAAGAAGAGGTGAAAGAGGCATGGAACAAGAAATGGAGAGGTCGCTAGGGAAATGAAGAAGCAGGGTCACGGGGCTAAACACATTGGGTTTCCTATGCATCAAACGAGTAAAACAAATAGATGAAAAACAGTTTTGGGAGGAGGAAGAAATAACATTGAAGCAGGCATATTTACTTCTGTTTCACAGGAATGTGAACCCAAAGAATCTCCCTTCCTATTTAGTCAAGGATACCTGCAAACTCACTATCGGTGTAGCATATCCCTCATCTACAGGATCTGGAGGCACAAACATACAATGGGATGGTCACCCCATCTGTCTGGATACCTTGGTACCTAATCTAGAAACAGCCAAATGGTGACTCGAGCAAGACTTGAGGAGGTAAAAGAAAGGAAAACACTATCACAAGGGATGTTCAAGTGCTGCTTTGAGGTGAAGACCTTCTAGGGATCAACCACTATAAAAGTACCCACAAGGGGGAATTTACTTGAGTTGTCAGCAAGACATTTATGTTTGTCCAGAATTCCCAGCAACCTTGATTAAGCTAAAGTAGGCAACTCCCAGGTGATGAATTGCAGGTACAGTAAGGGCATGTAGCTTGTTGCAGTCATTGTTGCTCCTAGCTGTCATGAAACCCTCAGAACAACCAAATACCAAAACTAGGGTGCATGTGTACAAAACCATCATGGCTGAGTGCCCCAATAATGTCTTCCCTCTTGAAGTAGGGTCCAAAGGAGCTGAAAGAGGACTGGGGCTGGCTGAAGATTAGAATACTCTTGCTTTCCACCCTAGACAAGAAATTAGTGTTGAATGATGCTTTCCTGCACATCAACGGTATCTCATTACTAAGTAGGTGTAGAAAGGAAATTAGAAAAAATGATCAAGCAACAACATGGCAAGAGATCATACTGACATTAAAGAAATGCCCTCTGTATTTCAGGGGTGGGGTGGGGAACACAATAAGAGGGGGGAAAAACTGCAATAAAATTTTGACAAACCCCTTAGGTTTGGTCAAGGTAATAGCTGTGTTCTTTTTAGAGGTTAATTATTATGTGAACTACTTTCAAATCCAAATTTTTGGTAGAATATAATTACAGCTATTTAAATAAAAGAGCCTGACAGAGCTATTCATCTTTTATTTCTAAATACCACACATCTCCTGGAATTCTTTGAAAACTGCTCTTTCTATTTTTGTTCCAAACATAAGGCAAGCAAAGTTTTAAAATCAATTATCATTTTATGCGTAGTCAAAGCTTTTGACAAATCTAGAAATATCAAGGTGGAATTTATTTGGGGACACCCTCCCCTTTCATTAGTGTACATACATTGCAAAGCTTCTAGGAACAAGAATCAACTCTCTCTTTCTCATTTCTCACATTAGAATGAAGCTATTGAAATGTCACTGAATGCTCTAGCAGGCATTGTTCATAGTCAATATATGGCATGACGAGTATTGGAATGCCAAAATAACTAGTCTATTGAGAGTGGGAAAAAGCTTTTCATTGTAGCTCAGTCATAGAGTACATGTTTTGTATACAAAATGTCCCAGTTTCCATCCCTGGCTTAACCAGGTAGGGCTGGGAAAGACTTCTATCTAAAGTCCTAGAGAGCCACTGCCAGTCACAGGTAGTTGTCTTTTATTATACTGGATGTCCAGAATTGAACAGCTTTTCTTTTTATATAGGTTGAACAAGATGCCTGTCTCCAAAATCCTGTATTTTATGGTGTGGGCCCTTCATAAAGACAGAAGTGTGCATCATGTAATTTACAAATGTGGATAATGTGTTCATTATTTATTTATTTATTTGATTGATTGATTGATTGATCCCCCCATATGGAACCCAAATTAGCTTATACTGTACCTTAAAATAAAATATCTAAAACCACCTGAATACAAAAATATAAAAAGCATTAAGCAACAATCCACTTAAAAACATTAATTTAAAACAGTTAAAAACACATTAAACCTACTACAATTTTATAGAGAAAAATACAGCCAAGTTAACTGAAATCAGTACTTCCATTTGGCGTTTAGGTAGAACAAACCTGCTAACAGCTACTTCCTGACTGTCATAGAATCATAGAATCAAATCTATGACTGCTGATCTCCTTGTTCTTTCCTCTACCTTTTGAAACAGATAATTTTCTGCAAGACACCAGAAATTTGTTGGAGGATCTATGCTTAGCAGAGTTAGACTCCCAGCAGATATTAGGGTAATTAAAATTCTCCATAATTGCTAATTCTTGCATTTTAGACATTTCTGAGATTTGTTTCAGAAACGCGTCATCCATCTCATTTTCTTTGTTAGGTGGCCTGTAATAAGAGTCCTCCTACAATGTGTATTTATTTCTTCCTCAATTTAGTTTTACTCAAAAGCTCTTGACAGGTCCACTCTGATCACTCTCATGGATTTCTGTATGAGTGAATTTGTCCTGGACATATAATTACCATTCTTTCTCCTTTTCTGCCAGATCTTTTTGTTTAGAATAGATTAAATGCTTCAATTATTCCAATAATGAGATTCATCCCACCAAGACTCTGTTATCCCTGTAAAGTCATATTTACCTTCCCACACTAAGACTTCAAGTTCATCTTGTATGTCTCTCAAACCCTATGCATCAGCATATAGCCATCTAAAACCTTGATTGTTCTGATCTATTAATTAACTGTGAGTTTTACTGTTGATCCCATTCTCTCCTCAACTTCTCCTCTAGAATTCACATCCTTATGTTTAGAGATTGCTTTTGCTCTGAAGTCTGAGCTGTCATCTCCAACCCACCCCCAGGACTTAATTTAAAGCCCTCTCAATCACACTTGCCGTGCCACTAGCAAAAAACATTCTTCTCAGCCTCTTCCCATTTCTAGCCCACAGTCCTATCTAAGAAGCAAAGACTATGGTCCCACAATGCAAACCTCTACCATCAACACCCCACTTGCAGAGTTAGTCATTCAGTTTTAGTATCTTCATGTCCATATGTAGTCCTCTATTTTTCACTAGCAGCATTAGTGAGAACACCACCTGTGCCTCTGAACCCTTCACCTTCCTGCCCAGATCTTCCTATCCTAGGGTGATCTGCTCAAAGGTGTTCTTGGCAGTGTTGTTAGGGCCTGCATGAATAAGGATACTGCTCTATGTTTTTGATGACTTTTGACAAGTAGTCAGTGACAGCCTGAGTATCTGCACCAGGGAGACAGTACACTTCTTGATTTATCTTCTCAAGCTGGCACATGGGAGTCTATATACCCGTGAGCAACGAGTCCCTAAATGCCAGCGCCTTTATTTCCTTCTTGCTGTGGTCTTGCTGACTCCTTCCACAGTATGCACCATCCCTTGTTGCTGGTTTTATCTTTGAATATCTTCACCATCTGCGTGTCATGAATTTGTTAGTCCTGCATATCATGAATTTCAATTTGTCCTTATTGCTATTTTGAAAATCTGACAACACTAACTACTGACCACAAAACTGGTTTAGATAGATCAATGATCTTACTTGGAATGTTCTCCCATTTCTTAAAAGTCCCGCTTGTTGATCCTCACACACAACATCTTCCCACTACCCCAGTCTTTCAAAGTAAAGCAAACTACTATACTGAAAACTTCTAAAGAAGGCAGGCAATAAATCTAAACAAAGACCTGCCTGATAGTAAACTGATAATCGGGTTCTACCAAAAAGATGATTTTGAGAGGCAAAGAGATGCTGAAAAAATGGCACTGTCATCTCTTATGAGGTAAGATCTTTAACCAAAATTGTTAAACAGATATTTTAGAAAAGGTAGATTTTCTCTTACAGTAATTATGTTCTTGTCAAGATGCAAAATTTCTGTGTGGGTTTTTAAAAGAAGGAAGATTTTTTGAAAGATTCATGGACTGCTAAGGAACAAGAACTGTATACTCCAAAATCATTGAAAGGATAAAAGTAAGTGGGGGTGGGATTAGATCCATAGTAAAGAGAAAGAACACTGTGCAGTCAGTTTTTGTATATTTTGCTTCTGTGGCAGCAGGGCTGAGGCTTTGATTCTGATCCTGAAAAAATTACTTGAAATGGAAAAGAAGTCTCATGCTGATCTGAAAGCAGACAGATTCTATCACGCACAAAACAGAGAACTCCACTCACTGGTAAGAGAGAGGTAAGCATGGGATAAAATATACATAGTTCACTGAGCTGCCAGGTAAAATTTCCATTGTCTGCACATAGGAAAGGCACATATTCGTGCACACATCTCCTTTTAACATACAATTTCTGATATATTTAGATCACCACGACATTACTGAATTTATTTTAGACAATGACAGTGAAAATGGCATGTTGGCTTGTACAGGCTAAGCAGTTTAATCCAGGTATGCTTTATATTTTACACACTCACCAGTAAATCAGCCAGGGTAAATGACTTCATGAGTTCAAAGTCCAAAAATAGTTTACACTTGATTAACATAGCAGAGATGGGGCAAGGTGAAAAAGGAGTGGAATCATCATCATCATCATCATCACCATCATTATTTATACCCCCCTTTTCCCCAGGTTGGCACTCAAAGCAGCTCACAATTAAAAAGACACAGTTAAAACCCATAGGATACAAAAGTTAAAACATAATTAAACAACAAAAAGAATTAAAATAACATTAAAATACATAATTAAAACTCACATTCATCAGCAACAGAATATCCAGCACATGCTATCAGACAGGCCATGTATAATCACACATTGAATGCCTTTCTGAATAAAAACTTCACTGTTGTAAGATATTTTAAGGACCATCTATTGTACTTAAGAAAAATATCTTGGTTGTTTTCCACCTCTCCAGTGGAATTGATCAGAGATACGTACATGTAGGGGGTCAAAGAAGGCAAAGGCAACCCAACTGCTGCATTTTAAGACTGCAGTATTTGATATATTTTAAGGTAAGTATTGCCTGATTTTTTTTTTTAGGGTTCCCTAGTTTATGTGGGCAGAGTACATAAATTTGACTGGGAGGGGAGTCCACATGAGGTTAATGGGTCACAATTGCTCCAGCCTGTTTCTTCTTTGCACATATAATTTACTTGCAATCTAGTGAATCTTTTTAAAGAAGTATGCTTCACTGATTTCAGTGGCACATACACCCAGGTAAGTTAATAAAGGAGCCAGTGTGATGTCATGGTTTGAACACTGAACTATGATTCTGGAAACCAGAGTTCGATTCCCTGCTTGGCCATGGAAACCCACTGGGTGAACTTGGCCATGTCACAAACTCCCAGCTCCAGAAAACCCATGACAGCTTCGCCTTAGAGTCACCATCAGTTGGAAATGATTTGAAGGCACACAACAACAAGTACATATAGGCTTACCTCAGTTATCAAAGCCTCTGACAAAGAACCTCCTTTTTACAAAGCCTTTTCATACCAACCCAGCCCCACTTTTCCTGCTTGTCCTCCATCTAGCTGAACATTTTTTGGTTTTCGTTTTTTAACGAGTGTTGGCATGTCAGGATGGTGAAGGAGGGCTAAAGAAACACAGAATTTCATTGCTGGGTTGCAGTAATGTATAAACAATGCAATAAACTCTGAGCTGAAAAAGAATGGGATTTTATTACCTGATCTCATTGTAGCTGTGTGTGTCTGCCTACAACAGGGCATGTAGACAGCACTTGTCTCCAAAATGTCTTACTTGAGGATACATGAACAGCAAAACAGGGGAAAAAGGAGAAAGCAGATAAGCCTGCCTCCCCAGCACTGCCCAACACGTTAAAACACATAGATCTGTAAGTTCAATCAGCAAGATGGACATCATGAGAAAAGAAGAGATTTGTGAAAGCAAAGTTAATCTCTTGAGACATATTGGAAAAAGCTTTCATGCGGTCTTTAGAAAGCTCAGACTGTTTTTGTTTAGTTATGCTAGGCTTTCTGACCTGGATGTTTCATTTCACATTTGTATATTGTTAGTTTTGAACAAAAGATTTGCTGAAACATGTTGCTGAAACAGCTCTTCTTTTTTGTGTGTGGAATAGGAACCTAAACCTTTCCATGGTATTTCTGTTCCAGGTACGAAAGTTTCTCTTAAAGAAGTGATGCACAGGAACATATCTATTTCCTTAATTGAGGTATACGTGTACAGAGTCTGCAATCTACTTAATAACAATGATTTCGATCCAGACTAAGTTTGTTGGATTTAGTTCCTACTGAAATGAACAAATCTTAAATAATGTTATGGCTAACTTGTCCCATTTATTGACTTTTTAGGCTGCCTCCAAGCTAATAATTAGGGATAGGATGAATCCAGAATTTTTCGAGCCCAAATCCGGATCCGAATCCCTGGAAGGTTCTGGGAATCCACGAATCTCATGAATCTTGTATCTTTTGAATCCTTTTTTAAAAAGGGTTTAATAAAAGCAAGGAAAAGAAGGATAATCTTGGGCAAAACACACTCTCTTAAACTTAGCTAAAGCCTAGGCAAAGGCAAACCTCCTTCTGAAGAAATCAGGCCAGGACAATTGTCATCGTTTTGCCTCAGGATCTCCCGAGATTCAAAATGACATAAAGGCCCTTTCTACACAGGCAGGAAAGTCTGGATTAATCCCACATATTCCTGCCTGGGTAAACAGGGCCACATACTACAGTAGAGAGATAATCCAGGTCAAAACTGGATTTTCTTTGCATAGCTCCTTATGGCATCCTGGGGTTTGTAGTCTGATGATGCACCAGCACACTTTGGCAGAGAAGGCTGTGACACCTTGTAAAACTATGAACCCCAGAATTGTATATGAAAGAGCTTTGCAGGGGAGCTATGCAAAGAGATCTTTCAGCTGTCCTTGAAATCTCAAGTCTGTACTTCCAGTCAAGTGCTGAACTTAAATATTAAATGTTCAATTTAAATATCTTAGAATACAACCCCAGATGTAATTTCTGAAATTGTTAGCAAAGGACATTATTACTCCAAGGGGAAAATTCACCTACTTGCCATCTCCCTTTGTGTGTCTGGGCATCCAGGTTTTCAGGCGTCCCGGTCTCCAACAAACTATTTAGTTGGTGGATTCAAAAGATTCAGTTTGCCTATTTTGGCGCAGGGATTCGGATTCGCGAATCTCAAATCCTTGCCCAGGATTTGGTTGGCCCATCCCTAGTAATAATCTTTTCCTCATTTTTAATGAAAACCTCTGTAAATTATATACTTTGAGTTAGGGTACAACCTGGGAAATTGAAAAGTCCCAGAATTTGTTTCTGTCTTTGTTTCTGTTGCCTTTCCTATTTTTATATTGGGTTAAAACAAAATAAGCCGATGTGGAGAGCTGGTATAAAAAGTCTCTAATTGTACTGGAAGCTGACAGAAAATATCCTGGGATAAACAGAATGCGTATTGATTTCCAAAATAAAATTGGAAAGAACAGGAACAAAATCTGAGACCTTCCATCTTTTTAATCAGTCTGAATGCATGCTTCAAACAGTCTTTCTATGGCACTTAACAGTTTTTCTTCTTTCCTTGCTCAGGAAAGTAAACTCTACATAACAGTTTGGTAATAGAGAAAGATGTAGGATTCATACCATCATTCCCAGAAGCCAACAAGGCCACTGTATAAAGTAATTTCAACTCGTCTGCTTGCATACAACAGAGCAATCCATCTTCTTGCTGCCTCATTTGTCCTGAGAATTTCCCCACCTCTGCGTATATGTTTTTTTAAATGTTATTATACCTGAGATCCAATGTGAGGTAGTTTGAGTGTTGGACTGGACTCTGGGGGACCAAGGTTCAAGTCCTCAATCAGTCATGGAAACCCACTAGGTGGCTTTGAACAAGTCACACTCCTTTCAGCCACAGGGGATAGCAAACACCACTGAAGAAATCTTGCTGAGAAAATCCCATAATAGAGTCACCCTAAGTCAGAAACATCTTGAAAGCACACAGTAGCAATAAATATACTCTATAATGTCATCATAAATTGCATAATTTGGGTAAATTCTTATCTAATTAGGTGTTCTACTTCATTCACCAGAGGATTAACTAAGAATGGCCTTGACAGCTTTGGAATAAATGTCACTAAGAATGTACTTTAGGTGTGGCTGTATGACACTTTTAATTAAAACTGCATAAACTTTTGAAAATCTGATACATATCACTCTCTCCACCAAAATCATGTCATATGAATTGTGAAATATACTGAGATTCCCCCCCACCCAAGAACCAGTTTCTTAATTATAAGTAGGATGACTCACTGGCTATCATAAGTGGAGTCAAACTGACTTGAAGTTTCCCTTTATACATGTCATTTTGCTTAAGGGAGCAGAAAGCTTTTTTGCAAATTGTCTGGAGATAACAAAGGCTCCAAACCCTATATGTGTGTGCGTGTAACTTGTTCTGACAAGTTCTTTGAAACATCAGATCCCATGCTGGCACTGCTGACTGCAAAGTTCCTTGCTGTTTTGATTGTGTTACACGTGCATTACATCTGGTAAGCAGTCCTGAGGATGATTACTTTATGTGATGTTAATGTTGATTTAGGTTAACATTTCATAAAACACAGGCATGATTGTAGGAGCCTTGTTCAGTCTTCTGTCTTTTATATACATCAGAAGAGTGCTTAAATGGAGGGCTAAGAAAACCCTATGAAATTCTTGGGGTGGCGTTAAGTTGACAGGTGACTTGAAGGCACAAACACACAATCGTAGCAGATGTAAAGTGAAGCTTAGGAAACAAACAAAGGCTGTTATGCTTGATGGCAACTGGAAACAGAGCATCAGAGATGGATATGGATGTGCAGAGTTATGGAAAATACATAGTTATCACCTAAATAGACACATGATAGGGTGCGCAATAGGACTCCTTGGGGTGGTAGAACAGTAACAGGGCCTCTGCTGAAGATTGGATGGGCTGATATGGAACACATAATCTTTCAGAGATCCTGGCCCAAGCCATTTATGAGTCCAAAAACCAATGCCTTGAATTGCGCTTGCAAACTGGAATCAAAACGTGGAATTGGAGTAAGACCACTGATATGATTTTTAAAGCCTACTTCAGACAGTTGTCCGACTGCTGCATTTTGTACTAGATTTAGCTTCCAACTATTTTTCAGGGCAGACCCACACAGAGCACTTAATGTCTGAGAGGTAAGAAGCAAATCTTTGCAAATCCACTTTCCCTGAGTACAGAGGGAATAGCCAAAGTGGAGCAGAGGCACTCCCGGGTCTCCCTGCAGCACAGCTACTTGGCCCACTCCTCTGCCTCCAGCCGTGTTGTCCAACGAGCACTAGTGAGCATGTCAGAGGACAAAGGCTCCTGCGCAATGGGTGCCATAGTGGAAGCTGAACCTTCCTTCATAGGCCATAATATGTCTGAAAGCAGGAGAAACACACAGATCTCCCACTACCTTCACTCCCGCTCACTTCCACTCCTTCACTTGGGAGAGAGGGCAGGGCAAGTTGCAAGCAGGGGAGCAACACCTTGCCAAGTACTCAGAAGGCAGAGCTGTGAGAAGTAAAATATATTTTAGTTTCTGCAATATTATTAATAGTATTACTAACATATTATTAGTTTATAGCTTATAACACATTTTTAAATATATTTATACACACATATGCTTTGGAATAGTATTGTTGCAAAACAATGAAGTCTAAGAGGTGTATTTTTAGAACTAGCAGCTGAGGAAGGCCTTGGTGCACAGAGAGAACCAGACAGATAGATAAGGATTCAATACTGGGATGTATATACTGGTACCCCTCCTTGGGATGCAAACTGAAGGTCAGCAAAAGCTGAAAGGAGCAACTAAGCTGATAGGGTTGTAACTTTTGGGTCCTGCCCAAGGGGAGGGAAGCTGGCGTAGGGGATAAAACGTGTGCTGTTTCGTGAGGGGGGTGTCCTTCTCTCTAGAGAGCACCCGTGTCTGCAGAAACGTATTATTTTTAAAATAAATGCTTGATGCTTCAGCCGATCCTGTGTCAAATTGTTTCATGAGTCTTATCAGCTATTTCTCACAGAGCTGATCCTGCTATCGGGTAGAGGGAGGCAGCCCCATCAGGCGGCAGATGTGGGGTGTCTTCAAAGAAGAGCATCTTGTCTTTTCACTGCCGGGACTGGAAAGATGTGCTGGTGAAGCTCTTTTCTGTGCTGAAACAACTCAGGACAGCCTGGGTGCCATTGGGGTTGCCAGATGGCCCAAACTGTAAGGGACTCGGGATTGGAAATCTTGTCAGTTACAGTGGCAGGCACCCCTTTTAATAAGCGATTTCCTCTATTTGAGAGTCAGAAAGCTTCTTCTTTTGTACAGACTGAACAAGACGCGAATAAAAAAAGGCTCTTATTCTGGGGTCTCGAAAATTGTCTTTATTAATGACAATATGTTTCCTTGCCAGAGCAATACACGTCCCAGTGACCTGAAATAGTACTTTGTGGAAACAACTCAGGGTTGACTGAGTGCCATTAAGGTTCCCAGGTACTTTCAGTTAAATGCATATTGGTGAACTACTTCCTGATTGCCAAGCCCGCACGTCACGAATTTCGAGAACCCTTTATTGCTATTTTGAACACTTGGCAACCCTGCCTGCCGTCCAGCGTCCCCGGGTGAGTCCAGGCCCCAGCGTGTCACAGCCTGGACCTGCCCATAAGCTGAGGCCTGATTCGGGGCGAGTCACCCGCGCCCTCCCGCCCCAGCACGGAGCCCCGACTCCCCCAACGCCGAACGGTTTCTTCTGCCCGCCTCTCTCCTCGCCCCCGCCCCCCCGCCCGCCACGGGCTCCGCGACCACCAAGCCCAGCCTCCCCGCCCCCCCTCGGCCGGGCCGACCAACGGCACTCGGGAGAGGGAGGGCGGGAGCCGGAAGGGGTGAGTCAGAGCCTCTTCTCCGCTTCCCTCCCTCAGCAGCAACGGTACCCTCGCAGCAGCTGACTGGGCCACTGAGAGGGGGGAGCGTGACAGAAGCGCGGGCTCCGAGTGGTCGGTTCAGAACCACGTGCCCTCCAAACCAGACAGAGGTGCGCGGGGGGGGAGCAGGCAAAGGCGGGCCTCTGTTTCCTAGGCGACTGTGGGAAGGTAGCGGAGCTGTCACGTGGGAGCAGGGCGGAGGAGGGGGGAGAAAGGGGAGGGGGGAGAAAGGAAGGGGCAGAGTGAGAGCGTGTCACTCAGTCCCTCTCGTGGCGGCGATTGGTGGAGGCACGTCCGTTCGGACCATGTGACGGGACTCCCAGGAGCTTCCCGGTTGGTGGTTCCCGTGGTTACGAGGAATGAGGGGGCGGGGTGTCGGCTCCGCCTGGTAGCCGCGGCGGCGGCGGCGGCAGCGGCGGCAGGAGCAGCAGCAGCAGTAGCGCGGCCGCCGCATCAGCAGTGGCCCGTGAAGGCGGCCCCGGTCACCGGCATCCTCGCCGCCGCGCCCGTGACTGCGGGAGCGGCCCGCCTCCGCCCCTCTCTTTCCTCCTGTTCTGTCCCCTTTCCGAGCCATGGCGGCCCCGGAGGACGCGGTGGCGGCGGCGGCGGCCGCAGGGGGGTGACCGCCCGAGGCGGCGGCGGCGGCGGCGGCGGTGGAGGCGGGGGCGGCGTGGGGGGCCGGACCGAGGCTGGCCGCGGGAGGAGGATGCGCGAGTACAAGGTGGTGGTGCTGGGCTCGGGCGGGGTGGGGAAGTCGGCGCTCACCGTGCAGTTCGTCACCGGCACCTTCATCGAGAAGTACGACCCCACCATCGAGGACTTCTACCGCAAGGAGATCGAGGTGGACGCCTCGCCGTCGGTGCTGGAGATCCTGGACACGGCGGGGACGGAGCAGTTCGCCTCCATGCGGGACCTCTACATCAAGAACGGGCAGGGCTTCATCCTGGTCTACAGCCTCGTCAACCAGCAGAGCTTCCAGGACATCCGCCCCATGCGCGACCAGATCATCCGCGTCAAGAGGTGATGAGACCCCGCCTGGACGGGCCCGGCCCCCGCCCGGCGCCCCGTTCCCCCGCTTCCCGCCTGCCCCTCCCCGGTAGCGCCCCGGGTCCGGCTGCCTCTTGCCCGCCTGCTCCCCCGAGAATCCCTCGTCGGATTTGCTCGCGGGACCCCGCTCGCCTTTTCCTGAGCTAATCCCTTGCACGGGCCCTTTTGCACTGCCTTTCTCACGCCTTGGCCATTTCCGCACGAGCCTGTTATAGCGCGACGATTCCGCTTTCAACCTCTGGAATCCTGGGGTTTGCAGTTTCGGGAGGGGCCGACCGGCCCCTCCCGAAACTGCAAACCCCAGGATTCCAGAGGAGGTTGAAAGTGGAATCGTCGCGCTTTAACAGGCTCGTGCGGAAATGGCCCTTCTTTCCTTCTGCTGGCACGGGCATCCCCGAGGCAAGCCTAGGCAGCAGACTGACTCATGCTCACCGTCCTCCACTCCCTGCCTGCAGGGAGCTCTCTAAATGCTCCACTGAGACCTGCGGCTGGTCGCCTTGTTCAACCTATTTCTGTGCTTCTGGGGTGCATTTCCGTGCCAATCGGGTGCCCTGCACTGGGGCCTTCACCTCAGATGCAGAGTTACCCCTATTCACCCACATCATTTTCAACCCCCCCCCTCATTCCTTGCTTTCAGAGTTGTCTGTCCTTAGTGCCCTTGTTTATCTTTAATTCTGTTTCCCATGCACAAGACTTTTCAATTCCTCATTCCATGTACTTCCGGGGCTCTGTTTTGCATCTCCAGCAGCTTCCCAACTTCTGCAACGTTTGATGTTCACAGTGCCATAATCGTCTGCATTTCACCGCATGTAGTTTTGCTGAGTGTTTGTAATGTGCGTTTTTGTACTTCTGTCATTAACATTTTGAATGCACCGATGTCCTTTCGGTGGCCTGTTCCTGTCACACGGCTCTGTACTTCTGTAGAGCATTCTGTGTGCTTGCATTGCCGCCTACTCACACCATGATGTGCATGAACTGATGGCTTGCCTACGCATTCCAAGTATGTACTGGACAGGTGGCTTTAGCTTTCTTCTTTTCTGCCTCTAAGAGCAGCCTAATGCTGTCTGAAAGTATTAGAACTAGTTGCACCCAATCATAAACACTGTCTTCATGTTCTTCTTGGAGCAAGTTGCTTGATAGGGTATAGTTCTTTTTAGCTGACTGGGGATTGGGGCATTTCTTCTTTTTGGAATTGGATTGTTTTGTAAGGTTTAATAAGAAGGCATCACACCCTCCTCTTTTTCTGTAAACTGCTGGCAGGCAGTCAGGGAGGAAGTATGGCTTGGGGAGGTTGTTCCCCAGCTTTTTATTAGGTGAAAGCTTTGACTCTTGAAGTGATTGAAGCAATATGCTGTCATCCTGCCAAATGACTCTAAAGAAGGTGATTCAAGAAGCTGCATCTTTTCAACAATTCTATTAGGATCTTCCTCAAAAGGATGAATAAAAATTGCTGTGTCTACCAATATCCATTTATCTCAACATCTCTTTGTGTCAGAATAAACTTTAAAACCACTCTTAAAATTTTGGGGTGTAGGTCCTACCACTTGAAATTTGACAGAATGTGTTCTTGCTTTAAAAACTTAAGGCTAGCCTGCTTCATGGGCTTCTATACCATCCATTTGTAAAACTGCCCAGAGAAGGTTACAATGAACACAAAAAAAGGAAGTTTAACTAAACTAAAGAAAACACTGTAGTAGGCAAGCATCAGTGACCAAATGCAACAGGAGGCTGGGAAACCTGGTGTTAAAATAAAAGATCTAACTCAGGTTTGGTAATCTGAATGGTGCCGAACTGCAGGTCTCAGTAGCCTCAGCCAGGCAATAGTGAGGAATGCTGGAAGTTGCAGGCCAAGAGCCTCTGAAGGGCTGCATGATTTCCGCTACTGGTCTAAATCCAGTTTTAGTCTCAACTAGGGTAGACCTAAAAGGCTTGAATACCCTAAAGGTACCAGATCTTGTCTGGTCTTGGAAGTTAAGCAGGGTCAGCCCAGTTTGGTACCTGCACCAGGAGACTGCCAGTGAATACCAGGTGCTGCAGGCTATGTTTCAGAGAAAGGAACTGACAAAACCACCTCTGAGTATTTGAGTATTCCTTGCCTGAGAAAACACTACGAAATTCATGAGGTCACAATAAGTCGACAGACAACTTGAAAGCATGTGCACAGCATAGTCATTGAATCCATTTATATGTATTTGGTAGATTCAATGGATTTACTAAAGTATAGGATTAGTATTTAGATTTTAAAACTTGTGATGTCACGTGTTGCATGTCAGAGCGTACTTCAAGAAGTACCATCTGCAGTTCAGTGGATGCCACCCTGCATAGATCAGTGTTCATAAGTCTATGAACATAAACAAGGATGGCACCTGATGGGCCTGTCCTAGGGACCAGATTTGGTAGTGCAACTACTAATTAATCTTGACCTGAGAATCAAGGAGACCTCCTGAGAATTACATAGTAGGGAGACTGATAAATCATATTATAACAGATACAATTAGGGAGGAGGGAAAGTGCCTTCAGATTCCAGAACAAGAAATAAATTGAGTAAAACAGCCTAGCTAATTTAAGTGCTAATCCCCATTGCATCTGGTTTCAGTGGAATGTTCTTCTTATCTCCAAACCTGATGCAGAATTAGGCCTAGAGCTGGCCTCCACATAAAAGTTGTTTTTTGTTCTTCATGTATCTGAAATTGGACAAATGTAGTGTATTTCAAAACTGTTGCCCTGTTCTTAGAATTCCAGTAGTCATGTTATTAGCAACAATTTGATGTGTTCTAGGATAGTAATCTATTGTAACCTGTGAAATTTGCAAGTATAAGTGGCCTGTCTAAGATTTTTTCTATCATAGTGACTCTTGATTCTGGGCATGGTAAAACACAGAACGCCCAAATGTCACAGTCCTTCCTAATCTCATAAGTCATTACTGAGTACACCAAGAAGAGTATCTAGATATCTTTTTAAGTTGTATGAGTCTTTGCTCCATGAGTTCTCTTTGGAATTCAGTATTCTCTTAGGATATGTTATGAAATTTGGTCTTTGAAGGAAATAAGCAACTTATATTGGTTTCTGTGGTTTTTCCCCCATTGCTGCTGAAATCCAGTTGGTGGCAATTTTGACCATTTCCGCACCACATTGTTATAGTGCTATTCGCTTTTAACACCCTGTGGAATCCTGAGGCTTGCAGTTTAGGGAGAAGCATTTCATGGCCTCAGTAAACTACAAACCCCAGAATTCCACAGGATGTTGAAAGTGGAATAAGAGCACTTTATCAGTATAATGCAGAAATGGCCATCGATAGTTGTATAGTTATTTTTAGAAAGTCCCATCAGAAAGCTTTCAGCTTTTTTTGTTCTTTTAAGATGCTGCTGCAGTATTCCTCAGTATTTTGCTAATGTGACCAGCTGGTGGAATTTTATTTATGAACCTTCTGTCAAAGACACAGAAGTGAAATGTGAAATTGTTAGCTATTAGAAGACAAGTAACTCAGCTACGAGTTTTCTTTTACCTGGAAAAATATTTCAGATCCTTAGATATTGGGAAGAAAGAAGAACCAATTCAGAGGGGGGGGCAATTAGTTGTTCCTTAGTCTACCTCATTAACGAAGTTAGGAGCAGAAAGGTGGCTACAAACTACAGCTGACCAGTGGTGTACCTGTTAATGCAGAACAGCAAGATAATGTGGTTTTCTTGCCTTGTATACTCTCTTTCCTGTTCCATTGGCATCAGCACCCTCTTATTAAGTACCTAGTTCTCTTTTTCCTAATGTTTTCACTTATGTTACAGGGCTTCTGTTATAAAATTAATGTTTTCGTTTATAAATATAATAGTAGTACTCCTGTATTTGCATCTAAAATACAAATATGTCATAATTCCATTTTCCACAAGTTTATTCTGTCTGTGAAGTGAGCAGTGGTCCCAAAATAACAGAACTCTTAGCCATCTGTTCTTCCTGTAAGAACTGTATAGTTCTTTTTCTGTGTCTGAAAAATATTTTTTCCCCAGTAGTTAATTCTGTATTCTTAGCTATACTTACCTGATAAACATTTTGAAGATGTATGATATATGTTGTCCTCAGCACTTTCTGTTATTTTTTCTGTGAAAGAACAAAAACCTACCAAACCATGGCATTAATTTTTAACTCTTTAATTTTGTGCACTGCTGGAAAATTCTGTGGCTACTTCTCTAATTTTTACCAAAACCATTAGCGTAGATTTTATTAACATCAAAGATAAACAGTCATAATAAATCAAAAATTGGCAGAATCCAGATTGCCACTACACTAACTGTAGGATGCTACTGCTATTTCCATATTTAATTCCATAATCTCCACTTACAAAATACAATATGTATACTAGTTTGGGGGGGGATTACTTTCTGTTTGTTAGAGGAGGAGTGCACAAGCGGGTTGTGAAGATACCTCTGTTCCTATGTCCTCAGAGAAATCTGTGGAGTATGCTGTATATTAGACTGTCATTGAGCAAGATGTGCAGCAACTTGTGACAAAATTGTCTCAATAAAGTTAGCTTCATCTGCTACTACCTTGGTAATAGTGTATTTGCCATCCCTACCCGATCCCCTATTTTTTCTGAGATGTGACCAGTAAAGTGAGATTTCTATATAAGTCTGCCAGATTAGATATTTTCTTCGGAAAGAGTAATGCTGGTGATTTACCATGGAGATGTGTCATGCAGTTGGGCAGGTATAGAAATGCTACATAGAAAGTAGGCTGCATCATCTACTTTGAACTCCAGTCATGCAATGTACTGTAACATACCGGACCATTGTCGTAATGCAAATTACATTGCTGCTCTGGGCCATCTTCTTGATACTGTTGGACTATTCACGTCAGCCATAGTCAGCATAGCTAGTAGTGAGGGATAATGGCAGATGCAGTCCAGCTAGCACCTGGAGGGCCACACATTCTCGATGGCTGTTGTAGACCAATTCACATCACTGATATTAAGATGTGGATTTCTTTTAGTGTATGTTTCTATCCTGTTGACAGGTGAACTCCACAGTGAAAAAATGGGATCTGATTAAATTGTATGTGTGTTATCTGTCGCCTGTTGACTTATGGTGATCTTATGAATTTCATAGCATTTTCTTAGGAATGGAGTACCAGAGGTGATTTTGCCAGTTCCTTCCTCTGAAACACAGTTACAAGGCTGATGTATAACCATATATGTGGAAGAGGAATAAAACTCAGTTTTATTGTGCATATAGCAAACTGAAAGATGCTGGTTCATGCATAATTATGTTTCTAAATCTCTGTCTCTTGTCATCCATGAAATTTGCTGGAAGATTGTGTCAGTCTTTAAAGAGCCACTTTTATACCAACTTAAAATAGCTGAAGGCTCTCCTAGACAAAGTACCTTGTTTTGCTAAAGCTATAGATGGCTAGTACTGTACTATGAACCTGTCTCAGAGTTCCATCATATACCCATTTGTGGGGTGTGTGGATTAATCCTGGAGCCCAACCATGTAAGCTGCAGTACCAAAACAAAAGCCAAGAGTAAGGGCTCTGAGTTTTCATACAGCAGTGAGTGGTGGGAGCATCTCTCAAGAGAGTATACCTTAATGGAAAAAGGCAACTGGAAATTGAAAGTGATGTTGATCAAACACTTTTTGTTTTTCATGTTGCATGTCATAGCATACTAAAAGCAATGTTCAGAACACTAATGCATTCTTTTTATTCAGTGTAGGATGTTTAAGCATTATTTATTGTAAAGTGAATCTTTTTCAGAGAAATTTGTATTGAAGATTTCACTACAGCAAGTAATTGTGTCCTTTACAGTTTGCTCAGTTATGATTCCATTTCATTTATGATTTATTTAAATAACCCTTTCTGACATAGTCTTTAGGATCTTATTATCTTGAGGAATATATTCATAAAGATTAGATTAAGTTTGGCCCTGTTAATGTAGCATTTATGTTAGAAAGTTCAATAATACCTTCATTCCAAATTCTTCAAACCTTGGAAGAAGGGGAAAATGACACTGAGCTGGATTCACATTGTTAGTTGAACTCTATTTCCATTGAAATACCTGAACCTTAAGTCATAACTAACTTGTGCTACTGATCTGAGTAGAAACTAAGCTCACCTAATTTACTACATCTAGGTCATTGTATTCAGTATTCTAATTCTTTGTTCTTATTGAGATAGTATTTTCCAGTGTCTTTCAAAAATCCCCTTTTGGGGGCATTATAGTGCATTCCCCATTTACTGGAGGTATTTGAAAGAAATGCATGATCTAAATGGTTAAAATAGTCTGAAAACTGATTTTGTTTAAAATTCTTCAATCAATTTTAAATTCCTATCTTTACATTTATAATTAAGGATGACTCGATCATTAATCCTGTATTCACTGATCTGAAAGTATGCTTAACTCAAGCTTAATTGGAGATTGAGGTGTTGAGGGAGGTAGAGAGTGGAAATACTTTTGTTTGTGAAGTCTCGAAGACAATCCTGTGGAATAGGCAGTGCATCGGAATTCCCAAGAGTCACCTTGAAGTGGTGTAATTCCATATCTGTAGAAGAACTTCCTTCACCCTTTTAGTAGTGAAGAGTTGTCCTTCTCCGTAGGTGTCTTAGAATGGTACTGTGTTCTGAGGGTATGCACACTTAATAGTTCCTGTTGTTAGCTTTGAAATCTGAAACACGGAAATTTGGCACCATGATGCTCTACAGATTTATGCCTTTGTCTCTAATATTTATTGGTTTTGATTATATGATTAACTTAAGAAATGTCTACCAAAACAAATCAATAGAGAAAATGGATATGATAGTTTAAAATACCATATACCATATGGCCACCTCATACATGCCAGAATAGAGGTAGTGGGAAAGGCAGTTATGGCAACTATCCATAACCACTATGTTGAAGTTCCTATTTCTTGACTGTGCCACTTGCACTGAGCATGATAATAGTTCCCACTCTGTGTTTGGAACAAAACAACAATCAGCAAGTGGTCAGGAGCAATCCCCCTTGGGCTTGCGGTGCTCAAGAGAGGAAACAGCTATTGCATTGGGAAATGTCTTGGGAATTACTAACCTTTTAAAAGAACTTCTTACTTCTGCAAAATGTGTTTGAAAATTCTGTCTGATTTGAGGTAAGCAAGTCAACAAACAGCTACTCATTAATTCGCATTACTAGCAAGTATGCAAGAGACACTTTTGGTACTTTGCCATTTTCTGGCTCTTATGTGATATTGAAGACTAAAAAGGGTCAGTGGTAGCAGTTGTGACAAACACTCAGTTTTTGAACTGGTTGCACAATTGCTTGTGCACTGAAAAGTTAATGTGAACTTGCTAACTAAGTAACATGGTAATTGCAGAGTATCCTCAATTCCTTGTGGATCCAGTGACTATTTAGTGTGTGAATGTTTTCAGGATCACTTCAGAAAATCACTTATATAGAAGTTACAGCTGTGAAATTTGAAAAAACTCCTGATTAGAATGGTCATCAATAATTATATTGATAGGCAGGAGCAAGTCACAGATTTATTAGTAGGCATAAAAATTTTAGATTAATAAGTAGATTTTGATTTTTTTTATAACTCCAAAATATTTTTTAAAGTATAACAGTGATAATTGGCCTATGCTGCCTTCTCATTTCTGGGCAGTAAATATAGGGATTTTTTAAAAAATCATTGTCAGATAGTACATTAGTTAAATGCAAATAGAATCATAATCTTAAATTATGATTAATTTTTACTGGAGCATAAACATACCCACCTACATGTTTGGAAACAGTATTTAATGCAATGCATATTCAGACATCACTGGGGTGGAGAGAGATAGGTTGTGCAATAGATTCTGAATTACATGTAGAACATGAATTAGTTCCAGTTTATTCATGCTAAGAGAAAGAGTTTCATAACATACATAGATAACTACCTAGATAACATGTACCCATAAAATTGTAAAAAGGAAGGAGTCTAGAGACACCTTTAAGACTAGTTTATTTTAGCACAAGTTTTGATGGACTGGGTCCACAGATAAATGGAGTAAAGCCGCAGTAGACAATCATATAGGCAAATGTTAGCCAGTGTTACAGAAATACCAAATATGTTGACTAGCAGTCTGAAGGATGGCTGTAAAGCAGGAGTGGGAAACTGGGGGGGGGCTAAGTAGCTGCATTATCTCCGATTAGGAGACTTTGGAGGGCTGTGCCATCACTGTATAACCCCTATTGCCAAAAACTTTTAAAAATGTTTCTTTAAAAATGTTTCACAAATGTTTCTTAATTCCCTCTGGAAGGTTTGGAGCGCACATGTCCATGTTTTTAGGCCCCCCTAGCCATTTTAGGCCCATGAGAGGCCTTCTTTAAAAAATAAGAAATAACCAGAAGTCTTTTCTGGTTTACTTCTGGATTTTAAAAAAGACCTCCTTAGAAGAACCACAGAAATGACTGCATGCTGCTACAGGCCACGCTTTGCACACCCCTACTATAAAGAGTATTTAACAGGATGAAAGTGAGTGGAAAGTTCTTCATACAGCCATAGAGAAGCAAGTAAGTATGTTGGACACAGATCTGACACTAGAAGTATCAGGATACAGAAACCAGAGTAAGAACATTTCAGGCTCCAGTACATGCTGTCACTGTCTCTAGGTGGTTGTTGCAGAATAAAGGAATTTCAAAGATAGACTAGAAATGGAGAAGCTGAAAGGGGATACATTTGCAAATTCTAATCTATCAGCAAAGGTCTGATCAGAGCTAATGGGTCTTTAGCACTCCTTGCTTTGACTCTGTGTGCATAGTTGTTGTTTTTTGCCCAAGAGAGGTTTCTCTTCTGTGACAGTATTTGAACTGTTTCTGTACCATTCCAAGACAAAGACTTCTCTTTCATCTCCTTGCTTTCTTATCTAATTTTTTGTATGCAAAACTGTTCATCTATTTTGGTGAAATAAAAAGTTGCTATAATAGAAGGCAGGCAACTGCACAGGGCCAATATTCATCTGTGTTTGGGCACACGCACATTTTGGTCAACTCAGAGGGAACATCACTTTCCAGCATGAGAAAAGACAAATCATTCCAAGCAACCTTGGGTTTTGTGGCAGTGTGGGCATTTTCAGGTGATTTTCCCCCATTTTTTTTTTTTTTTTAAGTTTTAGGTATCCAGGGGCATTGTGGTGCCTCCTGGGAGTATAAAATAAGTGTTAGTTCCCCATATGGCACTAAGGCTGTACTTTTCCTGCCCATACCCCATGATTAAACAATTCAACTTGTCAGTTTGTTCCCTTTCCTCCTTCCATTTAGATCTTTGATTTTTATCCATGGTGACGGAAGCTGGTCACATGAAAAAAAAAATCCTTGCCCCTATCTTCTTGGGAGAGACTTTTTCAAAAGAGCATATTCAGCGGTGTGCTGCTACTGTTTTGGTCAGGTCACAGTGACTTCTAACCATGTCTCTGCTGTGTTAGTTTGTTAGGTTATCTGGTGGAGTTCTTGTTTGCTGTGTTTAATTGTCTGATGGAATTATCTTGCATGCTGGGAATTTTGATACTTAGGAATAACATTGCTGTGGATGCTTTGACTCTGAGCATGAGGCAACTCACTGTTTCTTAGCCTGGGATGGGAAACTTCCTGTACTGACTCTTATCATGAGTCTCCAGTACAGACTGGGATCCCAAGAGCTGTTTGTGGTGTTTTGCCCATCTCTCCTTTCAGCAACTCCTCATGCCCTCCCCCCAAATTTTAGGAAGGCTGCTGCCTTTGTTGGACTGTGATCTAGAGGCAGAAAACTGTCAGACAGCAAGAAAAGCAGGAGCAGCAGAGGCTTGGTATAGGTAGGGGAGCATTTGGTCATCTTCCTGTTGCTTACCTCGGTGGAAAGGCCTTTGGCTAGATATTTGGCTAAGGGCACTCAGAGCCACTCCTGCCCAAGCTGAATGTTCTTCACATTTCACATCCATGGTTGGGAATTACAGGCTGCCGGTAGCACTCCTCAGACTACTTTTGTGAGCCCCAAAATTCCCTGCTAAAAATCTTAACAAAAAAGGTGATTGCCACAATTGGAAGCCTTCAGGAATAGTGCTTCCTCTTTCAAATATATCCCAGCATCCCTCCACAGTTTTTAACCTTTAACAAAGCTTCTTCATACCTCCCAAGCAAGAAATGGACTTGAATTTGCTTCTGCTGAATAGACCTTGGCTTTCTTGGGCTTGGTATGACCTGTGGTGGGTCTCAGAGGTGGGGACTTGGCTCCCAGAACTTGTGCTGCCCAGGGCAATCTCTCTTCGCAGTCTGAGAAGCATAGCTGAAAGGTGCCAAAGGAATGGAGGGTTTAATCACTGGCCAAGTTTTTTAAAAACTGGTACCACTGTTTTGTTTTGTTTCATTTTTTAAAAAATAGCCCTCTGGTGCAATTTGTAGGAGTCAGATCCCAGACCATGCCTATCCTGCAGGTGATAGCCTAAATCCCCTAAAAGCACCAAATGCTATCTGATCCTGGAAACTAAGCAGCATCAACACTGGTTAGTCCTTGGATGGGAGACCACCAATGAATATAAAGTGCTGTAGTCAGGAAGAAACTGTTAGAACCATCTCTGAGTATTCCTTGCCCTATGCAATTCATGGGGTCACCATAAGTCTACAGGTGACTTGAAGGCACACAAATACACATTCTATAGGTAATGCAAATGACATCCAGGTTACTTCCAGATACAGCTTTTATTGTGCAGCAGCAGTGCCTCCTTGATGGAAGTTTATGTCAGGCCCAGGCAACAGTGTCTTCACGTGCAAGCCTTCTGTGTTTTCCCACTGTTTTTTTTCGTAAGACAGAAAAATTATGGAAGAAAAGAGGGGATATTTTCAAAACACCTTTTCATTGTGAGCAGTAAAACCTCTCTGTTTAGAAGCACTCCAGGACAAAGTTTGTTGTACTTGTGTGCATTTACTGTTCCAAGATGTAGTTCCTCAAGGTAACTTAGAAGCTGTTACCCCCCCATGCTATAAAAGATAATTTTACTGGCATTTGATGGGCCAGTACAGTTGGCTCTCCACAACTGTGTGTTTCACTTTCACAGGCTTAATTATTTGCAATTTTCTCTAACCCTTGTCCCCCACCCTACCCCAAGTGCTTCTTTTCTGGGGGAATCTTCTCTCTCAGTGGCTCCAAGCAGGCCAGGTAACTCTTTAAAAACCTGCCTCTGCTTCTCCTCCACCAGCCACTGCCTGGGTAGCTAAGAATGGTTCACAGTCTATTTTATGAAAACCTCATACCCTCTCCTGATTCCACTCCATGGAAGGAGATGAGCAAGAGAGAGGAAGTATAGAGACACCATGCCAACCCACCCCCTTTCTCTCTCCTTTCTCTGGTCCGGTTTGGACCCAGGGTGTCCATTCTTCTCACCTCAACCTTCTTTCCACAGATACACACATTTTGATATTTGTGGGTTTTCCACTTTTGGGGGGATCCTTTGCCCCAACCCTAGTGACTGTGGAGAGCCAGCTGTATGCTGGTACTGCAAACACCTGTTGATCTCCAAGAACTTCAAGCTGACTCAGATGCTGGTTATTTTATGACAGTTGATATCAGTATTTTGCATAAATCTCTTCCACAGTTGCCCCAGTAGTGGAAATCTGCATTTGGGAAAGCATGACTCATGATAAAAGATTCTTGGTGAAAATATTTTGTAGTGGACTTGTTGGGCTCAAATATTCAAGAAAGCAGTCAAGCAATGAGTCCTTAAATCAGTAAAGGAGATGCTGTAACCTGCCATCCTTTCTCTGAGAGATCCTTTAACAGAGGAGTTAATAGTAAATGAAACATAAAAGTGGTTTTTTTTTAAAGTCCAACAATCAACATCTGTGCTGCTGTCAGAATGTTAAGTTTAGCACTAGAGGAAAAGAAGGTTATTAATTCCTTCAGCCTGCATACCTGATCAGCAGTCTTTAAATGTTCTCTCTGAACTGAAGATTAACTGTCATTCTTAAGTAGGTTTGGCTTGTACAA
This sequence comes from Ctenosaura bakeri, assembly GCA_948474755.1. Taxonomy (NCBI): domain Eukaryota; kingdom Metazoa; phylum Chordata; class Lepidosauria; order Squamata; family Iguanidae; genus Ctenosaura; species Ctenosaura bakeri. The sequence continues at coordinate 247,646 of CAOLHI010001367.1, forward strand.
ACAACAATTGTGCTTTAAACGTGTTCATTTCAGTTTTATGCTATAGCACAACTGCTTAAGTACCTAGAAATTACAAGGCAATAAATGAATGAAAATTAGAAAAATGACCTGCATATCCATCTATAGAGATCCCACTGATACAAGTCTGTGTGTGATTTTTCTGTTTTTTTTTTAAACAGTTGCGACATGTAAAATTTAAATTCATGACGTTGAGTCATTCACAATAAGTGTCATAGAAGCTGAATGGCTTTATTTGATATTACTTTTCGGGTCAGCATTTTAGTTCACATTTCTTGTGAAGCTTCTTCTTCCAAAAAGGAAAGATTCTTAATTACCCCTAAATGTCCAGTATAATTTGGAGATTCCAAAACGGGTGGTGTTAAAAAGAGTGGGTCATGTTTGGATGTGTTCCCCCCAAAAAAATTGTGTAGTAGATAAGATGTTTTCATAGGCTGAATATTTCATTTTGAAGTTTTAATATTGGCTTTATTTGGATTGACTATGGCTTGGTGCTGAGCCACAGTGGCCTTTAGGCTCATGCTGCTTCCCACTCTTCTTCTCATGCACTTGTGAGAGGAGTTTAGATGTTTGGGGTTTTTTTCACTGTTACCATTGGCTTGTCGTATTATCCAGACTGATAAAATGTGGTTAACCAGTGCCACTGTGGTGTAATGGTTAGAATGTAGGCCTGGGACTTGAGGGGGTCCAGGTTCAGGTCCCCACTGAAACTGACTGGGTGATCTCAGGTCAGTCTGTGTGTTGGCTTGTTTCTTTTGAGGATAAAATATGGTGGAGGAAAGCCATATAAACCACCTGGAGTTCATTAAAAGAAAGATGAGATATAAATAGAAAGGATAAATTTCAAAACAAGCCAGTTTTCAGATTATGAGTTATGAGTTATGAAGCTGGTTTGTTTAAAAAGAGGTAGGTGACTGTCGTAGGCCTGGTGACCAATTTTTTTGTCCAGGGGCCTTGTGGACATCCAGAAATGCCATAGTATTGGAAATGGCCAGAAGTGCACATCCAGTTTTGAAAAAGAGTTTTTAAAATCTTTAAATGTTAAACAGTGCAGAACTATTCCTGTAACTTTCCAAAAAAAGCCAATTCAGCCTTTTCTTCTTCTTCTTTTTTTGGGCCAGTAAAAGAGGGATCCAGGCCAGAAGACAACCTTGGGGGCTGCATGTGGCCTTGAGGGTACACTTCTCCCACCTCCAGCTTAAACTAACCTTGAAGGGCAGGGTCAGAGGATGAGGCTAAGGTTCACTGTGGCATGTCCAAGTAGTGCTAAGGCATGTGCTAGGGTGGCCATTTTCTCATCTGTGTGGCTGCACCTTCAAATTGTTGCTTCACACATAGATTTATGCTCTTTGACATTCGTTTACAGCAAAGCGTTTTTCATATACTGAAGAAACTGGTATCATAATAGGGACTTTTCTTGTATGAGAATCACAATTTCCAGTTAAGTCTGTTTTTGGACGCCTCCATTGTGAAATAAAGGAAGGGATTATGGCCCAAAGCAGTTGTGATTGTTAGCTGTGAAAAATGAATATGTACTTTAAGTTGGAGTCTAATGTGTAAATGAAGCTAAAACCTAAGCAGCTGCACTTCAGGATTAGCAGGCCACTTTGAAAAGAGACAAATGTCTCCCGCGGTCACAAGTGAGCAGCTCTCCTGCAGTACATCCCCAATGAGTGTGAACATGTAAAGCTTAGATATCCATCAGGAGGCATGTGTGGCTTTATTATTTCCAAAAACTACATTCTTCTTGTATATACCAACATTTGTAATATAAGTATACAACCCCTGCTTTGCTAAGAAGGACATCTTTTTGTCCTAGTGCTATTAACTTCTGCATTGCAGCATTGCATTAAAATAAAAATATTTAGTCAAGCATAAATCATAGATTGACTACAGATGTAAAATCTCTCCAAAGCGTCTGCTTTCTAAAATGTTTTGGGAACACCATGCACTTCGTACATTTCTGAGCACTGTGTCTTGAATTGGTACATAGAGAAGGGAGAGATGTGTGACATGCTGAAACAGTTGTGTTAAATCAACTCTTGTGGTCCAGTGTGGCATGTGGGGTTGTGATGGCCCCTCCTCTGGGAAGCCACGCTTTTCTTGCAGGTTGATTGGCTGCTTTCTTCTTTTGAAAGCTTTCCAGCACAATTAAAAGGCTTGAAACATGTACTCATACTTATAATCAACCCTCCCCCCCTAGTTTCTAGAGGGAGATGTATTGTTGATGGTATAACAAGAGTACATATTGCTAATAAATGTAAAGAAACTCTTAAACATAGATATAGCATGTTGGCTTGGGTTCCTGCCCTGCAGCTCTGTGTTGATTATTTATTTTTGCTTTTTATATTGTTAAATACTGTTGACATTTCATTGAACTGTCAAGTTACCTGCCTATCCACTACCTCCCTCCCTGAAAAAGAGTACAAAGCTGATTTATTCAGAGATGCAGGAATTATTCTTTTACTTCCTAGCATGGTTGAAATTTTAATTTTCCAGCATTATAGTGGTTACAACAAGTATAATGTATTGTAAACATCTCCTGTTTACTACTAGTAGTTTTCTAAAAGAAGTGATTACTTAGCTGGTCTCTGCAGAATTGAAATGTATAAAAGGTCAATATTAGTTTAGACACTTTAATTGAAATAATTAAGTGCAAGTTGGCACAGTGTCATATATAAGAGAAAGATAATAGAACCAGCCCATTTGCGTAGTTGGGTTGCATGTTGAGTAGAAGCCTACCGATGTAAAACAAAAATAATCTTAGCTGCAAATATTCTTCCTCCAATTCCAGGTGTCTGGTTTTTGGGGTGGGAGCTACTTTTAGTTTTCACACATCAAATGTCACAGTTGTTTGTCCTAGAACACTTAGGTGAATCATTATTGTAGAGGTGTTGGCAGCAGGTCTGTTACTTCACTTATTGAAGCTTTTATGATAAGTCTTTGGAATCTTGCAAAAGAAGCCGTGTTTTTCTGGTGGAACACTGAAGCTGTTCATTGTGGCAAAATTAGAATTCTAAAGGGCTTGCAGCTGAATTTCCTATCCTTGACTTGCATTGTTCATCAAAATAATTGGGATGAGTCAGTTTGTAAGCTTGTTTATCATGCCACTGCCTACAATATTTAGACAGGGGGTTTCAAGTTGTAGATGCATGCACAAGAGGTTGGCCTACAAATATGAATGCATACCATGCGTTTTCAGCAGACCTGGGTACACCTGGACAAGTATTTTGGGTGAGAGTTAGTAAAAACAGTTAAGAGTCCTTGCTAGCAAATAACTTGTTTTAGATCCTCATGGTAATCTTGGCTCCTTTGCAAGACTTTGACTGTTCTGATTTCATTTTGAATGATTGTATATACAATGTAAAATCTTATGATCTGCTTTCTGTTTTATTTAATGGAAGGGAAGAAAAAAATTAGTTTAAAGGTTCTCAGTTTGTCTAGCTGCAAGAACTATTTCACATTGTATCAAAAGCTCTTTTCTGGCATTATCTTCCATGCAGTCATAATCAGGACTCTGTATGCTGTCCCACTGACTGTCCTTTGGGGGAAATTTGTTAAAGGGAATGAAATCTTTATGGCCAGGGTTGCAAAAGGAAAACCTATGCATATAGCTTTCTTTCTACAGACAAACCCCAGAAGCAGCAGGCTCCCTTCTACCCATGATTACAACCATGACAGTGCCTGACAAAGGCTAAAATGAAATGAAGATCTGTTATAACCTTAGCTTTCTTCATTTGTGAAATTCATACCAAGCTTGTCCCAATTCCAGGTCATACTAGCTTGCAAGTCTTTCTCCCCACATGGAAATTCATAGGATTTTCTTTGCACATTTCTCAAAGTGGAGGCAGTATTTGTGTGCTCACTTTCCCAAATGCTAAAACGTGTTTGTGCACATTTGTCCATGTTTGTGCAGATGGGAACTCTTTTCATTGTCTCTTTTGTTTGTTTTGCTAGTTGCATCACAAGTTCAGAAATTGCATTCAGGTTCATGTTCAACTACGGGGGGGGGCAAATTGAGGTTACAGGAAGTACGCTAAAATTTAAGTCCAGCAAATTTAACCATCTCCTCACTTAACAGCAAACCATGGTTACTCATGCCCAAGCTTTAGGTTTTCATGCTCCCTTTTCCTTATGTGTTTGGATTGTGCAAATCATTATTTATTTGCTCACAAACCCCAGAATAGGAGACCACATCTGAATGTAGTTACACATTCTGATTTGGAAACAAATGATGCTTTCCATAGTTTGTCTGGTTCAGATTCAACTGAGATAAGGAAATGAAGGAGGAAGTCCAAAAGAATGTTCAGATAATCCCCACACATCCAAAGAATGTGTGGGAGTATGTGAAGTAGATCTGTACAGGTGAACTCCATTCCCCTGTCACAGGTTCCTACCTTGCATGGAAGAACTCAAAACATATACAGTGGGCCCTTGACATTTGCGCAGGACCCTTGCAAAAGTGGAGAACCTGTGAATATTGTAAGCCCCCACCCCCGATGAATACTACACAGTCCTTTCTGCCTACCCCCTTTCACACTTTGCCACTGTGATGCCTCAGCTAGGTTTTCAAGCCCTCCCAGAAGATTCGGCTCCTTTTCACACACTTTCTGCTGCCCCCTCATCACATACTTTCTGCTGTCCTGCCAAAATGCCAGCTCTTCACGCCCTTTCCCATCTTGCCACCACCAAGCCTCAGCCGGATTTTAAATTCTTTCAAGCCCATCCATTCTTTCTCTCCACTTCTCTTCCTTGCAAGCCTCCTTTACTCTCCTTTTGCCTCAGCCAGATTTTAAACCCCTTCAAGCCCATCAATTCTTTTTGCCCCACTCTTCTTCCCAAGCCTCCAGGAGCTTGAGAAAAGGATTAGATGAAGAGGAGTAGGGGAGTAGGCAGACGGGCTGGGAAGGGTTTTAAAATCTGGCTCAGGCAAGGTAGGAAAGGACTTGATGGGCTGGCACGGGTGGCAGGACAGGAGACAAAGAGCAACCGGGTTGAAGAGGATGAGCTAGTCAGGCAGTAGCTACAAACTCATGAATAATCAAATTGGTGAAAGAGAAACCTGTAAATACAGAGGGTGGATTGTACTACCCTTTTTCATGTGCCTTAAATGCTAAGGGTATATGGCTGCTGCCATGCCACCAGATATGGGTAGAACTAGTTCATGATTTAGGCAGGATTAAATAAAAGTGGTATGGTAGAGTAAGTGTTAATTTAAATTTAGGGTGATAATCTTTCCCACTGGAAAACTGAATTTACAAGATCTGTGAAGGGACAAGTAGAAATAAATACACTGTCCCCTGTCCAGCCTCTGTGGACGTAGTGTAAGGTGTAAACGGAACTTTCTGTGTGTACAGTTGGAAAGGTAGGTTGCATACATATCCCAAGGATATCTACAGAGTCCATGTGTATGTATTTTGTAAGCACGTATAGTTCTATTTCTGTCTTCTACTGAATGTGTGGAGATCAGAGATGGTTCTGTTTCTTTATTTTTTAATTTATAAATTTTATTTTTACTAAAATAATAAGGACAAAAAAGACACACCACACCAAAAAAAGACACAAAACAAATTCACTAAACAATATACTACTGTACAAAATAAAAAACCATAAACAATCAACTAGACTAAACAAAAATAATCCTAAGTCACACATAACGAAACATTGGTTCTGAACTTCACCTGTTGCAAATAGCCAATGTAAATCTAATTGTAACCGCCAGTATACATATACAAAATTTAAAGTTTACTGCTTTATATAGAATCTAAAAGAATGCTTAGTGATTAGCAATAGCAAAAAAGAAAACAAACTGCAAACTAGGTTAGTTGTTATATTAAATCAATCTAACTATTAGTCATTAATCATTAATAAACTATTCTTCTTCTAAAAATATTAAATTAACACATATGTGCCAGCAAAAAAGCAGTAAATAGGGTTCAAACTTAATGTTCAACTCACTCTTCTTGGACAAGTAAATTTAGTACTAAAGAATAATAGTAATTAAAACAAAAAAGAAATAATAAAAAATATCCTGTACGTTTTTAAACTCTTCTTTCTATTTTTCTTTTAAAGACCATAAGTTAGAAAGCATTTTATAATTTTTTTAGATATGAGTAATCATATACCATAATTCTCCTAAACTTTGTCAAATGTTTGTATTTCTATTAATTAAATCCTGTTTAGGCAAACTTAAAATGTTTCTATTTCTCCTTATAATTTCTCTTTTTTACTAATTAAAACAGCTTTTATCTAACTTGGCCAGACTTATACAATGTCTTACATTTTTATAAATAAAAATCCAAGTTACAAAAACAACCAAGTACATCTGGCAACCTAACAGATAACAAATACATTCTGATATGCTCTTCCTTCTTTCAAAAAATGCCTTTTTGCAAGTTCAAGGTACAGTTGTCACCAGATTCTTTAACTGATGACATCTCCACCAGAGATATTTGATCTTCTAAGTGGTAAACTAGAAATTGTATCATCATCTTTCCTATATTCTTCTTTTCTTCAATCTCACATGCAAAGGCAGTCAGTATCCTCGGTTTGCAATTTATGTACAGTTTTCTCACCATTATTTCCAGATCCGAAGCCATCTCTTTTGTTGCATCTTCATTTCCTTCCTGTGTGCAGGCAAAATATCCTTCAACTACTGATTCTTAAAAACTCCTGATCCGTTTCCGTAGGGCTTGTCTCATATTTGTGTAATGATAACTGCTTTACAAGATTGTCAAATTTTTCTTCTGTAGGCACAGTAAATTGCCTAAATTCCACCCAAAAGTGTAAAAAATAATCCACTATGTCCTCAGGATCATTTAAGCCATTTTTAACTTGAATGCAAGAGTCCATAATTGAAAGCCATGATTAATTTAAACTAGTATCTCAAAAGTAGCAGAATATGTTTTCATAACAGCAAGAAGAATAACATCCAAAGTTCTCAGACTATCAACATCAATCAGAAAAAAAGGAAACATGAAAAACTTACTGAACAATAGTCTTATTTAACAAAAAACAGTCCAATCTTTTATTAAAATATAGTTGCCAAAGTAACCCAAAAATCAATCCAGATCTATCAAAAACAGAGGAGAATCGTTCAAGGTTCTGGTCCAAGTTAAAATTTGATTAAAATATAATATCCCGTTTGTAAGAGTCAAAAAGCCAAAGTATAGACAAAATAAGGAGAGTTGAATGTTTAAATGTAAATACCCAAAGTAAGTCCTATCAACACTTCGGAGAGAAAAAGAAAGAACACTATCCCTTTAAAACTCCAAAGGAAAAAAAGAGTACTATCACTTTAAAAATCAGCAAGAAAACTGCAAGAAGTTTGCAAGATTTATTGGCGGACTCAGTGCTACTGCAAACAAAGAGTTTCTTGCATGTTCCAAGTAAGTAAAGATTAGAAAAACACAACTTAATACTTAACAAGAGATCCCCACAGTGACCATGTAATGTCAATTTGGGGAAGAAATCTTCATTCCCCCTCTCCCACTCTACTGAAGCACGTGATTCTCCAAAAGCCTCTGGAGTTGGAATAGCTATTCAGTTCCTGAACAGACAAAAATGCAGCTCCTGATCTTGGCTCCTTCAGAATCTTCACCCCTCCTGGAGTCCACTAGCTTAACAGTGAGAGCCCTGCCATCAGACACAACACTTCTGGGGACTGCAACCTTGCAGTACTTGCTGGATCACATCTGCCATTGCCATGAGCAGAAATTGAAACCCCCAGAGATGGCCCTGTTTCTGTTGATGTATTCTATGAACATTTTGAGAATTTTGGCATTATTAACTGAATAAGAATAATTTTATGTTCACCATTTTGGAACTTAATCATCTATCAGTTGTAACTGTGCTTTGTTTGATGTGCTAGAGGTCCCCAAAATGATTCAACAAATTTTCTAAGTTGCCCTTTCACCATCTTTCCAGTCTCAGGCTTCATGTTACTTTATTAGGGTTTAATTTTCCCCCCAAAGGACTTCAATCTTTGTTTTGTTCATCTTATTGCAGGTATGAGAAGGTGCCTGTAATCTTGGTTGGAAATAAAGTGGACCTGGAGAGCGAGAGGGAAGTTTCATCGAGCGAAGGTAGAGCTCTGGCCGAAGAATGGGGTTGCCCTTTCATGGAGACTTCTGCTAAAAGTAAAACAATGGTGGATGAGCTGTTTGCAGAGATTGTCAGACAGATGAACTATGCCTCTCAGCCAGATAAAGATGATCCATGCTGTTCTGCATGTAATATACAATAGCATTCCAAATGATGGAATTGGACCCATTTCGCTGTATTTTTTGGTAAGGTTATACAACTGGCTACTTCACTTCGTGATTTAAGGTTGGGTCTTGTCGGATAATTCCAAAGTGGAGTTGCAGCATTAACTCTAAATGGAACATTGACATTGATCTGTGTAGCAAAAGAATTGGGGTTAAGCTTCTAAAGTTCATTTACCTGCAGCACATCTCCTACACCTACAACTCTGTGGCATAGCCAACAGTTTTACAGGGTGAGCACAAACAATGTGTGTTGGCTTTGTCAGACGACAGCAACAGCTCCAAGCTAAGAGTTGATGACGGTGAACAGGAGAGCACCAGCAAAGACCCTTTGCACTCTGCATATTCTCTACTGATAAGTAAAGGTTAACAAATTTTGTGTGTCTGCATATTGAATTTCAGGACTTGTCACTTGTGGCCAAGTTCACTCAGTCAAATATGCTAATCTCATCTTTGACACAAGTGTTAGTAGGATTATCGACAAATTGATGTGGTTCTCTTCTGCCCCCCTGCCCCACTTGATTATTTTCTATGTTCCCATCATGCGAAAAGGAAAATATTCTGTCATTACTTGAAAGTAAAGTGAGGAGCTCTGAAAAAAAACCCAGTGGCTTCTGAAGAGAACAGTGGGACATTGGAATGTGTTAAAATACTCTGCTTTGCTGCTCAGAATTAGTGGATTTCTTTGGATGCTGTTCAGTCAAGAAAGCAAACAAACCTTCTGTTTACAAAGCAGGCAATGTGTTCATCTCTTTATTGAACCAGGAAGAAGTAACGATAATGGGGTAAAAAGTTGCTTAGCCTTACTTATGAGGAAAGTTTTTAGCACATTAACAAGTACCACCTTGTAAGGAAAATGAAGCCATGTTGTATCCAGATGTTCCTTCTTGCAGAAACCTCATGGGGACTGTGAGCATCCTGTATTCTTCAGTTTAAGGATACCAGTTTCTTTCTTGCCTTTAAGGGCTATGTCTTTGATGTGATATTCCCAACTAACCTATGAAATTCAAATTTGCCATTTTATAGCTTTAATGTTGGCAGTTTCGTTAACTGAAATAACTGTGTGAAGTTACTTTGGCTCAGAAGTTGAATACACAATATTGTAATTCTGTATGTGAGCAAGAAAGGGGTTCTTGTCTTCAGTTGCCTAACATGCTAGTCAGGTGCTGCTGCCATACAGTGATCCTCTTGCCCTGGTTATTGCTGTGACACGTAGTGAGTGAAAACATTGTTTTGAAATGGTGCTCAGCCTCTGATCTTAATTTTCATAGCAGTGAAATACTTTATAAGTTGCATGACTTAACAGCACCTGTTGTATCTATTCTGATGTCTTACAATCAGGAAGTTTCCAATCAGAATGTCTAAGGTTGAAATGCTGATCATGTTGAGCTGGATTAAATTTGGCCTTTAAAATGCAATACCACTGAGCCTGTGGTTCAAATGCCACCCCACCATTTGGTTTCTCAGTCTTGTGAAGTAGCTGTGTAGTTTGTTGTGTAGATGAGTGGAGACGAGTGTATGTGTCTTGTGTGTATGTGTGTGTGTATGTATTGGTGGGTGGGTGTGGAACTTTTTACAAATGCTGTAATGGACTTGAGTTCTGAGACGTTTGCCTCCATCAGCAGAAAAACAACCTGCAATCTAAAGTGAGTCTGAAGAAACTGAATTCAAAAACATGTGACAACACTTTGCCACTTTATTTCTTACACAGCAGAGTACTTGTCATTTAGTTTACTTTCTAGTGATTTAATAATAATGATGGATGATCATAGGCCACTATTGCCTTAGTCCTTGCATGATTTTTTTCCCCATAATTAAGAAAGCAAAGAGTGTAATGCTAAATATGAAGTCCTACTCTAGAAATGTAACTCTTCCCCAAGCAGCTTGCACAGCCTGGAAAGTTGTGGCACCTTTAATACATCTCATATTGACAACTTGCATGTGTTCAGGGAGAGAGAAACTATCATCAGTTCATACTCCCTGAAATATCTGAGGAATGTTGTATGGCTGTAGATTTGTCTGTTGAGAAAATAACCAGCTTCATCACTCAAATAAGAATGAGATAAGCAAATAGAACCTTAATTTTGATTGCCAATTTGATTAAAAAGAGTTTCCTGTTTTGCATGTCAGATTGTTAATGTAGTCATAATAGTGACATGAGTAAAATGAATGACAGGCACACATGGAATTTCTGGTAAAAATGGGCATGATTTTCGTATAGAAGTCCTCACTTAACTTGATGGTTTTAAACACAATAACAATTTCAGAGTATTTCCACAGTAACACTTTATTGCTGTTTTAGAGACAAAGACAAAGAAGAGTGGAACCACTGTCTGAGATATATAATTTTCAGGAGGCAGTTTTTTTGCTTCTTGGATCTTGCTTACATGGCTATAGTGGGACACTAAAGGGTATATTTAATTAAAATATTTTAAATCAGCAAGAGGGGTATTAGAGGCTACAGATAATCACATTTACATGAATGTTTCTCCTCATGTCATGTGTTCGGGCCAGTGGAATAAATCACAGATAAAATGGGTGTCTGGTTTCACCAGTTGTCTAGTGCCAACCCACACGATGCCAGTGCTGTGTCAATTCCTTCCTCTTTTCCTGTGGTGCTGATTGGTTTCATGCTCTTCTAGCCATAACTCTGATGCATCTGTTGTTTTACATTATTTTTCATGTAACAAAGAAGGTAGACTTAAAGAAACTAGGCCAGGTCATGGCAAGCCTCCATCTCAACTGGACCACTTGACAACCCTGGCTGTATGGCACTTTTCATGTATAAACCCTGTAATCTTCCATCAAAATGCCATAGCAGCATTCCTCCATTTATAGATATAGTGGTGTGGCACATTGGTGTGCATCACTGCCATTACGGATCTTGGAAGTTGCTTGTCAATGATGACTGCTTATTTTTGTATCCTGATCAAATTCCAATGATAGTCCATTCTTTTGGGTATAACATGCCTTAAAATATCATTTGATCCAAAGACCCACTGTTCTTTAGCTATTCTTGTAGAGCTTTGTATTTTTCTGCAGCTGGCATTTTTTTTAAGTTGATACTGTTATAGAAAGTTACAACTTCTTTTGAAAATATATTTTTCCCTCTTAGAAAAGTAGATCAAACCTGCATCTGTTCCAAAAGTTGTTAAAGATAAGCTTCCTCCCACTCACCCACCCATTCCACAGCCTTTCACTTACTGATTACAGCTTTTGAGGTCTTTCTTGGATTCCTCCTTCTCCTGGTAGGACCAAGAGTAGACTGACTGAGTACTCCCTTTAATTCCACTCCCATTCTGAAAGTAGCATTTTCTGTGGGCAAACTTACCAGTATTTATTTTTCAACATGACACATGCTGCCTGAAGATGTTGTCCATTTTGGGTGGGGGGGATTCATGGGTTTTCCACCAGTATGCAATTGAAGCACTGATTGGACTGTAGTTAAACTCCATGACAAAGAAAAATTGGCAACTGCAGGAATTTTAATGTGCATGATTCCTCTGTCAGTTCTTGATCAGGGTTTCAAGAAGGGATTGCAGTGTGTTTTTGAAAATTAGGTGTAATAATTGACAGTTTGGGATTTCCTAGAGTTGAATTAAAGGTATTTAGCAGTTGATGATTGAGCTCTGTTACAACTGATAGCTGAAAAAACAGAGTATGTTTTATAAGGTGTCAGTTGTTTAAATCAAGAGGTTTCAAAATAAGTCAAATTGTACATAGAACTCAATGCAAACTCAGCAGTTGTATTTGGAGTTAAATTATTTTAACAAATAAATTTATTTAATGAAATCCCTGTTTGGTTTCATGTACTGTTTGTGTTTTCATTTCTTGTTCAAAGACAAAACAAGGAGTCAGCAATGTTTTTGATTTTGGCTAGCTCTCAACTGCTTGCTTCTCTGGAAAGAGGAGAAAAAAAATTTCTGCCATATGTTTTAGAGGGAGAAAAATTCAAAGAAAATGATGGCTGGGGGGATGATGGAGATGGTTTTGGTAAAGCTTCCTGTTTCCAAGAAATGCAAGAGGTTGAACTAAAATATTTGCATTCCATATTTAAAGCGCAATATCTAATGAAGCTGAACTTTCAGCTGTTGCATGCCAAACCAGCTTTGATTTTAAACTAAATCACTGTGCATAAAAACCATGCTATTCCTAGATAATTACCTTTTTGGACTTCATGACACTGCAAACTGATACTTTTTAGCTTTGGCTTGATCGTCCTGTTTCAGCAGTGTTAGTGCTAATGTTAACACAATTGTTCCAGCAAACTGACATTGATTAGCAGATTCATTGTAGCCATGCCAGTATGGATATAATACACCATTGTGTACGATAGCAGTGAGTATTGGCTGGTATTTGTTTCGGAGCCATGTGGGTCCTCAGGTGCCAAATGCTAGAGGCTGGCACACTGAGAATGATGTATTCCATGGCCAGTGCTGTGAAGATTGACAAATGCTGTTAATTGTCCATAACTGTCAGCTGGTCTTGCTGTTGATAACTGGCCCATTCATTCTATAGGCCAATTTCTACTGCTGTTTTGGCCCAAGTCCTTCTGGAGGCCTTTGGTAGCATTCCATCCATTTAGTAATATGTGTGTGTGGATTTTGCCAATGAGAGGAACTGTACAGGGCAGTGTGGACTGAGTTCTCTCTTCCCCCCACCCCCATTTACATTTCTATACAGTTGCTAACAATGCTGGTCTTTTAAACTGCTTGCTCAGCTTGCAATATTGAAGGAAAAAGTTATTTATTTGTCCAGTACAGTAAGGCTCTCTGAAGAACAGTAAAACTGTATATTAAAATTAAGCTATTTTTTATTTTTGCTGGAAGATATAAATGCTAAAATCAAACATCTGGGAAACTTGATTGGTAACTGACATATTTTAAGTGTGCTTTAACTCTGACATGATAAAGACATATATTCAGCTTTATTTTAAGACTGTTTTGCAACAAAATCAGCAACTGACTCACTTTTTTTAAATAGTTCACCTTTAAATATACACACACATGCATAGGGAACTAGGGTGACTATTTCATTAGAAGACTTCCTTAGCCTGATAAGGTGGTAGTATTTCTGAACAGTATTGATGGGTTAGAATGTGTTCAGTTGAACAGTTGTCCAAATCTGGAACCCCTTGGAAGAGATTGCAGTTGTTGGATTATTACTTTTACTAACTGAAGGTTATGTTGTTTGAATCAGTGCTGCTAATGGCAGTCCGAGGACCAGTGCTGGTTCCCAAGCCATCAGCTGCCACTTCCTGGTTAACTTCCAAGAAAAGAAAGAAGCAACTGGAACCCGATGGCACAAACATGTATACCAGTCCCTGGCAGAGTCGGGGGGGGGAGGGATTGCTCATCCCCCACAACAGATAAGATAGAAATCCTCTCTAAGGATTTCTAAAAATCACAACTGCAAATGGCAGGCATAAGCACCGAAAGCTATTTTGCCAGCCTGTAGACCAGTATGGTTGCTTCTGCACTTTGCCTGTCACCAAGTATGCATGCTTGAAATAACAAATATAATTTCTTGTTAAGATCTTGGTTTATTCTTAAGTCCATTTGTCCACATTTCATAGATTGATTAAAAAGAGTTACATGGCACTTGGGTCCATATTGAAATATTTAGGAAACCCTTAAATATTGGTTTGTAAATCTGTCTGCTTAGCAGCAGAGTGAGGGAGGGTATATAGGCCCTGCGCCTGGTGAGCTCTACTGGAATGTGGGAGCCTACCAGTCATGCAAGTGTGTAATAACAATGTTAGTTTGTCCATTCTGTGCAGAAAATGGCATATATACATCTTCTGTACTTGTAGAGTACCTGTCATTTTCTTCATGCATGTATCTCTTGGCAGCCTGTAAATATGGCAAAATGCAACAGCTGTGCACTTGTCACATGTGTCAGTATAAAGCAAGGCATGCATTGTCATAAATGGTGATTATATCCATCTGGAATGTCTTTCAGGCATAAAATAGCTGGTAGAAATATGGGGAAATGTTCTTTGTGTACTTAAGAACTGATGGCGTGTTTTTCAAGCAGTCAGAAACTGCTGTGGGGTAGAAATAAACAGAATGTAGTCTAGATGGCAACAAAACTGTAGCTGTGTGTACTCTTAAGGGGCTTCATTTGAAACTCTTCCCTCTGGTGTTGAAGGCATGTTAAAGCATGATTAACTTTTGGCCTTAAACAGTTCTATAAGTAGGAAGAGCAAAGATATACATACTAGCTGTATCTCCCTTCCATTACCTGCACAGATAGAAAAAGAGCCCGTCCCCAACTTTTCTCTAAATACATGGAAGACAACGAGGATGACAGTGACAGAAGGGACCATGCTAGTGGGCTCATCCCTTCTTCACCTCCTCATATTAAACATGAAAGTTAAAAGCCCTTAACAGGGGTCTAGTTTTCTGCGTGTAGTGAGGTATGTTTTTTAATAGACACCAAGCTTGTTCAACTTATTGTCTATAACCATAGGTCATCATTTTAATCATGTCAGCCTTTGTCTATAATATGGAATTGGATAGCCAAAATACAGGTCCAACTATGTTGTTGAGAACTAAGTTGAACTGAGAAATTTCCGTGTTAGGATCAGGTAGTAAGTGATGGAAGAGACCTCAGCTCGAGACTCTAGATTGCTGCTGCAAGTCAAAATAGGCAACAAAGTGCCAGTCAGAGAAAGTCTGGACTGGTAAAAGGTCTGTTTCCATGTTTTTAACAAAGGCATGACAGTGCAAGCAGGATTAAACCCCGTTTTCAGTATGGCAAAGCCATATAAGCAAAATTGATGTGTGTACAGTACTTTTTTGCCTATGATATAAGTTTTGGAAAATGAAGTGTCTTCCATGATACATAATAGTTCCACTGTGACAGTAGTATCTGGGGAATAGGCATTTACTATGTCAAGGTTGCCATCTCTGTGCTGTCAGGAGAACGCTGTATCTTCCAGAGTGTCTGAACATTCATGTGCAGAGATGGCCAAGGCAGAGGGGCATCTATTATGGTCTGAATCATCATTTCCTCACAAGGACAGAGGCTTTGCTTCTGTTTTTGCATGTATCTAACAGTTCTGAGCACTGGTTTCAAGCAAAATTCCACAAAGGCCAAACTGTAAAGGTGGCTGCACCAGGTAAAAGCAAGACTTCGCTTGGTTCTTTTTAAAATTGTCTGCCAGCATCTTTCAGGTGAGTCTACACACTATGCCAGTTCTCCTGATTTGTCCAGTCTCCTGTGTTGCTTTTATATTTTTGATAAATGGCAATCCGGACTGAGGGGGTTTACATGCTGCATCTTTGTGGACAATGATATCCTTCAGTGCCTCACAGAACACATTAAGAACATAGCTGAAATATACAACTTTGGGATCCATTTTGATTTTCCTAATATTGAATACAAAGGTCACACTTACAAGCCACAACAACCAGCGAGTCTAGATTTGTTCATAAAGGGAAATTAGCCCTTGAAAATAATGTTTTAATTGGGTTAGATTGCCTTCACATGAAGTATACTGGTGTTGTTTAACCAGTTAAACAAGTAGACATTGGGTGGCAATGAGACCGAGTCTTGTTCCTAAAACCTGTTTTGTAAAGGTGGAGTCAGTGGAGGTGTCAATCTGGAAATCAGAATTTTAATTTGTAGACTCTGTTCTACTGCCTGAATACAGCCCATTTCTAAATCTAGCATATCTAATTACACAGAGAGGATACTTCTGCTTAAATTGCAACATTTATGTGATTCATGGGGTAAATTAATCTAAGAACTTGCTGATCAACTAAAATGGTGTCAACAAATAATGAGATAACACTTCCTCCCAATTTTAAATTTATTTTTTATACAAAGATCTCTGAAAATTGCAGATATGGACCATATTAGAAGTGCGTTTCTTATAGGACAGCTTTTGATACAGATATGTATATAATTTAAAAACAAAGCCTGCTGTTTGAAAAACAAACCATATTTCCGTCATGTGCCAAAGTATCCCCACTTAGGCTTTGATTAATTCAAATTCATCTGATTTATTAACTAAGTTTTCTTTAATTGGGTGACAACACAAGCTGTACAATATGTGACATTTTGACAGCATGCAATCTGGGTCAAAGAAACTCCAATTATCTGTTCAAATTGAGCATAACAAATCAGATACAAGTCATGGAGAGGCACAGAAAAGTGTCCTGGAGCCCTCCCCTACCAAACTGCCTTTTTAAATGCTGTGGTACCCGATAGTACTATAGGAACCTTTGACTATCCAGATGTTTCCCTAGGCTTCCCTAGGCCCACCCAGCACCAGAGGGGGGGAATTGTAATCCAAAACACCTGGAGAGTCAAAGTTGCCCATTCATGCAGTGACAAAGACAATTGTCTGATAATTTTGTTCTTGCAGGATAGAATGAATAACTTATTCCATTTACTCACTACTCATAGAATGTCTATGAAAATTGTACAGATTTTAAATACTATTCAGTATTTGGGATACTTTCTGAGCAAAACAAAAGTGGAGTTTTGTGAAAAAAACAACGGAAAATTGTTTTCCGTGCAGGAAGTTTCCTTCCTGCAGGAAGTTTTCTTCCTGCATAGACAATCATGTTTTCTGTGCAGAAAGCAACATTCCTGCCCAGAAAGTGCTGTGTTCTGTGCAAAAAAAGCCATGTGAATTATTGCACGGAATAAATCCCAAAGATTCCTGTCAGACAGAATTCTCATCAGGACTTTCCTTTTGTCTGTTGTTGAAATATTTGCAAATATCCTTTCCATACATATTTTCTACTCAATTTCTCTTTAAAGTACCTTAGAGCTAGGGAAGAACACTGTTTGCACAGAGAGCCTATTTACCAGCTGTTCCTCATTTTAGACCTGTCCATTCACCTGCTGTTCTACGGCTTATCATAGGATCTCACTTAAAGATTTATTCATTCCTCACCCTCTTTTGTGTTACACTAACCTCACATGAGGACTAGGACCTTTCCTTTTGTAAAAGGTGCGTGAAAAATGGAGACGCTACATGTGGTAGAATTTGTAGAAAATATACAGAAAGGAATATGTGTATATCTGGAGAAAACATGTCCAGTGTTTGTAAGATTGCTGAAAGTGTTATTTTTAAAATCTGTAAGGGGAATTCCTTTCTTCCATTTATCAGCATTTTCCAGAATACACTCCCTGGCCAAAGTGAAAATGGTACTTGGTACATTTTGCAAGTGCTGAACTCAGATGGCAGATCCTTGAAGGGAGAGAACATTTGTGAAGACCTGACACTTTTAAAGCAATGTGTGTGTGTGTGTGTGTGTGTGTGTGTGTGTATCCTGTTGAACTTTTTTTTTTAGTGTGTTATATTGTTTTAACAGTCCTTTTTCGGTTTCCTAACGGATCATGGAAATCTGTGGCATTCACTGCTGAAAATGTTCTGCTGTTGTCAACACCTAGGCCTTGCTGAAATTCTAGCAATTAACAGTCATTAGCAATCTGTCAGTTTTGTGAACTCCAGAGATCTGAACAGCATGAACAATACTCACTGACCATTATACAAGTTAATGGTTAATTATTACCATTAATTATTTAACAAGACTTCCCATCCATTATGGTTATTCTTTCACAAATAATAAAAAGAAGTCTTCTTCTGAATGTTCAGGAAACATGCACCTTCTGTAATTAAAACAAATGATACAACCTAGGCTAATTAGCATGAATTTGCTTAATACAAGAATGAATTAGTTATGATGGCAAAGGCTTCCTCTCCAATTACTTGGAGTTATTTTCCCCAGGATTGTCATATAAAAGGAAGAAGGAATTTTGGAGGATGGGTGCGCTTTGTGCTAGAGCACACAAATATGATTCTCATGGGGAAGGTCCAAAATTGAGTCCTTGGCATTGCTGGAGAGAACTTAGAAGGACTGCCAGCTGATACCTTGAGGAATGACTGCAGTGTCAATGTATACTGAGAGGAACCTTTGGCCCAGTAGATGTTTCAGGCATCTTCCACAGTGCCTATTACCCAGGCTGGAGGGGACAGATAGGCATTTTAGTCAAAAGTATCTCAAAGTCCAAAGATTCCCTACCTCTGGTGTGGACAGTAGAGGGAGCAACAATATATGGCAGCTTCCTCTCAGTAACAAACTCTGAATACAATTGAGACAGGAACCCAGTGGAGCTACTAGTAGGCCACAGGAGGGTCTTTAGTATGCTTTGAGAAAATCAAGTTGCCAATATTAGACTGATTGATTTGTTTCATTTGTAACCTGCCTCTCCTGCAATGAGCTCAAGGTGACATACATGGCTCTCTGGTTGCTATTGTGTACATCAAGTTGTTTCTGACTTAGGGCGACCCTAAGCTGGGGGGCTGAGAGTATGTGACATGTCCAAGGTCACCCAGTGGGTTTCCATGGCTAAGCGGGGAATGGAACCCTGGTCTCCAGCATCTTAGTCCAATGCTCAAACAGCTATACCATGCTGGCTCCTACATGGCTTTGTACCCCACATCAATCCTGTGAGGAAAGTCAAGATGAAAGATTAGTGGTTCAGCCTCAACCAGTGAGTGTCATTTCTCACTTAATCCAAGGGACGGATAATGTAAGAATCCTTTTGCAAGACAATGAAGCAGAAGCAACAAAGAAGATAAAATCCTCACTCCAACTCCACAGGCAGGGAATTAAAATGCAAGACTGTTCATTTGTGCTGTCAAGTCCTCTTCAACTTACAGGCAACCCTATGAATGAGAGACCTCTGTGAGTGCCAGTTATTCATAGCCCTGCTCAGGTCTTGCAAACAAGTGGCTGTGGTTTCTTGGGTGGAGTCAATCCACCTGTAATGGAAGCCTACTTTAGATGTTTAAAATCCACCTCCTTCATTCTAGTCTGCACTTAGGGGCATTTTGTTGGAAAGAGAGAGCTAGTTCCCACCCCCACCCTACCACAGCACTCAGTAGATCTCTGAAACCAGATCTGGAGGCCTGGAAACCCCCTGGTGCTGATGTTCAAGCCCTGAAGAGTTGTGAAAGGGGAGGGAAATGGAAGAAATTGCTGATGCAGATGCTCATAGAATCTTGGATTTAGCCTGCAGTTTGGTAAATAGGAATCGTGCTTCAAGTTGTATGTGGCCCTGTTAAAAAGATGACACACAAATCTTCCATTGTTTTGGATAAGCCACTGCCTGCATGAATGATTTGAGGGTAAGTAAAACATGTACAATATGCCTTTGCATGGAGACAGCCTCAGGAAGTTAAATGTTTTTCATCAGTATTAGCTGACGGCGTGAAGTGTCGCAATCAGGCTAGAGGCAAATCATAATTGGATCTCTGCATTGTGCCTTTTATGTTATTTGCAACAAGCTCAAGATAACAACTGAGAGAGGAAATGGTTCCTGGTAGTCACAATCTGATCATCATTTCAGTCAGTGAAACCCACACGACTGTTATTTAGTTGCACTGGAACCATTTGAGACCATTGAGATTTTGTAATATTTAGCATAAACTCACTGAAATCAATGGCATTTAAGTCAGTCATGATTAATTCCAGTGTGTCTGCTCTCAGTATGATTCATTGTTGTTCCGTCCCTCTAACCTGTAAGGACCAACCTATATCAGGGAGTTGCAACTTCTGTATTTTTTTCAGCCACTAATCTGATGGCAGCAATAATGTGTTGAATAAAGAATAATGTAGTGATAACAGTATTAGAGTTGGACTGGGAAGACCTGGATTCAAATTCCCAGCCAGCTGTTGGTTGCTAACTATTTTTTGGCCAGCCACTAACAAACATCATAGGAGTGTGTGTGTATGTGGGACAGAGACAAACGGACAGTCACAATAGCACCATAGATGCTTTTTTTGAACAGCTAAAATGCAGAGGAAAATAGATACATAATGTATATCAAAGCACTGAAGGTAAGTAGTCTTTTCAATCACATATTACAGTACAAGCTATTTTGCAATGCACACTGTTTTGCATCTTCCTGCAAACAAGAGTATTTGAAAAGATATGTCATAAATGTACATGGCTAATTTCATGCTGCTGTCTCAAGTCTTCAAAGCAAATACTGGATTGTAACATAGTGTGTGTTTCCTTCCCTGACCCTCATTTCAAAATGGTGTGCAATGAGCTTTTATTCAAAGCTGAAATACAGAAAATGTGTTAACAAATTTAAATCCAATAGCTGTAGGTGAGGACTGCCACTGTAGGAAGAAGTGACCAAGTGCACCCACGTGCCTTCCAACATGCATCTGCTGGGAAGGGCAAGGTTTCATTTGCTCCTCTCTTCTCTTCCTTATTGAGTTGAGGGCAAACTACGTTTACACTTTGAACTCAGCTTGCAGCACAGTTGGCCTCCCACATTTGCAGGTTTGACTTTCCTGGACTTGATTATTTGCGAGTTTCTTCAACTTCTGACCACCTCCCCAATCTCAGGCATCTCTCTTCTGGGAGAACCTGCCCTCTCCGCTCCAATCAGACCACACACACACCCTTAAAAACCCACCTCTGGTACTCTTCCACAGGCTGCTGCCTAGGCAGCCAAGGGCAACTCCCAGCCCAATTTCTCAGCACCACAAACTCTCTCCCAGTGCCCTGCTCACACCTAAGGAAGGAGATGGATAAGAGAGAGGAATATAAGACCACCACGCCAGCCCCCTTTCCCTGACCTGGTTTTGATGCTGGGTGCCTGTTCTCCCCACCATGCCATAGCCCTCTTCCCAAAGGCACAAATACACATTTTGATATTTGCAATTTTCCACTTCTACAAGGGTTCTGCATCCCTAACCCTAGCAAATGTGGAGGGCAAACTGTAACTGAAATAAGCTGAAGGGAAACTAGGAAAGGAGGAGGAGGAGAGAGAAACTGAGGCATTTTAGAAGCAGTGAAAAAAGTGGGACAACAATGGCCAAATCAAGGACAGTTTGAGGGTCTGCACTCATTGCCATGTACGTTAGTTCAGCCAAAAGCCTCATTTTGTTTGGCTGACAGAATTGGAATGGCATCATACAGCAGTGAGGAGAGCTGCCCTGGTCTGGATTGCTTGCATTTTGGTGGCATTGAATCAATTTACTGGGGTGGGAAGGGCAACTATTCTTATTTGAAGGAGGTTTAGGGCTAGCCTTCTGCCTTTCCAGAATATGTAGCAATTTTTAAAGGCTATACGGTGAGTCTCATTGCTGGCCCACCACATTTTTTCCCTGGGGGAATGGAGCCAGTGGCAATAGACACAGAATCATCATGCTGAACTTTATCACTTGAACAACTAGTATGTTGAATGAAGTGTATTTTTTTCAACCCGGGGGCCAAACTCCAGTTTCATAAGGATTTTGAAATATGGACCACATACCTGAGTCTAAGGCAGGAGTAGGGATCATGCAGTTCTCCAGATGCTATTGGACTCCAGTTCCCAGCATTCCTTACAACTGGCTTTGTTGGATAAAGCTGCTGGGAACTGCATCTTTACCACGTACTTTCTACACCTGGGCTAAAGTCATAGAACAGAAGTTGAGGTCCAGTCCCTGAAATATGCCCCTAAATCTTAAATAGACATTTATCTTCAATCACTGACGAGATAACAAAAGCAGCAGCTTGTATAACAGATGAAGAACTGCTACAAGTTGCCCCTGGTGTGGAGGTGTTTGATTAGAGTTTCCCCATTCCTGTCCTATGAGATAATAGCCACCATGGCATTCATTTAAAGCACTTTCTGTAGGGGAGCAGTAGGATATAGAAGAAAATTATTAATATGTAGCATTTGTATACCACTTCAGAGTATCCCAAGTGTTCCACATATGGTGCAGTGGCCCCTCCACTTTCGAGAGGGTTTGGGGCACAGAACCTGCATGAAAGTGGAAAAACTATGAATATTCCCCCTGCTCCCACAATTCCCCTCCCACTCCCTTGCCTTCTGCACAGCAGGACCAAATGCAAGAGAATGGGAGGGGAAAGAAAGCTCCAGACGGAAGAAAGAAGGCTTCCATGAGCCTCCCCTCCATTCCCTTTCCTTTTGCCTTGATGTGTGTTCTCAGCACCAGACCCGGAGGAAAAGGATTGGGAGGGGGGAATTCCAGAGGGGAGAAGGAAGGCACACATATGCCTCCCCCCAATTCCCTTGCCTTTTGTCCAGGCACTTGCCTTCATTCTCAGTGCCTGGCAAAACACAAGGGAAAGGGAGGAGCAGAATGGGGTGGAGGGGAAGGTAAGTGTGCACCTTGCAAATAAAAAAGGTTTGTGAAGGTCAAACCTGCGAATATGGAAGGAGGGCTGTATTTCCGTTATCCCTTCAACAAACCTGTTATTCCCATATTATACTTGGTGTTCTGGTAGCAGGGGCAGCAGGAAACAGGTTACTGAGTCTGTGGCAGAGATTTGAGATTTAACTACTGGGGCTCCCTGCATCTCCTATTAGTCACCACAGCACAGTGTACCCTGAAAACCAGCCCTAAGCTTTTGGAAAAAGCAAATGCTTTTCCTTTTTTGTCCCCTAGGGAAAAAAAAATCTGGGAACTTAGTCAAACTCAAGTCACAGGGATGATTCATTTTCTTGGATTGTCTCAGAACTCTAACAGTAGACTTACAAAAGAACTGTGTACCTATGCCAGAAAAGAGAAACCAGCTACTCACTGTGGGTCAGAATTGATTACAAGAAAAGCTATATTTCACTTCTTTTTGAAAAAAAAGCACAACATTACTGAGGAATCCAATAGGCAAGAAATACGCTCATGTTGTTTTTATTGCAGCTCATCAGAGAAGGCTATCACAGAATGTTCAAAAGTTAAAAAAAATAGCATTAAAAAACAGTGGCAAGGATGCAATCATTTTGGTCATATTTATGAGCAATCAACTTTCCCTGTAATCGTCTCTGTATCTGAACAGACCAAAAAACCAGAGTAGAAGATGATGTCCTGTTCCTTTGCCCTCACTATTTCACTATATTTCTGAAGCCAATAAAAAGGGCCAGGGATTTGAGCCACCTACATGTTATTGAATGTGAAGGTCCCATCATCCTTCACCATCCTCTCTCTTGGCTATCTTGACTGAGAGGGGCTGCAGTGCCACTTCTGGAGGGTATATGTTCCCCATCCCTGCTGCAAATGGCAGCATTTATTTATTTACATGCTTGCTCTTCCAAAACTGGGACTCAAGAGTAGCTCACAAGATTAACTAGAAAGGAAAGGGGTCAAAACACAGAAATTTAAAAAAGCTAAAACACAATTAGACTGAAAGGAATGTTTAAAGTACACGACTAAAGAAATGTTTACAGGATCTGCTTGTAATAATCTCCTTCCTCAGCAGCCAACCAATTTTCAACAGTCTATCGGAATAAAAAGTTCTTGGCCTGCCAGTAGAAAAGCAAGGCTAGGTCTTTTGGAAGTGAGTTCCACAGGCAGGGAGCAGCCATGCAAGAAAGTCCTCTCTTATATCCCCACCAGAAGTGCCTCTGAAGGTGGCAGGGCTGAGAGAAATAGGCTTGTGTTTTTCTAAAACTGTCAGTCATGAGTATAGAATGAGTCCCTTTGATTAGCCCTGATCTCTGATAGCATGGTTGTACTTTGGTCTTTTTCTCTTCTGTGCCAGGTTTGGCAGGATTCTGCATTCTAATCCCTTTTACTTGGTTGTTCTAAAATATAATACTCCAAATTAGAGATCCACTTAACTTAAGCCACTGTGAAGATGATCTGATCCCTGCACTGATGGCTTCATGATCAACATAGGTAACACATGCTTTGATGTAGGGCAGGAAAAACAGCAATATTAAAACCAAGTCCCTGAATTAATTGGTCATAGTTAGAACATTGCATAGCTCTCCAGATGTTGGTCCTAGCATTGTTCACCACTGACTATGCTGGCTAAGGTTAATGAGAATTGCAGTCCAATAGCATCTGAAGGAACAGACTTCCCATTTTCAGGTTAGGTGTACTTCTTTTTCAGTCTTGTTACCATTAGAGGGAAAGACCCTATACTACAGTAGTGAACTCTTGTTTTCCATGTGGCTTGGACTTCAGCCCAACACCTTCATCCAGAATGACCAATGATAAGAGGACATGGAGATAAAGTACAGAAAATTTGGGGGATGAAATGTTCCCCATAAGGTAGACATGAGCTTCAGTGAACCTTGCTTTCAATTAAACCTGCAGTCCTAAATCTACTTGGAACTAGTATGCCCCAATGAGCACTGCAGGACTAATTTCCAAGTAACCATGCATTGAATTTGGCCACGCATGTTGCCTGACACTTGAGGAAGTAGACACTAACCTGAAAAGCTACAAAATCCTATAGGCATCTTATGTTGAGTAGCATTTCATTTTTAAAATATTTGCCCACAAGATCTTCTGTTCCATGATTAGAACAACAGCAGGCTAATGACTGCTTATAGAACCTCCATTTCCAGAGATAGTGTACCTGTGAATACTAGGTGCTGTAGAAAGAGGGCTGTTGTATTTTACCTCTTTCCTCCTTTCCTGCTGCTCTTTATTTATTTATTAAAATATTTTTATCTCACCCCTTTATCATGAAATCTCAGGGAAGCAAACAAATAAAAAATATAAATAATTTAAACAATTACATATTAAGATTAAGAAGATTTAAATAAGATAAAAACATATTAAAAAACCAAAAGAAGTTAAAAAGGCTAAAAACATTAAAGCCACTTA
The DNA here is from genome assembly GCA_948474755.1 of Ctenosaura bakeri. Taxonomy (NCBI): domain Eukaryota; kingdom Metazoa; phylum Chordata; class Lepidosauria; order Squamata; family Iguanidae; genus Ctenosaura; species Ctenosaura bakeri. Next base: position 272,532 of record CAOLHI010001367.1, read on the forward strand.
CGTACTTAAAAAGTAAAGCTTGCTTTTGCTGTTGGCTGCCCACTGCCAGAAACAGGAGAATGGTGTAAATGCACTTTGGCCAGATCCAATCAGAGCTTGGAAAAATGTTTAGGCTACAATGCCCAGAATCCTCCAATGAGCATGTAAAAAAAGTAACCTTTCAAGCTCTGAATCCAGCAGAGCTCTTAGCATTTCTGTATTCCTAAGTACCCAATTCCATTTGTCATTATTTTTGTCCAGTAGTTACTGTAGATGACAATATGCTCAAAGTCTAACAGGAATACAGGTAACTCAACTTGACTCAACGCCTACCTCCACCAGTTTTGGACAGGAGATCAGGAGTCCACAGTAAATTGGATTAGATTCTCATCTTGTTTTCCCTTCTGATTCTATGATGGCAGCAAAAAATATGTACTCAGTGCTGTCAAACACGACGTGATGTCACAGTTTTCTGAGTAGAGATGCACATGCTGTCCAAAAAAACAACAACACAGCGGATGCCAGAAGATGACTGTAATTGTCGAATTAAAATGGAAAGGAGGGAATGGGACTTGTTGATCAGAGTTTGTGTAGAAAGATAGGCCAAGGAAGCAGCAGCTGCCAGGTAGGAACAATTGCTCACATTTAATGATAAGGGGGAAAAGAGGTGGGGAAACCCATGGGTGACTGAAACATATTTGTTCAACTGTTGCAGAAGCTGAGGGAGGTGAAGTGAATTTTAAAATGTAAAATTGATTCAGTAAGAAATACAGTAAAAGTCTTCCAGTGTTCTGGTGAGCAACCTTTATAACAAAGGACAGATCTGTGTATATATCAGTCATTATTAGGTTAGCAATGTTATCACAAGAGGTAAACAAATCCTTAGCCTAATTAAGCAAATAAAATTACATACCCTTTAACATTTCACAGATGAAAACTGGGACAATTTTCCCAGTGTCCCAGTTAGGAAGAAGGCACAAGCTAAACGAGGCTGCAGCAGTTTACTTTTGCCTGAACCTACTGGGAAGGGCAAGATTTTGCCCCTCCTTTTCTCCCCCCCCCCCACGCACAAGTTAATGGAATAAAAATTATTTTTATATTGTGAACTCACTTTGCAGCCACTGAAGTAAGCTGAGGACAAAGGAGATAAGTAACAGTAGAAGAAAGAAAAGGGGACATTTTAAAAGTAGTTGAAAGGACAGAGGAATAATAGGGATGGTTCCTGCCAAATTAGGATTGTTGGAGAATGTGGAATTACAACAAGAAGCCATAAGTCCCGCTGAAATGTACAAGCCTATCTGTTTTTTAAAACAATTACCTCAGGCCTTGAAACAGGTGTAGGCTAGGGCTGATGGGAATAGCAGTACAATGATATCTTGAGAATCATGAATTCCTAAGGAGCCACTACTAGGCATGCTGTAGGGCAATGCTACCCCAAGTGGTAGACCTTGGACCGGTGCTAGTTCCTGACAAGTTTCCAGGAAAAGAAAGAAAGAAACAATGGTACCCACTGGTGCAAATACAGTGCCAGTCCCTATCATACTGAGAAAAAATTTATGCTGGTCTCCAACACCAATAGCCTGAGAAGCACAGCTGTGAATTCACACTCAAATGTGCTGCCCATAACAACCAACAGGATACCATTATCACATACTCAGAGACGAGGATGTTAAGTTTGGGCCCACAAACTTTTAATTCCCAGAAGGCCCAGCCAGTTTGGTCAAATATAAAGGATTATGGAAGATACACTCCTAAGCATCTGCACAGCCACTTGTTTCTCATCCCTGAGATAGATCTTTGTTGTTGTGTGCCATCTGGACTAACTATAGGAAAATCCTATAATGGGATTTTCCTGGCAGAATTTGTTCACAGGGGATTTGCTCCTGCTTTCCTCTGAGGCTGAGAGAGTATGACTTGCTCAAGGTCACCCAGAAGGTCCATGGCCTAGTGGAGATTTGAACACTGCGCCATTTCCGTACTAGCCTGTTATAATGCTATTATTCCACTTTCAACATCCTATGGAATCCTGGGGTTTGCCTTAAGCCCCTCCCTAAACTGCAAATCCCAGGATTCCATAGGATATTGAAAGTGGAATAATAGCATTATAACAGGCTAGTGCAGAAATGGCCCTGATTTCTCAGCATCCTACTCTCAGTCCAACACACTACACCCCACTGGCTTTTTTAGACAGATCCTGAAAATCAAAAAACCTGACAAACAGTAACAAAATCTGCATCTCTTGAAAGACCCATGCTCTTTGTAAAAGCCATGGAGTGGGGAAATTAAACATGTGGACTCAATATTTTTCCACTTAAAAGGTATTGGGGGGTTGTTTTTGCTTCCTGCACCGCTAGCTGCTCTTTACTACTGGAAGTGGCAGCTTAAATAGTTAGACTGTGCAATTTAAAATATACCAGCTCATCAGTATCTGGCAAGCACCACAAATGCCATCTCAGCATCACCCCTGTTCAAGGTCAGCAGCCTTTTGCAGTGCTGAGTGCCAAGAGAAATGAATGTGGAGTACAACTGGGGGTTAAAGAACCAGCCCAATGCAACAGAGAGATGGAAGGGAGGGGAAGCAGTCTATGGCATCTCTTACTTTAGATGCAAACTATATCTTACAATCAACCCTGAAGAACCTGTGACAGCTGATGGATAATGGATGCAACTGTAGCTGCCTCTGGCAGGTTTTGATTTGTGGTCTGGCGCTTCAATCCAATTGTTTTGTGGCAGAAAGAAACCAAGCCACTGCCAATCCTTCCCTGGCAAAGACCACATTCTACCCACAAATGTGCTCAACAAAGATGAGTGTTCTGCCTGATGTCTGTAATCATAGCTACAAATCTAGTTGTTTCTGAAAACATAGCTACAATGACTCCTGGTCTGTGCCTTCAAACTTATGGCAACCCTATCATGGAGTTTTCTTACCAACATTTGTTCAGAGGGAGTTTCCCATTGCCTTCCTGAGTCTGAGAAACTATCTTAAGGTCATCCAATAGGTTTCCATGGCTGAGCTGGGATTTGAACCCTGGTCTCCCAACAGTTAAACCATTACACATGGTGGCTCGTATGACATCCAGACCCCCAAATTTTCATCTTTCTGAAGAGATGACAGTTCTCCCTTCAGCAGAACCAGGAGAGGAGAACCTTGCTACATTGCCTCCTGCTGTTCAACTGTTCTGGATAAAGGGGGGCATTCTGTTCTTCTGATATGCTCACCTTCCAAGCTATTATGACGATCTGTATTTGCTACACAATCTTGTCATGAGTTTTAGGGTAGTAATGCCTGATACTGCCCACATCTCAGCAAAGGAAGCAGGGCTTTTTAGCACTTTGTTTTTATTCCCCTGTTTTACTGTAATCAGTTAGTTGCTTTTCTATGAAAAAACATACTCAAAGTACAGCAATTCTTATTGAAGAGACACAAAGGAGGTGGTTATGGCTGAAGAGCACTTGATTATGAATAGTTGGATACAAGCTTATAGGACGACTAATAAATAACTTTATTGTTGTGTTTTTTAAAAATATATTATGCTTTTTGAAATTTAATGATATTTAATGTGGGTATTTGTTTAATCATGATTTCAGGTTTTTTTAAATTATGCTTTTTTTAACTATAGCTAATCTTGTTTTTTTAAATAATGATAACAATACTCTGTAAGTAACTTTATTGGATAGAATACAGGGATTTTTTAAAATTTATTTTCATAAAACTGTACATACATCATATCACATCATATCCTATCACATCATACATGATATATCATACAACTGTACATACATCATAACACATCATATCACATCATATCCTATCAATTACAGCATATCACATCATCAAAAACAAATCACACCCAAGCAGGGACTCCCCCCACGGGGAGGATATGGTTTTTTTTTATTACTATTACTTCAACACCCTTATATATAAGATGAGAGAATCTTGTAAATAACAAACATAGCATGTATAACAAAAAAAAAAATTAGTCAATCAAGTCTACTACTATGTCTTTGTTTGAAATCAAAATGTAATACTATAAATCTCTGCACTCATAACTCAATGGAAATTTTCATTTTTGTGAACAAGATAATACTAACGCACATTTTTGTTCTCAAAGTTTTATACTTCTACTATAATTTTTCAGTAATTCCTCTGCTACTCAGCTAATCTTGTTTTTAATCTTTGTCCCTGTCAGGAAAAAGTGGGAAATAAAGATTAAATAAATAACTATCCTTTTAAATTGCTCTGGATCCTCCAGCATTTCTTCACTGGTGGAAGCAGGAAAGGGGGATAATGTGCCCACAAAATGGGTTATTTGATGCTGAAAAACATGTACTTTGAAAGTGGGAATCACATGTGCCTCTGGATATTGTTGAACTGCAGCTTCCAGCATCCCTAGCAGAATAGCAAACGGTGAGGCTTGCTGAGCATTTGAGTCCAATGATATCTGGAGGGGTGTATGGTTCCTATTCTTGCTATATCTCAGTGGTTCTCAACCTGGGGGTCGGGACCCCTTTGGGGGTTGAACAACCATTTCACAGGGGTCGCCGCTCCTCAATCCTGCCCCCCTTTTAAAAGAAGGTGGACTCACAGCCAATGGGAGCAGTGCTTCTGAGACCCCTGCGCTGGGGTTCAAACTGCAAACCCCAGGATTCCATAGGATGGTGAAAGTGAAATAATAGTGCTATAACAGTCTAGTGCAGAAATAGCCAGGATGACTTTCTCCTCTCGCTTTTGTTGTGCATGGACTCTTGGCGCTTGCCACACGCACGTGTTGTGTTCTTTGCCCTGACTGTCTTGCATTCCTTGCTTTTTGTATGTTCAGCGTCCGCACTCCCTTTAAGGGAGGGAGGGAGGGAGGGAGGGAAACAAAACGTGTCTGCTTATGCCGCCGCCATCTTTTCTCTCTCCCTGTCCTTTCCTCCCTGCACCTCGTGTAAAATGTGGGCCCACATTGCCTTTGGGAGTGACTGGCTTTTTAAACTGTGGAAACCCAGCATTCAGAACTAGAACTACTGCCTTAATTCTGGCATTGATGGACGGTTTCTGTGCTTAAAAAAGGGGGGAGGGTTACCAGTTTTTAGACATTAGAAGTCTATCCAGAGCAGTGATTTAGGGCAGTGTTTCTAATCTATTTGATTTTGGAAATAGCTAACTAACTAACTAAATAATAAATAAATAAATAATAACAAAAATGATTTTATGGTTGGGGGTCACCACAACATGAGGAACTGTATTAAGGAGTCACGGCATTAGGAAGGTTGAGAACCACTGCTATATCTCAAAGATTCTAAGGGGAAACTCAAGGACCCTGGCCCAAGTGTCCCGATTTGGCAGAGATAGTACCAATTACCTAGTCCTCTGTTGTCCCACTTTTTCAGCTGCATTTAAAATGTCCCGGTTTCTTCTCCTCCTACTTTCCCCCTTCATCCTTACTTCAGTTGCTGCAAACTGAAGTCAAAGTGCAGAAGTAATGGCACTCAGTTAACTCAGCAGAGGAGAAAGGAGAGGACAGAATATTCCCTTTCCCAGTAAGCTCGGGTAAACTGCTGCACTGTCTCCTGCCTTGTGTGTTTTTCCTTATAAATAACATTTGCCATCTTGGCCACACTCTGATGTTCTTGGCCACATGTATCCCGGTTTCTTTTTGTTCAGTGCTGGAGAGCATGCAAGCTGATCACCAGTAGTCCCTAGTTTCCTCACTTCCAGATGTCAGGAAGGTACATTTTCCAGAGCTAACACCAGCCCTACAAAATTGGGTGCTCTCTCCCTGCCTCCCCCATCTGTGCCAGGAAACTACCAGAACTAAAATGTTGTCCCTGGGAATCAGAGAAGACAAAGGCCAAATGCCTCCACTCTTCCCTGAGTTGTAAGCCACAGCCAATAATCAGTAGTAGTGTCCAAGCAACAAGCTGCTGGATTTAGTGCCAAGGCGTCAAGGAGTAACCAGCACCTACAATATTTTTAAGGAAGCAGAAATGTTTGCAGTGCACAGAAGCAACAGTTTGGAGCTAGTGCTACAAACAAAGCCATAAGTCCCTATTTTAACACATTCATGGATTTCACAATAGAACAGGATCAAAGCAATACAGCATATCCTTTCACTGTTTCAGTTTGGCACAATCTTGACTAATTCTTGCTCATCCCACTTTCTCAGCTGCCTTTAAAATGTCCCAAATTGTTGATGCAAATTGAGCTTAAAGTGCAAAAGTAGTTTGCAGTCAGTTCTATCAAAGGGGGAACAGGAGATAAGAGGGCAGAATCTTGCCCTTCCCGGTAGGCTAAAGAAACACAAACTACCATAGCCTCTCTTGGCTTGTGTGTTGATATTCATTAATAATTTTTCCGTCTTAAACATATCCTGATATTGCTTGGGCACATATTTCGCAGTTTTCATCTGTGAATTATTGGAGGGTATAAATACAGAAGTAATAAGAACAAAGAGACAAAAGGCACAGCCATCAGCCTGATCTATCTTACTCCCAAGACAGAGATAGGTCCAAATATGTGTTTATTGTAACAACTCATTCATCAAATGATTTCCCCCATGAAACTTAGACCTCTTATTCTTCATCTTTAATTGTACCACTTTCGATCTACAGCTGCAATGTCCTGTCAACAACCACAGTTTGAGACTATTTTGAATTAACATTTGTTTGCTTGTTTATTTTGCTATCCATAGGTTATAAGTATTCTTGCCTAAGACAACCCAATGAAATGCATGGAGTTGTCCTAAATCAACAGGCAACTTGAAGGCATACACACACACGCATAGGTTTGCTAAGCATGTTTGTCTGCTGCAGGCAGGCAACTTTCACCCAAATTCTGCCTCTCTTGGGTTCCATGGTTTCTTAACAGGAAAGGTTGGGGGTGTTCCTCCCTCTTCCTTCATTAACAAATTAGGCAACTCTGATGAAGCCTTCATAACAGAGCCAGCCTTTGTATCTCTAATGACACAGATGATATTGTTGTCAAGAGCCTGAAACACCCAACACATTAATGCTGAATACATGGGCTTGGCAAATCCTTTCATAACCAAGGCAGATGTTTCTCCTTTGCTCTATTTTATTATTGTCATCATTACTTGCCTTGCTTGAGTGATACACAGACAATTGCAGTGAAGATGCTTGAACTGAGCCAAATATGTGTTTGTACTGGAAAAGTCAGTATATTAAATTTCATCATTAAATACCCAGCAATTACATTTGTTATTGGCTGATGCTACAGTCACCGAAAAGCAGGCCAGAAATCTGGCTCTAACAAAGGACATTGGAAACTGACATTTCTGAAATGCTTACATATATTGCATGCTTCAGCTAATTCTGATTTCACTCGTACCCATTGGATGAAAAGCTTATGAGTGTCTGCTACTCACAATGCATATATTCTATGGTATTGTTCCCAGAATTAGAGTCAGGCCTCCTTTCAGTGACATTGGAGATGATGGGGGAACAAGAATGGGAAGATTCTGACTAGATAGGACTTTGAGATAGCACAGCTCTTCTTATGTTCTTAACATGGATTTGAGGAAAGGCCTCTTTTCACAGTTTATATAGGTCAAAAGACTTTCTCTTTTGCATGTAACAGCCATGCAAACCTTTATCTGTTGATTTCTGCAAGTCAGATTGAAATCATACAGAGACAAAGGGGTTTTTGGCAGAAAACCTGGGTGATTCTTTCCTCTCATTTCTTAAAAAAACTGTACAGTATGTGTGTCATTGCCATCATTTGTCCAAATAGAAGCTCTGAAATTTTATTCTACTGGAGCAAATTCCTGTTCTGGGAAGTCTGCACCAGTTGATTTTCTTCCTGCTGCCTCTGCACTTATTGAATTTCTGTCCATCTTATGGCCATTAAATGCACACATTGTTTCTTAGGAGAAAAGGAGGTAGGTTTTAATCTTCCAATTTCCAGGAGGAATGCCTTCAACTAGATGTTAATGATGGATAATTAACTGACATTTAAAATTTACATCTTCTTGGAAAATAGGTAATCATATCTGAAGGGGGATGGAGTCCTTGGAGTGAGGAATGCACGCCCCCATGTTGTTAAATTGCAGCCTCCACATCTCTCAACTTTGGCTCTGATGGTCATTAAATTCAGGAACATCTGGAGGGATGCAGGTTGCTCATACTTGCTCTAGCAGTTGCAGTAACAGTTGAACAAAACATAGGGAATTGGGGCAAGGGCACCATCTCATGTACAGGCAAATAAATTTACATCTGCCTCAAATTCCATTTTTCCCACAAACAGGAAGAAAACAAAATAGATCCTGATGATCTTGCCTGCTGATGTACCAAATGTTCCTATCCTGCGTTCTCTTGGTTTAAATTTGCATTAGACCATCTGGAACAATTATGGGTTGCCATGGGTAGAACATGACATCTGGCTTGATGACCTGCACAGAGCCTTCCCCCATCTCCCAACAACAACTTCTCTGTCTCTTCTCTTTGCATTCATCTGCCTCCTCCTTCTCTAGTCCCTTTAGCCTTTTTCACCTTCCCCCTTCAATTCGCCTGGCTACATTTTTCTTCTTCTCCCTGCCCCAATCTTCTTTCTCACTCTACTTTCATTTCTCCTAGCTATTATTATATTTCTTTATATCCTGCCTTCTCCCTACAAGATTGGGACTGAAGGTAGCGTACAAATTAAAATGATTACAATATAATTAAAAGACACCACAAGTCAACATTAAAACAGAATCAACCCATGAATCACATTTTAAAAAGTTTAAAAACAGTGAAAACAGTACAATTTAAAACAATACAGCACCCTCTTACATCCCTTTTGTTAAAAGCCTTCAGTTTTAAAAGATTGAATTAAAAAAATGTCTTTACCCACTGACAGAAGGATAACAAGGACAAGGCTATTCCAGCCTCCCTAGGGAGGGAGTTCCAAAATCTAGGGGCAGCCCCTGAAAAGGCCCTCTCTCATGTTCCCACCAAAATCCCTGTGAAGGTGGTGGGCCTTAAAGAAGGGTCTCTCCTGCATTGCTCAGGATTTTGACAGGCTCACACAAGAGGCTACGGTCTGCCAGATAGCCTGGACCTAAGCCATATATGGTTTTAGAGCTCGTAACCAGCATTTTCAATTGCCTCCAGAAACAGACCAGCACCCGATGGAGCTGTTGGCACATGGAAGTTGCATGATCTCTGTAACCAGTCCCACTTAACACTCCAGTTGCAGCTCTTTCTAGTAGCTGCAGCTTCTGAACACTCTCCAAAGGCAGCCCCATGTGCAAAGTGTTAACAGTAATCCAAAAGGGATGTAACCAAGGCATGTGTTACCATGGCCAGAGCCTGCATCTCCAGAGATGGGTGCACTTGGCACACCAACTATAAGTGTGCAAAAGCACTCATTGACACCACAGAAGCTTGGACATCCAGGCTCAAGGCAGAGTCCAGGATTATCCCCAAACTATGAACCCGAGTCTTCAGGGAGAGTACAACCCATCTAGTATAGGTTGTATCCCTGTTACCTAACCTGGAGGACCTCTCTTTTGACTGGGCTGAGCTTCAATTTGTTTGTCCAGTTTGTTACTGATGTCCAGTCTGTTACAGACATTTGTTTAGAACAGAAACAGCTTCCTTGGAGTTTGGTGGAAAGGAAAAATAGACTTAGGTGCCATCAGCATGCAGGTGGCCCCAAACTACAAACTTCCAAACAACCTCTCCCACCGGTTTTAGGCAGATGTTAAATAGCTTGGGAAACAGAACCCTGTGGTACCACACAAAACAGTGTCCAAGGAGTTAAATAGGAATCCCCCAGCACCACCTTCTGGGCTCCACCCCCCCCAACACTAAGAATGAATGAAGGCTCCAAGTCCCATCCCTGCAAGGTGGCCCAGGATACCATGGCTGATGTTATTGAAAGCCGCAGAGAAGTTCAACAGAACCAACAGGGACCCACCTTCCCTCTCTAGTTAATAGCATAAGTCATCCACAAAGGAGAACTGAAGCCATTTCTGTCTAATAGCCAGTTCTGAAATCAGATTAAAACAGATCGCAATCTGTTTCATCTAAGCATCTCTGGAACTGGGAGACCTCTCCATGTTTTTTTACCTTGCCCCAAAATGAAATAGTAGACACAGCTAAATTGTTATCCATTATAGAGGGATCCAAGGAAGGCTTTTCAATAGAGGCATTTCAGCTGCCTCTTCCCCCTCAGCCAGTCCCTGCTGGCCTTTTTAAGGAGCCAACAAGGGGAAAGATCTAACAGGCAAATTCAAGTATCCTGTCCACCTCCTCAGACTACCCTCAAGATTTTCTTTCTTCTTTTCCCCTTTTATTTCTTCTGTTTTCCTTCTCTCTTTCCACACTCCTCATGCTACTACCTTGAAGTTGCAACATAAGAAAAGAAAAGAGCATCTGCTCCTGACACTGGTTAATTAGTAACAACACACTAAAAACAAAGTTTAAAACATATTCAATTTACTTAGGAAACTGTCCTTGTCTGGGCTACAACTCCCATGTGAAGCAGTGCTTGCAAAAGTATTAAAAACAGAACTGTGAAAATGTTGGGGTTATCCCCCCATTCATAGCAGAGCTTGGAAAACTTAATTTCCAACCAGGCAAATATTTTCTCATTTATTAGAGTTGACATTTTCAATTTGAATCATATGCTCTGAGCAACTTGGCTGATGCTTAATATATTACTCTTAATGATACCAGAGGGGCCTACCTTCTGTGATATCACCAGGGCCAACTCCCTATCATATCCTCAGGGGCTATCTCAAAGTCTCAGGTTTTGGCCTCAGGGCTGAGGATACAGTCTAGAAGCCCTAAACTGTTGATGATTCTTGTTGATGGTGTTTTTATTTTAAAAACATGTAGGTCTGTGAATACATAATTCTCCTTTCTCCCAGCCTTGCAACATAGCTGACAAAACAACATGGGCTCATAAAAATAGTAATAATAATTTTTTTTAAAAAAGGAGAGAATAAGACATTAATTTTACACTGCCAGCTAGGTCAGAGGTGATTCATATAAAGCAAGTAACAGCTTCTTTTAGTTAATTCCCACGTCTATTCTTTCATAAATTGTAAGAAGCAATCCAATTATTTGTAGCTTGTATTTACTATTGATTTAAAAAACTGGTCCAGCTGCCGGCCAGGTTTGGCCATTGGGTCTTCCAGAGCTTGCACACACCATATCAGCAACTAAAACAAAGATATTGGCCATTTCTGCCCTACAAGGTTTTGTGCTATTATCCCACTTTCAGCATCCTGTGGAATTCTGGGGTTTGTAGTTTACTGAGGCCCCTCCCTAAACTGTAAACCCCAGGATTCCATAGGATGTTGAAAGTGGAATAATAGCACTATAACAGTGTAGTGCAGAAATGGCCCTTATCTTATAACTCACGACCAGTAAAGATGCGTGGTCTTTGGAATCCTTTCCTTAGAAACAAGAGGGCACCCCACTAGAAACATGGTCTTCAATGCCTGAATGACTCTTGGGAGCACTAATTTCCTTTCAGGGGCGGGGGGAACTAAAGATCATTTCTGCTGCCAATTACTTGCCTCCCCCCCCCTCCAATCCCTCCATGCCACCAGTAATCCTACAGGCCTTGGGAGCTGCTTGGGGGCATGGTTTGGGCAGGGCACAAGATTCTAGAGAAAAGCTTCTTGAGCTTTTACATGGGACATACTTTTGTGTAAAGTGTACATATGTCACTAACAGGGTGCTCTCCATACACTCCTTCCTCTGTGTCACACTTATACACAATCCGCCTCCATCTATTTGTCTCTCACACAGATACAGACAGCCAAAACCCCAACTCTCAGTCACATCCACACGTGCACACACAAATTTGCACAACCAAAACCTCTGTCTCCTTCTCCAACTACCGCCTCTCTCCACTCCTGTACAAAGCAAACAAGTTGTTACCTTCCCCTTTCCCACTCTGCTAACAGAGACCAGCTTGCTCACTTGCTCACTGCTGTAGCTCAGTCTGATCTTTTCTCAAAGCCCCATGCCTGAAAATATGGGATCATTGATGTCCAAGGTACATACAGGACAAGCTTTTCCACTCTCAGATATGGGTAATCCCTTATAATATGTCATGGCTTGTAACTCTACTTCCCACATATTTACTTTGTTATACCAAATAAACTGATTCACTGATATGTTATTAGATCACGTAGTGTCAAGAAGAGATTCTAGAGAGATAACGGGGTGTGTGTGTGTGTGTTCAGAAAAGCAAATAAAAACATTAGCTTATGGGGTATACCATTGCATGTTATATCAAGGACCTTCAATGTATATTTCTTCTTTATATTGATTCTCTTACAGATTACAATTCTCTGATTAAAAACAAAAATAAAACCTATTCAAAGAGAGAAGTATTTTGATGACTGGTGACCTATCTATGTGAATTACATAATATGCATAGAAAATGTAGTTGCCTTCTGACATTTTGGATTCAGCGGTACTAGCAGAATGCCATATGTCCATTGCTTCAAACAATGTAGTCTCCCCACAACATATTTCTGTAGAGTTAGACTACAACAAGGAAAGGACATCTCCCAGGTAAGGAAATATCACAAAATTACCATTTCAGCAGCTGCAGTTATGAAACTGAAGTGTTAAAAGATCTGCATACCTTAGGGGGAGATATTCAAAAATTGGAAAGTCAGAAACAAGGCACAAATGTTAATTGTCTACATTAGAGAACACTTACTGGCCATTAAATTCTGAGAAAATGAAATGAGAATTATGTTAATTCGCAGGCCTGTAACCAGAAATGTTGAGTGAGGTGGTCAGAGTACGATGAGGGCAACCAACATAATTAAATGTGAAGAAAGTGTGGTACAATACTTGCAGTTATAATATTAAATAGGTTCCAAATCCACTACCAGGAACTAAATAAGCAGGCAGGCAAACCCGGTGAGATCAATGCCCATTTCATCTCTGATTTGTTAGGGGAAGCCACAGGGATGTTTGGGGTAACTGGACCTCCATGTCTTCCCACACCACTGCTCAGTGACTATGAAGCAATTTTTCTTACAGAAATTAGTTTTGCAACCATAGTTTTACAACCATAATCCATTCGTTCCAAACGTCTAAGGTGTTTTCCAAGCAACAGACTTGGAACATACTGTCATAGTTTATCATAAAATGTGAATGAAGGCATGTCACTACTGCTACTCAGACTGACGCCCTGAAGTCGATAATAAAACACAAACATATCTGGACAGGTTTACTAGTACCACTCTTGGTATTTGAACTGTTTTTAAAATGTGCTGTAGGTTAACGAGGCCATTATTGTGTTGCCACAACAGCAGTACAACTCGTGATACTTCTCTAGTATGTAGATCTATTGATTTGTTATTGAATTCTTGGGAGGATCCAGGATAGAAACTTAAAGTAATGCAATAAAAACAAGAATATTTTAGGACTCCCTTTTAGATGGTCTTTGGGTCCTACACCATGATGCCTAAAAACAGAATGTGTATCAGCTGGAGCCAGCTCCTACAGAATTACAGTTAAAGAAATGTTCTTTAAAAAAGAAAGAAAGAAACCAAAGCAGAGCAGAGCAGAACAGAGCAGAGCAAAGAAAAGAAAAGAAAAGAAAAGCAGTACTAGCGTTATACTTCTCCTTTTCTCTCTGTTTGTTTTCCCTTCTTTAGCGTTTTTCTTTCCCTTGATCTGTCTCTCTGTCCACCCAACTGCTTGTCCAGCCTTTTCCTGTCCTCATTTTCCCTCTGATCTTACTCAGTAGGTTGTCTGCAGCTATGGCTCTATCCATTCCACCATCCCAACCCACCATATGGACGGGAGAAGGACGGGACTGCAACAACACTTATGCACGTTGCTGTTGTGATCCCGTCCTTCTCCTGTCTCCAGGCAGTGTGATTATGCTGCAAATCATTGACAGGTTTTCCCCATTACTGACCAGTGATCACGCCAACATTTTGGACTTATGTTGTCTGCAGAGTCCCTGGAAGCGCAATGGCTGTGCTTCCTGCCCCAGCGTAGTCTGGAACATTACTCGGCTGCGCTGCAGCAGGAAGAGGCTTGGCCACTGCACTTCCTGGATCCCAGAGGAAGCCAGTGTGGAGGGGTATGCTCCAATCACTCTCCCCTCCTGACAGAGCTGATGCTGGGACCCACACTGGATATCTCCACAACCAGGTAAGGTGTGAAAAGGGCCTTTGTCTGAAGGAAAATCTACCTTGCAACTAAAGACAGCACTGCAGTCTACAGACTAAGACCCTTTCCACACTAGGCAAGGGAATTGCTCCCTGCAATTACCTACTGCTTCTTCTGGGGTCCGAAGCAATGTCGACTGTCCCTGAAGCCCTTCCGGAGGCCTCCTCTTTGGTCCAGGGCGAATCGGAGCAGTGCAAGGTCTGTAGATCCGCACGGTTCCAGCTTCCAAAATGGCAGCTCCAGCTTCCAAAATGGTGGCTTCCGGCTTCCAAAATGGTGGTTTCTGGCTTCCAAAATGGCGGCTTCTGGTTGGTCGTGGGTCCCAACAAACCGCTGAAGCTCACCACGCTTAAAGCCCACCCTCTGCAGATTGCAGGTTCGCATTGGTGTGAGCCTGTGAATCTGCACAAGGGAGCAGGAATGCAATGCTGTGTTCCAGGAAAATAAAGACCTGTTTTTTCTGGTCTTTCACAAACATGCTGGAGGACCACTTGGGGTCGTTTTGGAGTGGACTGAGGTGCGGATCTCCGGTAAGTAGTCTGCTCCTAGTCTGCTCCAAGGTGCAGACGACCTCCGTGAGAGGACGCACTGCCCCGTTCTAATTGCCGGGTGTTGAAAGGGCTTAATTTTTAATTGTCAAAAGTTAGTTAACCCCCTAATGAAAGCTAGTGGTACATACCTCTGATTTCAGGCACCTGGATTTTGCAGCTTGGACAGATGGAAGCAATAGACATGCATTCTCTTTTCTTTTTTATTACAGAATGAAGGGAAAAATCACTTTGTGGTGATTTTTTTAATCATCATCAATGACCAGTTGATTTCACTTGTACTTGACCATTACATATTGATTTCATAATACACTGAGTTAACTCTTGAAACTCTTGTGAAGGGGCACAGCTCAGTTTGTAATTCCATTGTATCACTTCCCTGTTGGGGCCTTCTCACTATCAAGTGGTATCTGTTTTACTGCAACAAAAGAAGGGCACCTCAAATTTCTCTAAATTAATCTTGTGAAACCCAGTATTTTGGAAACTGAGTTAGAGTTCACATTTGCTACACAGATTTTTTTAAAAAAAACATGGAGCAATGATTGTCAAATAAACAGGAGGAGGGTAGGCTTTTGCATCATGTGGCTGTGCTCGTGATAAGGAGTGATAGCTCTGTTCTAACAACATTAAAGTGAAGAAACTTCACACAGGAGAACAGGCCTTTACAGAAGAGAGTCTCTATATGCTTTGGTTGCCTCTGTTTTCTTAATAATAAATTGTTACTGTAGGTTTATTTTTGGCTGAAATAAATCATTGTTATTCCATGGCAACCAGCACTGGGAAGCACATAACACAAGCTGGTCTGATAAAAATATCTCTAGAACCATCCACTTCAATAAAGACTGTAATTCTATAAAACTTACCTGGGAGTACATTCTCCTGAACTCAGTGGATTGTTACCCTGTTTACTGGGGGTCCTGGGAGGGACACCTAAATACACAAGATGGGGAAATTACTCAAGAGCACTGGTTGGCACTACGAGAGGCAGGGTAACGCAGCAGGATCTTGTAACCCAATGTTTATGGGATCAGGCCAAATCAAGAAGCAAACCGTGTTGAAAATAATGAATGATCTTTATTAAATACAGGCACACAATGTAAGCAACCCATGCACACAGATAACTAAGGAAAATAAAGGTTTGAGTATGATAGCAGGATTTTCAGAGGGATAGTTGATTCGGGTGATACGGAACCTGTTCCTGGAGCCCGGAAAGAAGATAGTGATGCTGGGGTGCGATGTAGCTCAGCACATGGGGCTGAGGGGAAGCTCGCCAGGCAAAGCAGCAGCAAGATGGTCTCGAACTCGGGAGAGATCCGAGGATGGTCTCGGAATCAGGAGTTTTTATGGGGAGAAATGTAACTGCAGGCTATGCCATACTTTGGGAAAACAATGCAATTTAGGAGCGGGACAAAGCTTTGGAAAGGTAAGAATTTAGCATGATTGAGTTAAGTCCAGATTGACAAAGAGTTAGCCGTATGCAAATGCAGAGTGCTTGGCAGTTGAGTATTCAGCTTGCCAGGTTGCCTGCTCGGGGCAGGGACCTTTGTAAACAGCATGCATACATAATGAAGGTGTTTGCAGAGAGGTCACCTAAAGCAAGGATCTGGCTATTTCTGGCCTGCCTGGGTGGAGAATGGAATGTCCAGCAATTAGTGTCCGCGCCTAGTCTGTGCTTGTTCGGGGGCCTCACAAACACATGGAGAGGGGTGGTAGAAGAGAGCCAAATTATTGATATCAAAATGATATCCAGGAGTATCTTCAAGTAGGTCTAAACTGCAGTAACAGGATCTTACTTCTAAGAAGACATGTAGAGGATTGCACTGGACATACCATACCATTAGATGCATTAGCAGAATGTCTTGTAAACCAAGTATGATTTTAAACTATCTGTGTTCTTCTTAAATGTCATACTTGTAAAACATGAATGGCTATACTAGCCTAAAAGCTTTCTAAAAGATCTTGGACAGAATAAGTGTGATAGATATGCATTCTCTTTTCTAAAAGATCTTGAACTTTTTCCTTTTTTCCCCCAAAGTCACCATTTCAAGCATGGAAGAAAGTTGAGTTAACACCCAGAGACAAAAACCTTCAATTCCCTTCCCTACACAGAGTGGTATTTTCCCTTCTCAATTCTAGTTACTTGTTTCTGTTTATAGTATGTAATTATTAAAAGGATTACAGGCCACCTTTCATGGCAGTTTAGATAATTTTTAAACAATTTCCAATTGACTACCTATTTAAGACTCATGTCTAAAAATCTTCAAACACAAGACTTCCATCAATTATTATATCCTACCTTTTGTTCAGGGAGCTGCAGGCAGGAGTATGGTCTTTCCATCATTTCATGCCAGAAATGCTAACTGACTGGTGGTAGTATGTGGTGGCAGCAGAAAGAAAAATCAGGAGGGAGAGGAGAGGAAAGGAAGTACCCTGAACACAGAGTGCTCTGTACAGTACAACGTTTAATTGTTAATAATCTATTGAATAAGGATGGCTATAATTATATTGAGAGTGAAATAAGGTCTTACCTAGTTTATCCAAATGATACATTGAAGGATTCAACTGTCCATAATCTGCCTGCTTAGAAGATAGCTATTGTATGTATACATGCACTTTTTACTCCATCCAATGGCCATGCTTCTTCAAGGTGATGGGAATTGTAGTCTAGTACATCTGGAGAACACTAGCTTAGCCTAACTAGTCTCTGATCAGGAGGGATGGAATACTTTGAGCAGCTGAGAAAAGGAAGAGAAGAAGAGATGTGGTGATTACAGGAGTTGGGACTATGTAGGCAGTGTTCTAAACACAGGAACCTGAAACGAACTTCAGTATGCTGCCTTAAAAACAATATCCATTCACACAATGGACTGATAGAATGCAAAGAAATGTTAAGGAAGGCACTGCCAAAATTAAGTCATTTGGATAATGTCACGGCCATCTGCTTAAGTCTAGCACATCATGTGCATGCGCAATATTAGCAAAGCTCTAGAAATCTTAATTATAACCAAACATGGATTCCATGCTACAGACCATATCATAGGAACAGTGTTGTCAGCTTGGCTTTTCGAAATGTTTCAGTGAAAATTTAATTTCCCTGTTGCTTATTGATATTTTTAGTTATTAAAATATTTATATCCCACTCTATATATGAAGATGTCAGAGGGGCTCACAATAAAATCAATTTTAAATTATAAATAATAACAATAAAAACATATTAAATAGATTATCAATTAAAAACCAGACAATTTAAAACTTGTTAAAACAGTTTTAAATAATGTAACCATAGGACAAGCACAGCCTGGATAAAGTGTAACTTTTTTTCTTTTGTTTTTTAAAGCCAGGTTTTGACTTGGTGCCAAAATTATCCCAATGTTGAAACAGTCAGGCTTCCAAAGGGAAGGAATTCCACAACTGGGGTGCCACTGCAGAGAAGCCCTCTCCTGTGTCTTCCAACACTGTATATCCCTTACTTAGTGGGATATATAGGAGGGGCCCAGCAATAAATCTCAATTATTGAGCAGGCATATATGTTGAGAGGTGGTCCTTCACATACTGAGGTCCCAAGCAATTTAGGACTTTAAATGTTACCACTAGCACTTTGAATTCAGACCAGAAGCATATTGGCAGACAGTGCAATTCCTTCTGACCTGGTGTTATATATGGCGTCTGCATGGACTTTCCATGAACAGTCTAGCAGCTGCATATTACAAGTAGCTGCAGTTTTCAAATAATCTTCAAGAGCAGCCCCATATAGAATGCATTGCATCAGTCTAATTGGGATGTTACCAGTAGCATGGACTGCTATGGCTAAATTATCCCTTTCCAGGAAAAGCCATAGCTAGTGGACCACTGAAGCTGGCACCAAGCACTCTAAGGCACTGAGTCTGTCTGGCCCTCCAGTGACAAAGATGGATCCCAAGACTATAAACCTGCTCCTTCAGGTGGAGTGCAACCCCACTCACTGCAGGTAGCCTACCCAATTCCTGTACCTGAGAGCCATTGATCCACAGAGCCTCCATCTTACTGGGATTCAGTTTCATTTTATTAGCCCTCTTCCAGCCCATTACAGCATCCAGACATTGCTTCAGCACCTTCATAGCCCCAGTTGACTGTGATGAAAAGGAGAAGTAGAGCTGTTTTATTAGCATACTGATGGTGCCCAACCCCCAAACCCAAATGTCTTCTCCAGTGACTTCATATTGAGGTTGAACAACATGGGAAGTAAGATGGAACTCAGTAGCACCCTATAGCACAATGGCCATGGGGCTGAACAGGAGTTTTCCAATGCCACCATCTGTAACCAGCCTTCCAGATAGGAGTGGAACCACAGTAACACAATGCCTCCTACTTCCATCCACCAGAACCAGATGTGCTTTCAAAGCCTGTATCCTGCCTTTCTTGCCAGTTTAGGACCATTGAGAGGAGCTTTCAGAAAACATGTCAGATTCAACACAGAAACAGTAGAACACTAGTAACAAGCTAGAAGCAGACATAAAATAATTTGACTTTTTGGCTGTCATGAGAGCATTGTTTAAATGCTGAGGTTGTGAACTGTGCCAGCCTATCTAAGGGAAGAAGTTCTATGACTGTGGTGTCAATTTTTGAAAAAGGCCTTTACTGTTTGTGCGCTCAAGACTAGTCAAGCTGTGTGTCCTAGCCAGAGCTTGGAAATAATGCTTTCCAGGCAACCATATTATCTGTCATGTATGGGGGAGTAAGGAGAGTACTATTTATGTACATTATTTATTTGACTTCTATTCTGCCTTTTTCCAGGGCTGGGACTCCAGCCACCTCTGAAGATTAAGCCAGGTACAAATAAAACCAGATAAAAGCAGAAGGGTTATAAAGCCAAAACATGATTAAACAAATGATAGTTTTAAAACACAATTGAATGGTGAAAAAAAATTAGAAGCACATGAAAAGTAATATGAGATAATGTTTAAAATCTAATGAGACAATGATAAGGCATAAAGGACTCCCGTAGCACCTTTCAGAGAAAGGTATTTCTAGTACAAACTCTCCTGTACTTCCGTCTGCTTCATCAGATGTGCTCCGTAAGGTCCATAAGAGCTTGTGCTAGAAATTTCTTTCTCTCAGTCTCAAAGACACTACAAGATTCCTTTATATCTTCTTAAAGACTAACGTGGCCAAGTCTTTCAATATAATGTTATATTGTTATAGTAATGTTATTGTTATAATAATGTTAAAGCAGATGAATAAAATATGCATATGATGATAGACTAATTCTTCACTTTGCCAGCATAAGAGCTGCTTCCACAATGTCCCATAATTACCATGCAAACTTGATTTTGACTGTGTTTCTCCTTACTTAGGGTCACCATATTTTGAAAAGCAAAAAAGAGGGCACATTTACTGACTACTTAAACCACTAATTACCATGACAACTTTCAAAGTAAATACCCCTACTATATAAGCTATGATAAATGCTAGTCATAGAACTATTCCTAACCTTCACTTTTACCTTCCTTCTTCCCTGCGTCTTCTAACAACTGCCTTGCGTGTCCACCAAGCCACCCTGTTCCATTACCCCTGTATGGCCAAAGGCTCCCTCAGCTGCCTCTTCTCGTCACTTCTTCCTTCTCCGCCATTCCCCAGGCACCATCTCTCTTCCTTTACCAGGCTGGCCTCTGTTCTTCAGTGGGGCCAGTGATGAGGAAACAATGGACAGGAGACAGAGCAGGAACAGACATTTTGAAAATCTGCCCAGACAGAAAAAACAAAGGAGGGGAAAGGAAGGCATGTGGTAACTCTACCTTAACGCTGAAACAAGGATGCACAACAGGGACCTCGGGGTAGCTGTGAGGAAGAGACTGGAAACATCAACTAATACTTTATATAATCACAGTGCAGTTATTATGTTCAAACCTAAAGTACCAGCTATACTGGCTGAGGTATTCTTGGAGTTACAGTCAAAAAAAGTAGCTTTTTCACACTCTGGGTAAATCTCAGGACAATACAGACTGATATGCAGGAAATTGTTTAGGAGCAATCCTACATTTGAATGGAGAAGGGATGCCTTTCTTCGTATTGGTAGGTGGAGGTTAGTGAATATTTTGATGTATGATCATGGCTGGTTTGTGTCTCCCTGATTTATTGCCCCGTTACACTCCCAATAAAGTGAAATCCATCCAGATATCTCAAGGAAAATGTTGGAAACCCTATTGTCTTTCCAAGTATGCTTGCATTTAATTCTTAGGATTAAACTGCCTATCAAATTCTGTTGCTTGCCAAGTTTGCAGACTTCTGGGCAAATTGAACTCAAATCCAAAAGGGCGTAAAAGGTTTCCACATTTAAGATCTTTGCATTCTAAATAGGGATAATCCTCATGCCCAAAATATCTACAAGGAGGTGAAGATTTCTGTAATGCCAAGGTAGAAACCGTCAGGACCCAGGACAGAATCCAGCCCTGTGGGATTCCTCAGGTAGTCGCCCCCAAGTCACTGCCACCCCCAAGATTTGCTTGCTGGGCAAAAAATCCTTAAGCTAAAATATGCTAGGGGAAAGGAGAATAAGCTACCATTTTGCCTTGGCCCCTGTGCTAGAGTGTGACCCACCCAAAAACTTACCTGAAACTAAATTCATACCTGGTGGCATTTTCCCAAAGCCTGGAAAAATTATGTTTTTGGTGCACAGCCCCCAAAGTCCCTCAACCAGCAGGCCTCCTATTGATGAAAAAAAATAAAAATCCAAGCTCTGAATTTTTCAAGTACACATTTCACATTCATCTATTTACCAAGCAGTTTGGAAGAATCCTCCTTCCTACCCCATCTCTAAGTTTTAAAACAACTACCCTCTATTAATTGTCCTGTCACAATAAGCTGATTAGGCATACAAACCCTTTGGTTATATTCTAAGTTGGCTGTGCTTAGACCTGGGCAGGTAATACCCGAGGAAGAACTTCCTCAGGCATGGTTTGATTCTTTCAAGTATATTATTTTTGTTTGGTTATTTTCCCATGATAACATAAAGATAAACTGTTTGAGTCACTAGGGAATTTTATTCCAGACACTCCATTTATAACAGATCATTATTTGATTAATTTGGCTTTGACTCACAGAACAATGTAGAATCTGCAGTACTCGAGTTTTTCTGTAGCCAGCCAAAAGCTTGCAAGCTGGCACATAAATGACTGAATGAATCCTAGTGGCATCCAGTACATAATGGAATGATTGAATCGGACCAGCCCAAGTAATTTTTAAAATCATATCATCTATCATTTAAGGAAATTTAAACCTGCCTAAAACCTGACAATGTAAAACAAAACTACCATCCTTCATTCATTAAAGGTAAACATTATTATTTTCTCTCTGTCCCTTGCTCTCCTCTTTCTTCCCTCCCTCTTTCACACTGCCTCAGATCTCTGTTTTCTTGTCTCAGCTAGCAGTTCTTTCCATCTTCTGCATTCTTATTATTTGCAATGATCCTTCCAATATCTCTCTTTACTTCATACCATATTTTTCTGTCTCTGCATTAGCACACCTCTTCCTGTGTCCTTCATTTCTCTTACTGCCTCCTTTCATTGGTGGCTAGATCCCCCTGTACTTGGGGTAAAAAAAGGACAGCTGCTATACAGGCAGCCCAAACACTTTTTTGTAGCCTCCAAAGCCTCTAGACCAGTGGTTCTCAACCTGGGGGTTGGGACCCTTTTGGGGGTCGAACGACCATTTCACAGGGGTCGCCGCTCCTCAATCCTGCCCCCCCCTTTTAAAAGAAGGTGGCCTCACAGTCAATGGGAGCAGTGCTTCTGAGACCCCTGCACTGGGGTTCAAACTGCAAACCCCAGGATTCCATAGGATGGTGAAAGTGGAATAATAGCGCTATAACAGTCAAGTGCAGAAATAACCAGGATGACTTTCTCCTCTCGCTTTTGTTGTGCGTGGACCCTTGGCACTTGCCACATGCACGTGTTGTGTTCTTCGCCCTGACTGTCTTGCATTCCTCGCTTTTTGTATGTTCAGCATCCGCACTCTCTTTAAGGGAGGGAGGAAGGAAGGGAGTGAAACAAAATATTTATGCCGCCGCCATCTTTCCTCTCTCCCTGTCCTTTCCTTCCTGCGCCTCGTGTAAAATGTGGGCCATTTTGGCATTGCCTTTGGGAGTGACTGGCTTTTTGAACTGTGGAAAACCAACATAGAACTAGAACTACTGCCTTAATTCTGGCATTGATGGATGCTTTCTGTGCTTAAAAAAGGGGGAGGGTTACCAGTTTTTAGGCATTAGAAGTCTATCCAGAGCAGTGATTTAGGGCAGTGTTTCCAATCTATTTGATGTTGGAAATAACTAACTAACTAACTAATAAATAAATAAATAACGAAAATGATTTTATGGTTGGGGGTCACCACAACATGAGGAACTGTATTAAGGGGTTGCGGCATTAGGAAGGTTGAGAACCACTGCTCTAGACCACTCCTCTGATATTTAAAAAAAAACCCAGTGAAAAATCACCCTTAAAATGCTCCCTAATGCTACCTGGAGTATGAACCTGAATGTACCTGAACCCTGCCTTTCAAACTTACAAATGTTGTCAAAGGGACTTTTCACACTACACAGTTATAGCACCATGATTTCACTTTAACTGCCATAGCAACATCCTGTGGAATCATGGGATTTCCAGTCGAGGAGGGGACATTTAGAATTCTCAGCCATGCAGAGATCTTCTAGTGTCTCTCCAAACAACGAATCATATAATTGCATACTGTGAAAGGACCCCCCCAAATTTTTAGAAACCATCTGAAAGAAATATGGAACTGCAAACTGGAAGCAACTTCAGTTCATGTCTAGGTTACATGTTGAGCTGATTTTTTCAGCCAAAAAATATCTGTGCAGTCTGCTGCGGGGGGCAGGGAAATTTGCTCCTGCAACAGTTGCCCAGTTGCTTTACCCTTCTGTTCCCCTCCGCTTCCTTCAGTCTCCTTCCCTCTTCTTTTTCTGCTTTGACCTTAGTTCTATTTTCTTCTCTAAGTTTAGTGGCAACAATACACATGGCCTTTCACTTTTCCAACAATTTACAGAGCAAAGGAATCACAGATGAGACAAGTCGTACAATATGACTGAGCAGCTGCAACAGAGTTCTGACATGTTCCTTTGAAACAGAATGAACGCCAGGGCCCTTTCCGCACCTTACCTTCTTTTGGTGCTGGGGTGCGGGGATCATGCGAGCAGTCTCTGGCGAAAGGGTCTCACGTCCAGGGTCCTTCGGCTCCACATGAGAAAGCCCTGCCTCTTCCTTCTGCAGTGCAGCCTGGGAAGCACAACTGGCGCAGCTCCGGAGGCTCTGCATGCCAGGTAAGTGCATGCGGGGCCCAAGAGCAATGCATGATCGCGCACCATTTTCAGCTTCTAGCCGAAAATGAAAAGGTGCGCGATTGGTGCCTGCTGGCCTCTGGAGCATCGTGCAATTGTGAGTGCATTGTGCAGATTGCTCCTCACAATTGCGCGACGCTCCAGGCGCCCTTTCGCTTGGAAAATGCCATGTGAAAAAGGCCCAGGACTTGCTGGAGCTATCCATAACTCAACAGGATAACGAGTTGAGACTCCAGAATGTCTTACTGGGGCTCAGTTATGAATGACTTCAATCTGACATTATATTCAATGGTTCTGTCTTCCCACTTTTTCAGTGTCTCATTTCAAGTGTTCTCATTTCTCACTCCTCCCCCAACTTTCCCTCAGCTTCTTCAGTTGGTGCTGAGTTCAAAATGCAAAAGTAGTTTGCACTCTATTAACTCAGCTGGATGGAACAGAAAGGAGACGGCAGACTCTTGCCCTTTGCAGTAGGCCCAGGCAAAAGCAAATTGCTGCAGCTGCCCATAGGTTGTGCGTTCTTCCTTATTAATAACTTTTTTGCCATCTTGACCACAGATCATCTAGTTTTTATCTGTGAAATGTTTGGAAGGTATGGAAAAAAGGAAGGAACATGAACCACGTTTTCTCTTTTCTAGTACACATCCTAATATTAGCACTGGGAGCTGAATAACAATTTCCTTAAATCACTCAGTTATCCGATTACAGTTTTGGTTCCTGTGGGATGTGATGCTGGACATTTACCAAGGCCCCAAGTTCAAGAAAGTGCCCATAGCCCCCAAAGTGCTGCCATTCTGACTTAGCACAAGGGCTCAGGGTATCAGATCAAGAGACAATTCTCCAGCTGCTTCCACACTCACTGTTTCTTTAGAAGTGATATTCATTTATTCAGTCACTGATTACAGCAACTCTAAATGATGTATCTGCCGAAGGGGAAAAAAATGTACCCAAAAAACAAAAACAAAAACACCATTGCACTTTATTTTCCTTTCGGTAGCATGTCTTAAGCCTGGTTTGTATTCATACACACTCATACACTCATATAGACACTTGCAGCACAATTACACTGGAAAGTGGAGCCTAATGAGTTACGTGAATGAAAAGTAGGGTATGATAGGAGTTCCAGAGACAGGGGTCATCAGGTGTTAGGCTGCAACTCCCACAATTCCTCCCCAGCTGAGGCTTCTGATACTTAAGTTTCCAAAATCTGGGCATCCAAAGCTGGGAAATAGTGGTCTCTGAGGTAATCAAGGATGTTGCCAAAGCATAATTTTATATGTTTTTTAAAAATGTTTTAATTGTTTTAAATGCATTTTTAAAATGTTTTTAACTTTTTTTGGAAGCTGCCTTGAATCTCAATTTGGGAGAAAGGTGACAAATAAATATAATAAATAAATGAATACTTTCTGCCTAGCGTTTCCTGGTTGCACTGCCGCAATGATCTGTCCCATAGTTATGCCTGCCTGCCTGCCTGCCTCCCTCCCTGCCTGCCTGCCTGCCTGCCTTCCTTCCTTCCTTCCTTCCTTCCTTCCTTCCTTCCTTCCTTCCTTTCTTTCTTTCTTTCTTTCTTTCTTTCTTTCTTTCTTTCTTTCTTTCTTAACATTCTGTAGATTTCCATTCTTTTTAAAAAGGGGAGGAAGTGTTTAGTTCCCTCACTTTGATCTTCTCAGCAAAGCAGCACGCATTTTTGCCATATTCCCCCATTTCCTTCAGACTGTGTGCATTTGCTTTTCTCTTCATTCCTTTAAAAAAAAGAAAGAAAACCTCTCATTTTGGGCCATTTCCGCACGGCACTCTTATAGCATGATTATTCCACTTTCAATCTCCTATGGGACCCCAGGATTCCATAGGAGGTTGAAAGTGGAATAATTGTGCTGTAGGAATGCCGTGCAGAAATGTTTTTTGCACTCAAGTATCTCTTTCACATGACACAATTACAGTACTCTGATACTACTCTAACCACCATGGTTCTGTTCTAGGGAATGCTGAGATTTGTAGTCCTGTGTGGTATTTAGAATTCTTAATCAGGAAGCTCCTCCAGTGCCTCCACAAACTATAAAAGCCAGGATTCTGTACGATGCGTCCGAGTTAAAGTGGCATTAGGTAGCTTTAATTGTTTTGCATGAAAAATACAAAGCACATGTGATCATCATCATTATCTGCTTGTACTGTATGTATCTTGTAATATGGTTTCTTCCTCCATTTAATTTTATAACCAGCATTTCCTGTTTTTCTTACACTTCTGAGTTTCCTGTGAGTCTAGACATTTTTTTTAAGGGAAAACAGCACACTCTTAAAGACCTTGAAGTACAGTGACACACTCACTTCCAGCTGATTACAGAAGAGCAATGTCTCAGCAGGGCCAAAAGATCCTTCTTTAGAAAAAGAATACCCTCTCCCTTCCGAAGCATATTCACACCACACAGTTATAACTGTTCAATAGCACTAGAAGTACTATGGCTGCAGCTTATGGAATCCTGGGATCAGGACTTAGGAATCTTTGCCAGAGGCTCTAGTTTAATTCCCCCAAACCACATCACTAGAGCTCTCTGGCAGATCATTCCAAGCACATCCCCAGCTGTTAAATCCATAGGATGGAGCCAAGACAGTTAAAGGAGTGTCATACTGCTATAACTATGTGCTGCAGATCTGCTTCTTTTTAAGGCTGAGCTCTGAGCTTTTGTTGCCCAAGTGTCTTCCAAAGGGCTGACACTGCCAAGTATGATCTGCTGCGATCTAGCTTGTTCTTTGCTTCTGGTACTTTCAAACAATGAGCTTCTAGCTCAGCTTATAATTTTGAAACACTCTCTTATCTGAGATACTAGTCAGCTCTTTCTTCATAGTGGTACTGTGTGGCTATATCCTTAAGTCACCTAGAGGGCCTGACCACAACATACCTCAATACTGTCTTGGTTTGTTTGATTCCCAGCATTGCCATTTCAGTGATGATATTGGGTTATGAACACTCTCTACCGCACTCTTTTGACTAAAGCAGATGAGCAGTGTTATTGGCACCAGTGTTCTCACTGCATTACAGCATCGTTGGCAGGTCCTTTCCCCACCTTTTCTTTGCCCCACAACTCATGATTGGTCTTGTTTTCTTGTTTGTTTTCTTTTAAGTTGTACTAGCGCAGCAACGTTGTAATGTCATAACACAGTGGTAGGCTATTGCATTTTTTTTTATCTATAATGCTAAAAAATATATTTAAAAAAATGAACTCTAATTAATCAAATAATGGTCTGTTATAAATAGAGTGTCTGGAAAATAACTCAAGTGATAAGATTTCAAACTTACCACGCTGTGGGAGTAGCTGAGGGACAGACAACATGGGAACACCCACACCATGTCCACTCCTGGGCCATTTCCGCATGAGTCTGTTATAGCACAATGATTCCACTTTCAACCTCCTATGGAATCCTGGGGTTTGCAGTTTTGGGAGGGGCCAGTCAGCCCCTCCCAAAACTGCAAACCCCAGGATTCCATAGGAGGTTGAAAGTGGAATCATCGCACTATAACAGTCTTGTGAGGAAATGGCCCTGGACTAGCTATTGGAAAGAAGCACTATCGAGTGCTATTGAGAAACCACACTAATGGGATTGTTGCAGGAAAGAGGTTCATTAATGGATTACTTCCAGCATTGGAAAAGGCTGGATTTTGGACAGATTGCTACGTGATAGCTTTTGGTTAGCAACTACGTCCTGCGATAGCACAGATTGAACCAGCAAGAACGTGTTGCTGTAGTGATATGACACCTTCATGCAGTAAGGCCCAGAATTTTTGGAGCCGGGGAAGACCCAGTACTATTGTCCAAAGTGTTGAAACATCCAGGTGAAAGTTATGTTTCATGCCAGTGCTCACAATGGACCCCAAATCACGAAAGGATTCATCAGTATTTTTCACTTAGCACACTCACCCACACACTTCAGGGCCAGAATACCCAGATTGTAAGAATAAAAAAAATAACCAAGTAATTTGTTTGGATTTTTTAAAAAAATATTTTTAACACCTGAATAAACTTCAGAATAAATAGCTTTGGAGATGAGAACAGAAGTAATTGCAGGCATTTCAGTCAAGTCTTTTACATTTTTAAAACTGCCACAGTCAGCTTTTTCTGCATAAACAACTTCTCAACTCAGAAACAATGCCCACTTCTAGAAGAAGAAAAATGATTCCTACGTTGCTAGAATTATAGATTCATACTTGAATAGCAGTGGCTGGTGGCTCCCCTACTAGAGGAACAGTAAATCCCTTCCACATTCTAGTCTGAACTTTAAAGGAAATATCCAAGATACTGAGCCTACAGGAGTCCACTTAAAGATTTCTTTCAAAACACATCCAGGGGTTACTTTTGATTTCATGAAGCTCCACTTTAAAATTATTTCTGTTCTGGTGGTCAAGTATGTTTTTGTTTTGTTTTGTTTTGTTTTTAAACATGCTGGGGGTATCTGGAGAAACAGGTTGGTCTTTCCTTTTCTTTCTGTCTTGCTATTCACACATCCTGAGTAAGGGGTTCTGAAGGCAAATGTTTTTACTTCACCTATTGTAGGCAAGTGCAAACAGCTATAATAGGGTTGGTTAGAAAAAAATCTGATTCTTATTCAGTTGAAGCTTTATTGTATTGATTACTGCAGACACATTGCTGCAACCTGACACTGAAAATCTGCTTAACCAGCCTCACCTTCATCATTCCGTCAGTGCTGATGCTGCTAAAAATCTCCAGCTGGACAGAGGACCAGGAGGGAAAGGGATGGATGTACAGGCATGGAAAGACTTTGTGAAAAGGAGTGTTTTTGTCAGAGGCCTTGATAACTGAGGTATGCCTGTACAAGTACAGAAAATCTTTAGGGTGTGTTACTAGCCTGGACTTGTGGGATATTTGATATCAATAATTTGGCTTCCTTTACCTATTCCTCTCCATGTGCTGCGAGGTCCCCTGGACAAGCTCGCAGACAGGCACCGCTACTAACCGCTGTAATATTCCAAACAATACAGGCTGACCAGAAATAGCTGTCCCGCCGCTTCAGGAGACCTCAAAGGCAAGTACCCTATTATGTATGCACGCTACTTACAAAGAACTCCCTGCCCTGAGCAGGCAGCTTGATTAGATGAATCCTCATCTGTCAAGGACTCTGCATTTGCATACTATCTACTCCTTTGTCAATTCGGACTTAATCATGCTAAATTCTGACCTTTCGGAGGCTTTGTCTCCAGCCTGAAACTCATTGTTTTCCCCAAGTACAGACTAGCCTGTGGCTACATTTCTCCCTATATAAACCCCTAACTTTGTGAGCTTCCTTGGATTGCTCCCGACTTCCATCCAGCCTTGCTGCTGCTTTGCTTGGTGAGCCTTCCCCTCAGTCCCACGTACGAAGATTCCATACCTCCGAATTGCTGCTGCAGACTACCTGGGCTTCAGGACAGGTGAAGTATCACCCAAACCAACAACTCCTCTTAAAAATCCCTCTATCCCACTCCAACCTTTATTTCTTTAGTTCTCTGTGTGAGTGTGTTGCATACACTGTTTGACTGTATTTTAATAAAGACCACAATTATTATTTCAATTCTGTTTGCTCCTTGACTTGGCCTGACCCCATAGACATTGGGTGAAAGATTCCACTCTGTTGCCCTGCCTCTCGTATTGCTAGCTTGTGCTCTTGGCTAATTTCCCCAACTTATATAATTGAGAGCGCCTTTAGGTTTCCCTCCTGGGACCCCCAGAAAACAGGGTAACGGGAGAAAAGGATGGAAGGAGAGCTCAAAACTGCTATGAGAAAACTCAAGTCTGCTCAGTTGCTGGAGAATGTTGAAGGAGACATTGGTATGGTGCAATGACCTTGGCTGCTTGGAAATGAGGCAGTGTGCCCAGTCACTCCTGTTGCACATGCAGATGGCTAAACAAATCACAGACTCTCCACCCATTGCTTCTTTATTGAGGTGCCCAAACCTGCCATTCTGGCTTATCTCTTCTTGGAGAAGCCACAGCTGTAAGCAAAGAATAGCCTATGGCTGATGACCCTGGCTTCTCAGGGGAGAATGCTGAAGAATTCTGGCTTATCTTGGTATCTGAAAGCAAGTACTGTTGGGTGCAAAATTTGACCACTGAAGGATGGAGGGGATGGAATGACATGGCAAGAATTCTGAAGAGCAGCATTCTAGACGATAACCTGTTGTTGGAACTGGTAGGTCCATTTCCTCCATGAGTTAGGGGACAGTCTGCTGGCATTATACGTGTCATCGGCTGTCTGCATGTTACCCCTGTGTTCTCATCTGGAAAATTTTCATACTCCAGTACCAAGAGGAAGTATGTGTCCATAAATCTGTTTTTCTGTGTGTAAACTGCATTAATTTATTTAGGAAGACTGTCTTGAAAGAAAAGCAAGTACTATAGATTTCAGTTAAATCTGCTTCCACTTGACAGGCACAGGATCACAGCTTAAAAGTTCCTTTGATTCACATAATTGCTCCTGGGTCTTGGCAGAAAATGTGCTCAGTTAAATGGTATGTATTAAAAGGCACATTTTGAATAAGTCATTATGCAGATCTTGCTGCTCTATATCTACAAAAACAGATACATCCCAAGTAGTTAATTTTGGTTGCAAAAAATAGCAACTCTGTAAAAATAGATTAAAAAATAACTATTAAGAAAAATGATTAACTCATTTTTTAAAAAATTGGATGGCATTTTGACACACTGTCTAACAAAATTATGGGCAATTTTATTTCTTTGTCAATGAATTCAGCAGCGTTAGTCCAAATTCTCTTAAGATACAGTGAACATTTCATCTCATATCAATAATTATTCAAATGAAATGCTTCCATCTAGAGTGTTACCTTATATAAATATCCATTTTGAATATTATGAACTCACAATTATCCTGGTATTTTGACTGTCTCTCACACCGATTATAAATTTGTTGCTATTGGAATCAAATGAGAATGATTTAATAAGTTCAAAACACAGTATTCTCTTCTTGTTTTTATGTTCCCAGTAATTATAACACTAATCCTTCTTTTACATTTTTCAGACTAGGATTTTGGAGAAAAACAGCTTTAGGTGAGCCTTTAATAGGGGATCTTCCCTCCTTTTTTTGTCCCTTAAAAGATTCCTGTTCATTCAAATGATGTTAAAGTCTCCTCTTGGTTTCAGAAAAGACCTGTCATGAAGTACGGAAGCTTCTTTGAGAAACCCATCTCTCAGCTTCCCCCCCCCCAGCAGCACATAATTAGTTGCTTGGTTCTTTGAATACTGGGTTTGTTATACACCAATGCTCTTCACTGTTGGACCTGAATTAATAGAGTTACCACTTGCAACCTGGACATGAGCCATGGTCCTTTAAAGATATGGGAAAGCAGAACACTCAGCACCAGGCAGCTGTAGCATCTTCACTTATTCCCTGTTTCCAGTCAAGTTTTTCCTCCCCCCGCCCCCCATTATGCTGAGCGGAACTGTCAGAGCACAATCCTCTACATCGCTGTATAGAAGCCAATCACCACCGAATGCAATGGGTCTTACTCACAGAGAGATGGGTATAGAATTACGGTATCCATGTTCCACACAGCAGGTAAGGGAGGAAGTGGTTACAAGACCTCAGGGTACTGAAGGGAGGAGCTGAGCCTGGCATATTTCCAGCTACAGAAGGAGATTTAGATATTTGTGTATAACTTGTGAATTCAGACCTTATGGATGTTATTTAAAATAACTATTTTAAACAGCCTTTCACCAGAATTGTGGAACTTCTCAAGTCCCCTTTATCTTAACACTGTGCATTCTTTTTATTATCTCACAAAGCACCAAAGCTATAATTTGCAGAGGGAATTGAAACAAAAACCTGGATAATGACATGGCAGGAACAGTGAACTTCATTTTTTCTAGCTTGAAGAAGCTTCTTTTAAATTTATTAATTCAGCCATTAACTATAAGAATGAAGCTCAGGAACAGCTAAGTTGCTGCAACTAGGAAATGCATCACCAAAATCAAGAGGACCAAAGATAGTGCAGATTTGCATAAACCTGGTAGATTTATAAATATACATCTGGGATGAAAAACACATGGTCCATAAGCCACATGGGCTATCTCACCCTTGACCATTTTTGCAGGTCCCTCTGTTTTTGCTACTGCCATCCTCCTCTGATCCCAGTCTTTGAATTTACCATATTGATAGTGATTACAATAGCAGAAAGATGCCCCTGCCCTGTTTAACTTGGCTCGTGTGCTCCCCACATGCATTATTTCTAACTGAAAATGGAGTTTTCCACTTTAAAACAAGGTATTTGCCATGTTTGCAAATTGCACTTCTGGGAAGCTTGTGGAGTTTTCATATTGTTGAGCTGGCAGTGGCAAGCTGTGCAGAGGTGAGGGGTTCCCAAGTCCACAGAAACCTGGAGACAATACTGGAGCTGAAAAGGCCAGAACACTACTTCGGTTATAGTTGTTAGAGCCTTGGCACAGCACAGGGCATGGAAAAACTTAACTGCGTCCTGATGAATCCTCTCGCAGCCCACCTCTTGTGAGAACCCACTGGATGACAGTAAATGGGATCCATGTGAGCAAACTGTGTGTTTCCCTTGGCTCCACCTTGAAGCATGTCCAGTGCATATTTGCCCTGTCACCTAGAAGCAAGATTAATGGTCACTGAGCTAGGCCTCCCTAAAATACCTCAGCCCACAAGATTCCTTAAGGTAGGGTGTGGAAAACACAGCTGTGGACTACATGATGCCAGTGCCACAGAATTTTGATTTTTTTTTAAAAAAAATTGATTTTATTTGGGTTTTTCTTTTTTGCCCCCAAGTGTCTCCAAACATCTGCTAGGGTGATTTTTGCCCCTCCTGGACATTTTAAGCCTAGCAAAGGCTTTTTTCCACAAAAGGAAGTGACATGGAAGTCCTGGAAGTTTTTCCAGTTGAAAAAAAAAGTCTCTTTGGAGCTTAAAATGACAAAATTTCTTCCTAGTTCCATGGACTGCGTAACAAAGGTGAGGCTACAGCTGCAGGGATGATGCTAGTCTTTGTTTTGGTTGCCTACATAGCTCTTCACAAACCAGGTGTGCACTCTTAGCAATGCAACATTTCTGTCTTGTTACTGGGCAATATACTATGTCAGGCATGTTTTCTTTCATTAGGGTGGTATAGTAGAGTAGTCCTCTGGGCCAAAGCCACTCTCAGGCCCTTTTCGCACGGGCCTTTTCTCGCGCGACAGCCCCGTGAGCCTCACGGGAGTGGGAACGTCGCTCCGCACGACGCACTCCCACTTCCGCCGGGCTCACGGGGTTGAAGCGGCGCGAGCGTGGGTTTTTTGATTTTCGCATCGAAGCGAAAATCACCCCGCGCTCGCGCAACGCTCCTGGCGCCCACCCGCACTTACCTTTCGTGCGGAGCCTCCGGGAGCCGGCCAGGTCGCGCTTCCTTCCCTCCGCCCCTGCGGAAGGAAGGGGCGGGGTGGGGAGTTAGCGCGACGGACGCGATGCCCGCTTCGCGCGCGTGCGCGCGGGGGGACGCGACGCTGCCCGCTTCGCGTGCGCGGGGGGGAATACGGTGTGACGTCTCCCGCTTCGCACGGGGGGAGGGCGGCTTGCATGGCAAGCCTCCTTCGGTGCCGATTCCCCGCTCGTTCCTTCGCCTGCGGAAGGAAGGAGGGGGAAGCGGCAGCCTCCCGGAGGAGCCTTCTTGCGCTTGCCGGCCTCCCCCGTTTGCGCTAGAAGCCTCAGCGCGAAAAGGGCCTCAGTTAGAGAATCATGCCATGAGCCCATCAGCAACCAAATTTCAAAAGGGAAAGAAGGTTAATTTGAAATGCATTATGATCTGTGTATATCTTCAGGTAGCAATCCTGTACCTTCCCACTGTCTCAATTTGGCAAGGACGGCCCTGATTAATCTTTGTCTTCCTACTTTTTCAGATGCTTGTAAAATGTCTTAGGCCCTTTCTGCACAAGACTGTTATAACGTGATTATTCCACTTTCAACATCCTATGGAATCCTCAAAGACCCCTCTCTAAACTGCAAACCCCAGGATTCCATAGGATGTTGAAAGTGGAATAATCGCACTATAAAAGTCTCGTGCGGAAAGGGCCTTAGTTTTTCTCTTCTCCCTCTACTTTCCCCCTTCATCTTCAACTGCTACCAACGGAGTTCAAAGTGCAAAAGTAGCTTGCACTCAACTCAGCAGGGAGGAAAGGCGAGGAGGGAATGGAATGTTGCCCTTCCCAGTAGGCTCGGACAAAAGGAAATTGCCACAACCACTCCTAGTTTGCGTGTTCTTCCTTATTAATAACTTGGACCCTTAATAACTTGGTAACACTCTCATTGGCCACACATGTCCCAATGTTCATCTATGAAATATTGGAGAATATGCAATCGTATACCCATGGCCATCATTAGATATGAGAAGCAGTGCATAAGTTAATTAAATCAACAATAATGTCAGACATATCCTGTTCAGCTTAGGGGGACTTACTTTTTAACACACATACAGAACACTGAACTGAAAATGATAAACTTCACAAACACACACAGACACAGATGCACACAGGGAGGGAGGGAGGGAGAGAGAGAGAGAGTTCTGACAGTGTTTGAAAACAGAATTCAAGGGTCATTCAGAATACGTGATCATAAATGATGTAGATATCATTACACAGCACATTAATGGCAATCTGATGAGCTCTGCTGAAGCAGCATTTACACTGTGGTGGTTGGCAGATTTCATTTTCATTTGGGCAAAAAGAAATTTGCCTACCATTCCAAATGATAAATGATTCCAGTAAAAAACCCAAATCATTGCATTGCCAAGTTTTCTCCATTGCTTATGATGCAAGACAACACCAGTTGCGTTTCACACTCCCCCAGCCATTAGCTCACAACCAGCGTGCATTGGATCGTGCTGTACGTTTGGAGCTCCTGCTTTACTTACTCTTTCTTCTTGGAATGCATCCACAGCACGTAATGTGCAGTAAAATAATTGGCTCTGGGCATTAAGATTTGCCTTTCTCTCTTTGCACTCTTCATTAAGCACTCAGAGAGATTTGACCAATAATTCTATTTTTTATTTCTTCCTATTAGTTCTCATATTTCATGACACCTACCAGGAGCTGCACTGAGTGATGATGAGCCAAACGATCATAACTCCAGTTCTTCTTTGACTCAGCCTTTGTCCCCTATATAACTTTTTTTTAAAAAATAATGTAATATAATTTATTCAGTGACTTTGCATTTTACTAGACTATATTTGTTTCTTTTCTTCTTCTAATTTTCACTTTTTAAGTGTGTTTTAAAGTGGAGAGAATTAATCCCTCATACCTGTGCTCTAAACTGAACTTGTATTGAAACTGTTGTATGGTGTAGACTACTAGGATCCAAGGCCATTTCTGCACGAGTCGTTATAGCGCAATGATTCCACTTTCAACCTCCTATAGAATCCTGGGGTTTGCAGTTTTGGGAGGGGCCGGTCGGTCCCTCCCAAAACTGCAAACCCCAGGATTCCATAGGAGGTTGAAAGTGGAATCATCACGCTATAACGGACTTGTGCGGAAATGGCCCAAGTTAAGTTGTACCCTATTTCCTATGGATTCTGTTGAGTTATTCTGACTCGTTTGCAGTTTATTAGCTTGCCTTTCTCTTGCTAGGTCATTGTGAAGATAAAATGGTTTCATAGGGAGAAATACCACTCTGAGCTCACTGCAGCAATGTTTTGCCTTTTGGGGTAGAAAGAGAAAGAAAGAAGAAGTCTAAAGTAGAAATTGAAAGGAACATTTGCATGACAGTAAACCAGACTGAATATAATGGGATGTTGTTGCTGTGTGTGCTTTATGGCAACCCTAAGGGAAACCTACCACAGGATTTTCTTGGCAAGATTTGTTCAAAAATGGTTTGCCATGGCCTTCCTCTGAGGCTGAGAGTGCCTGACTGAAGGTCGCTCAGTGAGTTCCCATGGCTGGGCAGGAACTGAGGGCCTTTCCTCACTACACTGTTGTACTGCTATTGTTCCACTTTCAACCTCCTATGGAATCCTGGGGTTTGCAGTTTAGGGAGGGGCATTTAGAATGCTCAGCCAGAGAGCTCTTGGGCCTCAGTAAATTACAAACCCCAGAATTCCACAGGATGTTGAAAGTGAAATAATAGCACAATAACAGTGTAGTACAGAAATGCCACATGGCTACAGAATTCTTCACCTTTTCTCTCAATTTGCTTGTTCACTTGCATGGTTGTGGCTCCAAGTAGGCCAGCTTGCACTTGAAACTCTCATTCTAGAAACAAAATGGCCAGTTCCCCAAACCTAGGCCCTTTTCGCATGTTTTTTTTAGTGCGAGCGCCCCTTGAGTGCCGCGCAAATGGGAGCGCTGCTCCATACAACGCACTCCCACTTGCGCGGCGCTCACGAGGCTGAAGCAGGGCGCGGGCGCATTTTTTGATTTTTGGCTTTAAGCCGAAAATGCCCCGCGCTCACGCAATGCTCGTGGTGCCCTCACGCACTTACCTGCGTGCGGTGCATCAGCGAGCCGGGCGGGTCGCGCTTCCTCCCCCAGCACAGCCTACAACTCCCATACTGTGCTGTGGAAGGAAGGGGCGGGGCGCTAGTGTGACGGTCGCGCAAACAGGAAGCGACCTGTGGTAGGAAGGAGGGGGAAGCGGCAGCATTTCGAATGAGGCTTCTCGCGTGAGACGCCCTCTCCCGTCACGCAAACAGGTAACATGCGAAAAGGGCCCTAGATTCATTCAGAGACATATGGAACTCTTTGCCTGTGAGACTTAAAGCAGCTCTTGTTTCAGTCATTTTGTAAGGCATCCATCAGGCCTCTATTGACCATGATGTTCATTAGCCATGCAAAATACCTCTCCTCCACTTTCTATTTCCCGTTATTAATGAACATAAATGGTGCAAGAGAAACTTGAGCAATGTAAGCCAGGTGCATGTTGCTGCTCTAAGTAGGTTTTCACAAGAAACTTAAGAGCTGCTCTTGCTTCATTTACTTCATAGTGCAATTGTAAGACAGAGATGGGTTAGGATCTCCATTCTCATCACAAATGACTTCCTCCTCCTCTTCCTCCTCCTTGATCAGGTGTTATCACATATGTGATAAGATCTATGCAAATGAATGAAATGTCATATTTTTCAAGGGGCCCTATGTGATATCCATTTTTTTCTTTTCTTTTTCTCTTTTTTAAACACAAGGCCAGGTTATCTATGTCATGTTCTATGGTCTACAAACAGGCTAGAACAGAAATGGGGAAAGTGTGGTCTTTGAAATATTGTTGAACTGCAACTCCCATCAGCTATAGCTGGCATAGCCAATGGTGAAAAGTGATGAGAGTTGTAGTCCAGCAACATCTCAAAGACTGCATTTGCCCTCCTCTGGGCTGCGGGAATGAGAAGAAGGCCAAAAGATAATAACGAGTATTATCAAGTAACCTCTTCTGCCCTGACCTCACCAAACCAGTGTTCTGGTCACTGGCAGAATAGCCCTCTTTCTCCACATGCAGTTGGTACCCAGTAAAGTAGATTGTGGGGGGAAAGTTACAATCATGGCAATACTGTCATGATTTTCTTCAAATTGTTTCCAACTAATGGTAACCCTAGTGTGAGCCAATCATGGGGTTTTCTTGGCAAGATTTATTCAGAAGATGTTTTCTTTTGCCTTCTTCTGAGACTAGGAGAGTGTGACTTCTCCAAAGTCACCGCATGGATTTCCATGGACAAGCAGGGATTCAAACGTTGGTCTCTAGTGTTGTAGACCACCACTCAAACCACGACACCACACTAGCTGTCCGGAACTTTCTTGACTGAGCTGCATTTGTTAAGATGGAACAGTTATGGATGAATAAATCTAGGCAACTCCTCTATATTTATGATTGCTACAATCATAACTCCGCTCAGCCTATGTTACTAGGCATGAGCTGCATGAGGAGGAGGAAGTCCATTCCAGGACAAGTTACTTAGTTAACCTTTCAGCTAAGTAGCTCATGTAGAATACCCATGTTATTTTGGAAAGCCTTCAAAACCCTCACGTATGGCAATGTATAGGCATCATGGCAACTGCCCACCAAATATCTTCTGAAGTCCTCAAATTATCCAGCTCCCCTATTCTAAGGGATTGACATCAAATTATAAGAGCTACCATAACAATCTGCACCCAGAGACATCTAATCATCAACTGAGATGAACATCCAGTTCTGTTGATAAAATCTTGGGGAGAGTCCCAGAATCTGCTGAATTACATTATTCCATTCTCAAACTCTTCATGATTGGCAGTTGAAGAACCATAATGGGAAAAAAACCCAAATGCTTTTGTCTGTATGAGTCCACATACCTGTCAAGGAACAGGGCAAGGTCAGCAATGGACTGGCAACGCCTGTGAAATTTTGTAAGTGAAAAACAGAAGGAGAATATGGCACATGAATATTTTAAAGTAATAATAAATTAAACAAAATAACAAAATGAGTGAAGTTATGTTGTGTGTATTCTATGTTTGTATGGTGTATGTGATCTGTGATGACTCAAAACACCCTTAGAAAGTCATCACTTGGTGCTCCAGATGGACACAACCATGTGAATAGTACTCTAAGTATTCACCCAAGTGAATAATCCACCAGGTATTGCTTACTTAGTGCACACAGTTACAACAACGCATAGTTACAAACAGATTAGTTCCAAACCTAGGAACAGACACAACATGTTAACTGAAGTGAGAAATCACTGACAGTAGCATGCCAGTTCCTAACAATTCCCTGAAGAACTCCTTGAAACATAACCAATTGAAAGCGGTGAGGTAACTATTGACTTCCTGTCATGGCATTGCTCTTTGCATATTGCTATGTGTAGTCTAAACAAAGCTTGCAAACACCGAAATATACACGACAATGCTAGAAATAAATCTACCATTGAGGGAGTTGTATAGAAGCAGGGATGATAATATGGGTAGAATATGTGTTGAAGTAGATACTCTGGCTAGTGAATTTATATACCTTGACACAACATACATTCCAATTAACTGAAGCAAAGATTTCATTTTTAAAGCTTTTACTGGGGAAATAAAAATAACATTTTTTTATTTTGCTATTCTCTTTCCAAAGCATTACCTGGAAGACCAGTTCAGGATAGCAAGCATGAAGCTGAGTTCACATTCTTTTTCTGTCAGCAATAAAGAACATAAGAGCCATACTGGATCAAACTGAAGTTATCTAGCCTCTCATTTCGTTCACATGTTGGCTAACCATTGGTATCCAGGAAATCCTCAACTAGGACCTGAGTGCAACTGTATTCTCCATCACTCATTCTCCAGCAACTGAAACCATAGTTTCCAAGACAAAGGGAAGTAACAGTCCCAATATATTCTGCACTATATACTTCTCATTTGGGATACTATGTTAAGTTCTAGGTGGCTCATTTTAAGAAGGATATAGACATGTTAAGAACCAGCGTGGTGTAGTGGTCTACACTACTGAAGAGCAGGATTCAATTCCTCACTTGATCATGGCTGACTCTGACCACGTCACACACAATCAGCTCCCAAAACCATGTGATAGGTTCACCTTAAGGTCACCATGAGTTGGAAATTACTTGAAGGCACACAAAAACAACAAAAGACATGTTGGAGGGCATTCAGAGGAGGACAACAAGGACAATAAGATGCATAGAAAACAAAACATATGAAGAAAGGTGGAGGAAGCTGGGCCTTTTTAGCTTTGTGAGCAGAAGACTAAGGGGTTACAAGACTGCACTCTTTAAAAATCTAAAAGGCAGTTACAGAGAGGACGGTGCAGGTTTATTCTCTGCTGACCAAGAGAGTAGGACAAGGTTTAATGGTTTTAAGTCACAGGAGGGTAAATTGCAACTAAACATTAGAAGGAACTTCTTGCTGGTATCAGTGGTTAAGCAATGGAAGGAATTACCTAGAGAGGTAGTGGGGTAGACATTCTCTGGATGTCTTCAAAAAGAGGGTGGACAGCTACCTGATTGATTGATTGATTGATTGATATTTGTGAGCCACCTTTCTCCCAGAACTGGCACCCAAGGCTACCTGCTGGGGATGTTCTAGCTGGAGATCCTGCATGGAACAGGGTGTTAGATCTGATGGCTAACAGGTCCCCTTCCAACTCTATGACTCTATGATATTCAGATATTCTATGATATTCAGAGGTATGCTGCCACTTTGCACATCATGATCATGAATTTTTTCAGAAAATGAAAACTAATAGCTGGTTGGTTTATTAAATGCATGTTCCTCTTTTTTTAAAAAAAGTAGCAGTCAGGTTACTTGTAAAAATGCTAACATTCAAATAAAGAAGAAACACAATGTAAAAAGTAACACAAAAACACAATTAAAACTCACCAATGAAAAAACAATAGCAGCATCTAGATTTCTGTAGGTCACTTTTTCACAATCTTCCTTTACATTAACTGGGACTTTTTCAGAGCCTTCAAGTCGCCTATCGACTTATGGTGACCTCAGGATTTCATAGGGTTTTCTTAGGCAAGGAAGACTCAGAGGTGGTTTTGCCACTTCCTTTCTCTGAAACATAGCCTACAGCAGTTGGTATTCATTGATAGTCTTCCATCCAAGTACTAACCAGAGCCAACCCTGCTTAGCTTCCAAGATCAGACAGGATCTGGTGTCTTTTAGAATATTTAGGCTGCTTCTCAGAGTTGTAGTTCAATACATATGGAGGCCTCCAGATTGGAGAAGGCTACTGTGACAATTGGCAGCTGAAGCTTCTGCTCAGTCCCTCTCTCTAGCCTGCTGTCTGGCCTAGCTGGTTGTCTGTGCACCTTTGCTGTCATCCTTCACTTGCCAGAATCAATTGTTTCCAAGTGCTGAAGGAGGGAAGAGACTGAGAAAACATAAGGAGAGGGAAAATGGTAGACACCTCTGTCCTGTGCCATCCATCATTTCCTTGAAAACGTTCTTTCTTCTTCCTTTTTTCTACCTTTCATTAGCTAGCAAAATCATTATTAATTAAGTTGTTACTCAGCAGCTACTCAGCAGACATGATTGCTATCAGCTTTCTCCCCCTGGTTGATCTGTTTTCAGCTGAGAACTGACTAACTTGCCTTATTTGTTGTCTTTCTGCAATCAATGCAGGGTCAGCACTGCCATTAGGCAGACTGAGGCAGCTGCCACAAGCAAAAGATTCTGAGTGCTATAAAATAGCAGCAAATAATTCTTTGGTTGGAGACTATTATACTGTGCTTCTACTGCAATGCATGGAGAGATGTGCTTGTGGCATTTTCTACCTCAAGTACCAAAAGATATTACCTCCTTTGGGGTACCCTGTTCTCTGAGTTGGATGAGTCATGGGGTGGGGTATCATTTTCTGCTGTACCTCAAATGGCAAATATCTTGGGGCAGCTTTCAACCACTGATCCTGCTATTTGAGTGAAGTTGTTGTTTCAAGCATCCAGACTCAGAATCTGATGAAGGTTTCTCTTATGTTGTTGGACTCCAATTTGGCTTTCTCTTGCTGTAATCTTAACAAGAAGGTCTTGACTTTTTAAAAGAAAAAAAAATACAAATATTCTCCCATCAGCAGGCTGCTGTGCGATTTGGCAGTTTAGAGTTTACCTGATTGTGACAGGATTAACAAGAGCCTAAAGACTAAACTAGACATGACAAAGGCAGACCCATTGTGCTAGAAATGTGGATCTATTCCAGTCAGTACTGAAAGAGAAACGTTGTTGACAATAAAAGTGAGACATGGGTGGCACGTTGCCTGGGTCTTATTTCCCACATCTCAAGTCCCTTTTCTTTCTAACTACCAAACACATTGGAATCTGGCTGATGAGAGCAGTGCTGTTGGGACCCCAGCAGTGAGGTAAGTGGCAGGTAGAGAAGGGGTCTCATCCCATGTTGCTTATGAATCCTACCACTCCTTTCAATGGGTTTGATGCAAATCTTTTTTTTAAGTACATGCCTTGTCTAGTTGTGCCCTGACATTGTCCACTGGTTGCTCTGTTTCCATCTGAACAGTGAGATTTATATAACAGCTGCTGAGAGAATGCTATTGTGGCTAGTGCATTAGAGATTCTGGCATTCTTTTGTTAGATTGAGGCTGTTAATGCTATACATGTTGGCGTGGGTGCAATTCCCTTCAACTCAATGGGATTTTATTCTCCACTGAAGATACCACACAGATGTTGAAGGCATTCCTGGTCATTGCTTTGTTCTCTTCCTTCAAAGTTTGCCCTTGGATGAGGTGCATGAGTGCAGCTCAAGCAGTTTAGACATAAGAAAAAAGGATGGGAACTCCATCAAGGCTGGGGTCCAGTTTTCCTGCCCCGTCAGGGCAAAATGCCAAAAACCAAAGCAAAATTGGAGTTGGCCAGAAGTCTATATTTGAGTTTCAGAATTTTGAAACCTGCCTTGTTTTTTAATGTTAAGCAGTGCAACCCTTTCCCCAGTATATGAATTGCCTCTCCTGGAGGGGCATAAGACTGGTGGTGGGGGAAGTCAGAAGACGGTCAAGGCCTGCCAAAGGAGCATTGGGGACTCTGTACAGCCTCAGCACTGCACTTTGCTTATCCCCAGAGTCCAAGGAGGCACTGGAATTATTCACTATTTTTTATGTAATGTAGTGTTATCCTGCCAGAGTTTACTCTCTATTGCTTCATTGTCATTTTCTCTTGGCACTGTTTCCCAATTCTCTGTGTCACATTCACCCTGAAATCAGTCTTCTCACTCATTATGCCACACTCACATAGGGCAGCTTTACACAATACAAACCCTTTCATGGTACACAGTCATTCAGCCATGATTCCATGTTATGAAATCTTGGAGTTTACAGTTTGGTCAGAGGCCCAGAGGAGTTCCCTGGCAGAGAATTCTAAAGGCTCCTCCCTAAACTATAACCCCCAGATTCTATGGATGTAGTCATGGCAGTTAAAGTGGAAACAAAGGATAGGATGAAGCATGTGCAGTAGGTCCCCCATATCTGCAAGGGATACATTTCTTGATTTAATGCAGATGGAGAGAAAAGCTGGCAATGGAGGGGGGAGCTGTGCCACGCTTTGCATGCCTTTCTCCACTGAGGAAGGAGCATCTTCTCCTTCCTCGGTGGAGAGAGGGTAAGGAGAGCTGTAATGAGCTTTGTGTGACTCTTTCTGCTGAAGAAGGAGCATGTGTTTCCCTCCTCTGCAGAGAGAAGGGTGGGGAGGACCCATGCTGGGTTTCTATGCCTCCCTCCACTGAGGAAGGAGTGTCCATCTCCTTCGTTGGCTGAGAGAGGTGCGGGAAGCCAAGCTGTGCTTCATTATGCCCCTCTCTTGCCTGGCTATGCAGAGCAAGGACCTCAGCTGGCAAGAAGAAACAACGAATGTATACTTTCATGTGTTGAAAACTCACATGAGAAATCTGAATGAACTACTCTACATGTTCACCTAGATGTGCAAAGGAAGGTAGGAAGACTCATCTTGTCTTTTCCTTTAAAGCTCCTCCATATAACCTGACAAGCCCGTTTCAGAATAATTTTTTATCAGTAGTTACATAGGATTGATTTCTGAAAACAATATAAATATGTATCTAACAAAATGTAGGTGTAATGGACTAGATCCAGACTTAGTTGTATTTAGATCATTGAAGTTCATCATGGCTGATTCAATCCCCATTGATTTCTATGAGTCTACTATAAGTAAGTATGACTAAGTTTAGATTCAACCAAGGAAGTAACATGCAACATCACACCTGAGCTGTAGAGATTTCTCATTTGTAGGGCTGCCATAAATTGAAATCAACTTGATAGAAAAAAAATCACACCCACATTTTGGGTCCGCAAACCATTACTCATTTAATGTATTAATCATTGCACTTTGACTGCCAAAGAAGGGGAGAGGTGTTCA
Source organism: Ctenosaura bakeri (assembly GCA_948474755.1). Taxonomy (NCBI): domain Eukaryota; kingdom Metazoa; phylum Chordata; class Lepidosauria; order Squamata; family Iguanidae; genus Ctenosaura; species Ctenosaura bakeri. Next base: position 316,345 of record CAOLHI010001367.1, read on the forward strand.
TGTGATTTCCCCCCGCTAAGGTACCAGAACAATATGGTTGCCCTTTGGTGTGTGTATGTGCCACTGACTGGACTGAGACTTTAATTTCTTCAAAGTGATATGGTAAAACCATTCTAACTGATGAATCAGGATTTTTAAAGGCTTGGAGTGGTTGGCTCCCCCCACTATAATTCCCTGACCTTTCTTACCTCCTCGGAGTATATGATTTGACAAAGTTGACAGATGTGGCCTCCACTCTATGGTGTAGCATGTGCCACCCATTGACCCCATGTTCCCTCTCCTTCCCAAAGGACAAGCTTGTCACGAGACATTACTTATGGCCAGTTTTCTGCAGTGCTTCAAACATCTATGAACTCCATTTGAACAGAGGCATAGCCACCATTTCTCTTTCAGTGTACTAGTTTATGATTGTGTTTTCAAATCCAGTGAGCAATTCATTATATACCTATATAATATTTCAAAATTTTGTTAAAAAACCTAGGCTCATATACTGTTTGTGAATTATGATGGTGTAAGTCAGACTTAATGCCATCACAACTCCTTTTTCTGCTTGTTGCAAATCGTGTTTTTGGTTGTCAGAATTGTGAACCAAGTATGCTGTGACACAAATACACTCCCGAACCTAACTTGTAATCAGCGCAGCCTTGCACCATGGCCACTCCCATGTTGTTGGAGAACAGGAGGATGAGCCAAGCTATTTTCCTGTAGCTAAATGCACTGCAAGGACGTCAGAACTGCCAGAAGTTTCTGCAGACACCCGTCATAGTGTGCCCAGGTACAAGAAAATGGCTGGATGTATCCCCATTCATCCCTTCCCTCCAACAACAGAAACATGGCTGCATCATGAGATGCACATTTGTAACATAACTACGTATGTGTAGCTACATCTCCCAATGCAGGATCTCGGCCATAACTCACATCAAAATCTGAGCACTGTAAATGTGTAGACACTTGAAATACATGGTGCAAGTTTCCTTTTGTCTCTTACCAACAATAGATACATAGTTTCAGTCTCTGCTTCAGAGTTCTCTTCACTGTGCCACTCAGAGCACGGAAGTAATCCCTTTTTAGATTATAGCTCTCAGATTTTCGCAGTCAGCACACCCCCAGCCAGTGGCCATGCTGATTGGAGGATTCCATGACCTGAAATTCATAAAAGTAACTTTTCTGAGTACTGATATCACTATTTTGCCAGTGTAGATCGTGATTATCAAACTGACTAAATATGGAATAGATGGAAATATCATCAGATGGATTCCTAACTAGCTGGAAAACTGTACTCAAAGAGTTGTCACTGGTGGCTGTGCTTCAAATTGGAAGGTCTCAAATGGAGTGCCACAGGGTTATGACTTATGCTTTTCAATATTTTTATCAATGGTTTAGATGATGAAGAGAGTATCCTTACCAAATTTGTGGATGGTACAAACTGGGGTGGGTAGCTAATCCATTGGAAGATAGCAACCAGAATTCAAAAGGATCTTGATAAATTAGAAAACAGGGCTAAAGTTAATAAAATGAAATTCAACAGAGACAAAGACAAAATCCTGTTGTGCTCCTCTCCTTGCAGAGCAGATTCTGAGACCCACATCGGATGTCTCTGCAACCAGGTAAGGTGTGGAAAGGGCCAGAGTGAGGCAATTGTCTCAGGTGGCAGATGCTGGAGGTGGAAACAAGATACTGGGAAGAGAGTTTTGTTACAGATAGTCAGCTCTGCACTTCCTATGAAAGTTTTCTGCCCTCAAGTGTGTTGCAAGATACAGTCACATCATCCATGTTGTTTTTTATACAAGAAATGAGCATACCATGTTGTTCTTTGGCTCAGGCAGCAAAATATCTTGGGCTGACTATGTACTAGCATATACATATCACCTCCAATCAAAGACTCATTTCCAGAGCGTTTGGGATTAAGTAGTACTGTAAAAAATCAATCAATCAATAAAAAAATGTTTTTGAAACCATAGAACTTGACATTATAAGTTGACTTTGAAATAGCAACATCTCTAAGATTATAAATGTTTTTTAGTTGTTGCTTTTCAAATGAAATTCAAGAGAGATTGCATTATGCAGCATTTATATTATACTGATTTTTCGGCTATTAATAAAAGCATTTCAGACTTTTTTGAAGTAGGGGTAACTCTGTGTTGTTTTTTCACAAAGCACATTTACAGCCTCAGAGGAGATATTTTTATAAATACCTTTTTGAGACCATTATGTTTAAAATTGATTCTTCACATGTATTGCTTGACCACTACACAACGATTAGTTATAAACAATCAGAAATGGCCAATCTGGTGACTCCCAAGTATAATTAAAATCAGATCTGAAGTCCCACTACAATCACTGACATAAAATCAGCACTCATACATCATTCAAAACCTTCTCTATATGGTTACGTCTAGAATGAAGGGTTACTTTTCAAATCAATAATGCCCGCTAAGATGAATTTGCTATGACTCTGCCATACACATTTTGCCACTAATCTAGTTACTAATCTAATTGCAGGAGGAAATCTGTCATTTAGTAGGCCCAGGGATAACTGATGGGTTTTCCCATGACTAAGTCCAAGAAAGCAGCCAGCTTTTGCCTGGGTACAAGACTTTAAAAATTTGGAGGATATAGATAGACTTCAGTTTGGTTAATCCCACAAGGACACAATCACTCACTGTTATGCTGACTGTATGTCGGAATCCTATATTTGTCATTTTATTTTCTTGGCTTGATGTTTTGTTTTCTTGCCACAAACATTAAATCAGAAAGAAGATTGGGCAAAATCTATCCAAAGTTAAGCAGTTGTTAGAGTCAATTGATTTCAACCAAAAAGTTAAGCGTGGCTTAACAATAATGATTTATTAAGAAGAATGATTGCCAAATTGGATAGCTTGAAAAGGAGATTATTCAGTATCTCAGAGGAAAAGTCTATTGACACTACTACTAGTCATGAAGCCTCTGTATACTTGCAGTATCAGAGGTAGGGTTGCCAAGGTCAGGAATATACCAAGCCCCACATTTCAGGAACAAACTTAAAACTTGAAGGCAACCTCTTGTGATGTCACAAGAGATAGGCCCTGGTGACCTTACAGGTGGCAGCCTCTGGTTATGTCATTAAGGTTTTCAAGGCAGTACTCTCACCCTGAGATTCTTCTCTCTCACCCTGAGAACTGGAGAAGAGGGTGTAGATGCTGAGACTCAGGGTCAGACCCTGAGATTTAGGAAACCTAAGAGAGACAGAATGCTTCTAAGTGTCAGTTTCTGGGGAATACAAGTGGGGTGGCAGGATGTCCTGCATGAGAGCTTGACATATCAAGGCCTCTGACTGGCCACTGTGGAAGCAGAATGGTGGATGAAATAGACCTTGGGTCTTATCCAGCTGTGCTCTTTCATCTGTGCTCATTAAACTCACTACGTTATGATTGCAAGCAGTGGTGGGTGCCTTAGTGATATAATGACACACCTGTCCTATTCTGGAGCACCCTATCCTTCAGTGCTAGGCCTATTCCTAACTCAAACAAAAGAGGAATCCTGCAAGACACCCCTGGTGCTGGGACAGCTGTTGTTTACCATGAATTGTGGCAGTCTTCAATGCGTTCTGTGTCTCAGCCTCATTCTTTATTGCAAGACGTTTTTCTTTTTCAAGCATCTGTTCCCCAAGGACACCAACACCATTAAAACATATATATTTTTAGCTGGTGATAAATGATAGCAAGTAATGTCATTTTATCTGTATCATCAAGTGATTAAATAGGATCCGTTTAGCATAGGCATGACACTTCTGTCAAGACTTCTTTGATAGTGACATTTGTCACTGATGACAAATGACAGCTTACAAAGAAGGAGCTGGAGAACCTGAAGGTCTTGGAGAGATCAACAGTACAGCATCGTGGATGATAATGTAATCCTAAACAAGTGAATGGGGAAGAAACCTCAACTGAGTTTAACAAGGCTTATTCCTTGGTAAATAGGTACAGGACTGCAGCATAGAAGAGGTACTATTTTGACTCCTAGAATCCCTCAGCCAGCATAGCAATTCTGGAAATCGTGGTCTTCCCTCAAAAGTATTTTTTTCCAAGCACTGACAAAATGCTTGGGGACTTCCTTGGTTTGACACTCACTTTCATTTGACAGCTTCCCATTGATACTGTGCTTCAATCATGAGGATGTTGTGAAGTCCTAAGCCAGAATGTAATACTCAAATCTCCATTCTATCACTGATGCTCTCCTTGTCTAGCATTCATGGAGCCTTGAGAGGGAACTTTAAGGGGGGAGGAGCCAGCTGCGATGGCACAAGGAGGCTAATTTTCGTCTCTCGGAATACAGGAAAATAAAACAACCCCAGAAGCCTTTTTTAAAATAAAGAAAGACTGTGAGTAATTAACTAAATAATGTGGGAAAGAATGTAAGATAAGATAGTGGATTGGTTTTGATTCTTCTCCAATTGGAGGAAAAATAAAAGACTCTGCTTAAACCTAAAAGAATTGCTGAAACGGAGTCAAAGCAAAACAGTTTTTCTTTTTCGGCTCTTGGATATATGTCGTCCAAACAAAACAAAAAAAAGGTGTATAAACAGTCTATTTGGAGACGACTTACAGCAACAGATAAAACATATAATCGTCTAGTTAGAGATTTTGAAAATACAAACTTAAACTCTAACGGAGACGAAAAAGAAATTAAAATGGCGACCAAGCCAAAAGCGATGAACGGGGCTAATGAAGAGATGAAAACTTTTATACATAAGATGATAACAGAGTCAAATCAAACTCTTGTAACTACAATAACATCCAATATAAGGGGAGAAATGGTGCAGATGCAGGAAAAAATCTCGCAAGAGTTAAAAGCATTGGATTTTAAAGTGGATGATATAAAAAAAACTTAAGGGGATCAGCAGACCAAACTAGCAGAACATGATAACAAGATTTCTGTGTTGGAGAAACAGATTATTCAGCTCCAGGATCAAAACAGAAGGAATAATGTAAGGATTCGTGGATTTGCAGAGCTGCCACAACAAAATCAAAAATCCTTGAAAGAGGAAGTTTTAAAATGGTTAAAAAGCATTGTTCCCAAGATTTTATGGGAAGAACATGACATAGAAAGAATTCATCGTGTGTCAGCTACGAAGAGAGGAATAACACCCAGAGACATTATTATGAGAGTTGCAAATTTCAACAAAAAAGATGATTTGATGAGAGCTATCAGAAAAAATCCAGGATTATTGAAGTATCGAGATAATACAGTGGAAATTTATAATGATTTATGCCGGGAAACAATAAATTGGAGAAGAGAAATGAAACCATGCATCATCGTTCTACAGAGGGCTGGAATAAGATATACCTGGGGATATCCCATTTTCCTGAAATTCCAATGCGCAGGTAAATACCACAGAATAAACTCTCTTGAACAAGGATTGCAATTTTTGAGAGAACTGAAGCTGATCCAACAAGATGAAAAGGAAGAGCAAGGTGCGGCTCGAGGAGTAGAAGAAGGAGCAGTGGGAGGAGCAACTGGAGGAGAAGAGAAGAAGACTTTGGGAGATAAACGAAAGGATAGAGGATGAGGAGGACTGGAAGAAATAATATGATATAATAGAAGAAGAAGAAAGAGAGCTTTATAGAGTAGGGGAAGAGCTGATGATTAGTGATTAGAATATATTCTTATAGATTGTTTATGCATAGAGATTGAAGTATATGTATATAAAGTAAAAGGGTAGAGAGAGGGAAGGGAGGGGGAAGAGAGGGAAAAAATCTGGGAAAGAAAATTAATCGGGAGAGGGTATTGGTCTCTGTGCCGGGAGTTGGTATACCTTCACCCCCCCCAAGACCATAGGTGGTCGTTGGCAAGGCAGAATTGCTTTGGAGGGAAAGGGGGGATAAATGTTTGTGTGGGTAGGGGAGGGGAGGGAGGGGGTGGGAAGGGGGAAGGGAAGGGGAAGGGGAGCACTACACTAAAGAGCCAATGGGGAGTGCGATTAAGAGAATGGAAATATGAAAAATGGAGAATAGATTGAGAATATCAACATTGAATGTGAAAGGTTTAGGGTCAATAATAAAGAGAAAAAGGATAGAATCTATATTAAAAACAGATAAGGCTGATATAATTTTTTTACAAGAAACACATGGAAAAAGAGATAAAAAAAATGAGTTTAGACTGAACTGGGTCGCTACTTATGAGGAAGCATTCGGTACATCCAAATCAAGAGGAGTAGCAATAATAATTTCCAAAAGATGTAATTTTATTGTATTAAGTGTGGAGTTAGATGAAAAAGGTAGATATGTAATTATACAAGGTGAAATAGATGGAGAAATATATGTTATAGTGAATATTTATGCACCTAATGAGAAGCAAAAAGAATTTTATGAAGAAATATTTAACAAGATTAAAAATATGAAAGGAGATTATATAATAATGGCAGGTGATTTTAATATGGTGATGGATAGATGGAAAGATAAATCGGATCCATTAATTAGAGACAGATATAATAATATAACAATTTTAAATAAACTGGTGAGTAGAAATGAATTGATAGATGTTTGGAGGTTAATAAAGGGTGAGGAAAAGAAATATACGTATTATTCATCAGTTCATAAAAATTATTCAAGAATAGACTATATTTTTGTCTCAAAGAATATGATACCTAGACTAATAAATACAGAAATTGAAACAATAAAAGTGACAGATCATGCTTTGATGAATTTGGATATAACTATGAAAAAGAACTATAGAGAAGCAAAAAGATGGAGATTGGATACCAAAATACTTAATTATAAGGAGATAGTAAATAAAATAGAGAAGGAGTGGCAAGAAATTTGGGATATAAATAATAAGGAAGTAACACAAGATGTATTATGGGATACAATGAAGGCAGTGGCAAGAGGATTATGTATTAAAGAATCAAGTAAATTAAAGAGACAATTAGGAGAAAAAAAACTGAAATTAGAAGAAGAAATAAAACAATTAGAGAATGATTATATAATAGATAGAACAAAACAGAAATTTATAGTATTACAAGCAAAAAGAGATGAATTAGAAAAGATAGAAATGGATGAAGTCCAGAAAAATTTAATATACTTGAAAAGGGAATTTTTTGAATATAGTAATAAAAATTCTAAAATTGTCGGCGGCTGGGCGGGGCCGGGCAGGCTTGGGTCTGGCTCAGGCCGAGGCTGGCGTCCCGGAAGCCTCAGCCAGCAGTGTCACCGCAAAACTAAAGCAAGCCTTACTTCAGGCGGTAAACAGGAACGAAAAGAAAGGGTTTTCCTCACCCGGGCAACGAAGGGTTAAGCTGGCTGGCAAGGCTTCCGAGCAGAGTCTCGGCAGGAGCAAGGCGGGACCACAGCAGGGGCAAGGCAGGCAGGAACAAAGCAGGAACACGGCAGGAACAAGGCAGCAGCTCTGACGGGCAACACACGGAGAGCCGTTGGTTGTTGCTCCGTGCTGAACCTGGCTCCCTCTGGCTCTAAAGTAGGAGCCTGGCGCCGGCCAATCCTGAAGCTGCTGCACAGCTGGGAGCCCTCAGCCGGGCTCACAGCTGAGCGTCCTTAGCCAGCTGCAAGCCCTCAGCCTGCCGCTGACGCTCCAGCAACCGGCGGGAGCGACGGGCAGCCTCCTTGGCCTGCCGCCGCTGCGAGAACGTGGGAGGGAGGCCGTCAGGCTCCTCCGGATCGGGCCCGCGGGTGAGCGGCAGCCCAGCGACCTCCGGGCGACTCTCTTCCGCAGCGCCAGCTCCGTCGGTGTCTTCAGTGGCGTCAGGGCAGGCAGGCTCGGGACGACCTCCCGTAGCGGCAGGTGGCTCCATAGCCTCCTCTGCGGCGGCGGTGGCCTCGACGGCGTCCGGGCAGCTGTTCCCGGCGCCGGAGGCCTCCGCCGCTACTCGCGAGGAGACCTCCGCCGCTACTTGCGAGGAGACCTCCGCCGCTACTCGCGAGGAGACCTCCGCCACTACTCGCGAGGAGACCGGATCGTCCTCCTCCTCGGGTGCTGCATCTGGGGCCGCGGAGGTCCCGACAAAAATGCTGGCTAAATCAGTACAATCAAAAAAAACTAGAAATATGATTGGCGTAGTAAAAGATAAATTTGGTAAAGAAAAAAGGCTGATGAAAGAGAAATTAAAAATATTTGAGGAATTTTATCGAGAATTGTATTCAGCAGAGGAAAAATCTGTAGGGAATATAGAGGAGTATATTGATAAAAATTGGAAAGAAAGGCTAACAGAACAAGATAAAGGGTTGATGGAAGAAATGATATCTGAAGAGGAAATTGAAGAAGTAATAAATAATTTAAAAGGAGGAAAATCACCAGGATTGGATGGACTAGGTCCAGAATATTATAAAACATTTAAAAAATGTTTAATTCCTAAATTAAAAGTGTTATACAATAGTATATTAAAGGGTGAAAAAATTCCAATATCATGGAAGCAATCATTAATAATATTAATTTTAAAACCAAATAAGGATTCTACTGAACCAGGTTCTTATAGACCAATATCTTTAATAAACCAAGATGCAAAAATTTTGACAGCAATAATGGCAAAGAGGTTAAATAAATTTATTTATAAGTATATACATAAAGATCAATGTGGGTTTATTCAAGGAAGACAGATGGCAAACTTAATAGGGAAAACGATAAATAAAATAAATATAATGGATAGAGATAAACAAAAAGCTGGAATTTTAGCGTTAGATATATTTAAAGCCTTTGATTGCGTGGAATGGCCGGCGTTAAAAACAATATTAAATAAATTAGGAATAGGAGAGAGATTTAAAGGGTTAATAAATCAATTATATTCACATAATACATCTGTAGTGATGGTAAATGATGGATTTATAGAGCAGATTCAAATAACAAGAGGAACGAGACAAGGATGTCCATTATCTCCAGTTTTATTTGCAATAGTTATAGAAATATTAGCGAATGTGATAAGAAATGATGAGAATTTGGATGGAATTGGAGTTAAGGAGAAAAATAAAATAAGCTTATTTGCAGATGATACATTGCTAACAATTAAAGATCCGGTTGAAAAGATAGATAGGATAGATAAACATTTAAAAGAGTTTGGGGAGAAGACAGGATTAGAAATAAATTGGGCCAAATCAGAAATAATGTTGTTTAATTATACTAAAGAAGAAATACAAAAATTTATAAGTAATAAAAAAAGGTTACTTAAAGTAAAAGAATCAATTAAATATTTAGGAATAGATATTACAAAAAATTTACAAGGACTTCAGGAAAAATTTTTTAAGAAATTAAGATTAGAAATTAAACGGAAATTAGAGGATTACAAAAATATAAAGCTATCGTGGTTTGGTAGAATAGCAGTGGTAAAAATGAAAATATTACCTAAAATCAATTTTTTGTTTAGAATGTTACCAATAAAAGTATCAGAGGAAGAATTAAAGGAGTGCCAAAAGATATTAAATAATTTTTGTAATGGTAATAAGAAACCGAGGATTAACAAGAAATATTGGTATAAAAGTCAAAAAGAAGGTGGCCTGGGACTTCCAAATTTAAAATGGTATTATTATGCAAATCAATTGAGATATATTATAGATGGCGTTTCAGGAAAGGGTGATTTAGATTGGTTAGTGACAGAAGATAAGAATATTGAGATGAAATTAGAAAATATATTTTTTAGGAATTTTTCAAAGAAAGAAATGGAAAAGATAGAAAATCCTTTTATAAAAAATATAATAGAAATATGGAAGAAAAATAAAAGAAAATTGATACCGAATATATTAACATTAACTCCGATAGTAATGATGGAAAAATTTCCAATGAATTTGAGAGAAATAATAGAGAAAGAAATAAAAAAACAAAAAATATATAGATTAAAAGATTGGATGAAAATAATGATAAATAAAGATAGAATGAAAGAGAGATTGCAGGAAACTAAAATATCCTGGTTAAATTACATACAATTAGAGCAATGGACAAAGAGTATGAAAAGATATGTTAAGGATTTTAAAGAACATACTAAATTTGAACAAATTATTATTCAAAGAGAAAATATGCAAGAAAATGAAATACTAAAAGGTACAACAAGTGAAATATATAAAATATTAGCAAAAGAACAAGAAGAGGATTATCTTAGAAAAATCTGGGAGGAAGAGACAGCACAAAATATAGATATACAAGAATGGAGAAAAATCTGGAAACAACGTCATTTAAAAAAATTATCAATAAGAATAAAAGAGAATTATTATAAAATAGTTTGGAAATGGTATTTGACTCCAGTGAAATTAAATCAAATAGATGAGAAATATACAAGATTATGCTGGAGAGGATGTCAAGAAATTGGTACATATATGCATATGTGGTGGAATTGTAATAAGATAATGGAATTTTGGCAAAAGGTTTTTAAAGAGATAAAAGAGATTACAGGAGTAGTAATACCAGTATGTCCAAATATAGCGTTGTTGTCTATATATAATAAGGTTGAGTGTACTCAGGTAAGAAAGGAATTAATAACAAATTTGTTAATTGCAGCGAGATTAATAATAGCAAAAAAATGGAAAACAAATGAAAAATTTCAAATAGAGGAATGGTATAAAGAAGTGTGGAAAATTGCAATTAATGATAAATTAACATGTAGAATTAGATTTATGAAAGGTTTAACAAAAGGGAATGATTTTGAGGAAATTTGGAAAATATTTTTGGAAAAAGCTTTGATAAGAGATGGTAAAGCTACCCTATTACAAGAAGAATGGCAATTTTGGAAAGTGGATTAAATAAAAAGTTGGCTCTGGGGGGTGGGTATATATATATTTTTTTTCTTTGGTTTGGTTTGGTTTTGTATTCTTTATTTTTTATTTTTATTTTATATTACGCGTGTGTGTTAAACTTGTGATCTATTGATGAAATTGGATATTTTAAAAGGAAAAAAAAGTTAAAAGTTAACTGGCTTTGAAGTAATAAGATTATAATTAATAATAGAACAAAAATGTATAAGCTGTATGATATGGAATAAGCTGAATAAGGTTATGATTTCAAGTGTAAAAGAGAAAAAAATAATAATGCAAGTTTATGTTGTTTAAAGGAAAAAAATTTTTTTCTTTTTTTTTCACTATTATGTATAACACATGGTGTTTAATTTTTTGCTTTTGTTTTCTAGTTATATAATTAATAAAAAATTATTATAAAAAAAAAGAGAGGGAACTTTAAAAGAGCAACTGGAATCAAGCAGATATTTAAGATGAGTCCAAAAGAAAGAAATCAAACATTCTAGATAATAACATCAAAGTTAATGCATCTTCCTATTAATAACACCAAATGACTAGAATTTCATGTGGTTTCTGAATGTGAAACAAAGTGGTTTCTAAATATGGCTTCTAAACCAGATAAGAACACTAATAAAAATATAAATGTTTGACTAATGTTCTCACTGCCAGTTATGCCAGCAGATATTTATGGGAAAGAGTCTAATAAAGGAGTAACAAAAGTGGGTATGCACCTCTTCTGTGTACATAAATATTCATGCACACCCATATAGAATACTGTAAGAAACAGCATGTTTTGAGTTAAAAATTAGATAAATGAGCTATAATTTATAAATGAGATTGGAGACTTTCCCCCCCAAAAAAAACTGTTTGATGAAGAATGAACTCAATTAAAGGGTTATCAGTTTGCCTCCAAGTGAAATCTGAACAGCTACATTTTATTGGAAGTCCACTGCTGGTACCCTGGGAACTGCCAGTAACTGTAGTCGACCTGGGCATGGTTATGACCTTAGTGGTCCTAAATTAATCCTCTCAGTTTATATGTCAGATGAGAAAATAAAAAACGTGAGTCTGTGATAGGCTAGTTTGCAAGCATTACGTGTATTGCAGTTGGCTCATAAACACAGGTCTATGTAATGGCAGGGAATAGTGTGTAACAAGGCCATTGGTCTGGCTAGAGTGTATGAAAGAACATTCAGATGGGTCAGTTGGAGCAGATTAGTCTGAAGAAGTATGACTGGATCCTGGGACCACTAATTTAGATAGAAGCTGTGAGAGCTGCCAAGGAAGGAAACTCTAAGGCCCTTTCCACAGCTTACCTTTTTGTGGAGCTGGGGTGCGAGGATCGTGTGAGCAGCCTCCAGCGAGAGGTTGTCGTGTCCTGGTTCCTTCAGCTCCACAGCTGCCACCTGCTCACGCAAGAGCCCCATCTCTTCCTTCTGCAGTGCAGCCTGGGAATTTCCCAGGCTGTGCTGGGGCAGGAAGCGCGAGCGCCGTGGCTCCAGAGCTCTGCACGTATGGCAAGTGTGCACGGGGCCCCAGAGCAATGCGCGATCGCACACCATTTTCGGCTCAAAGCTGAAAATGAAAAAGTGCGTGAGCAGTGCCTGCCAGACCCTGGAGTGTTGCGCAATTGTGAGTGCGTCATATGGACCGCTCCTCACTTTCGCAGAACGCTCAAGGGGCCCTTTCGCATGGCAAATGCCATGTGAAAAGGGCCTAAATATGGTTCTCTAGAAAAACTCCTGGCCAGACTGACAACTGGAGTCAGCTGATAACCGGAAGCAGGCTGACTTTAGAGAAGGAAATTGAGAGATCCCTTCTTTTCTGTAACCTAGGGCCCATTCACACTAAAGAATTCTAGTGCTATGATTCCGCCTTAAGTGATTTCCTCCTATGGAATTCTGGGGTTGGCAGTTTAGGGAGGGGCATTTAGAATTCTCACTCGGAAAGCCTCTGTAGTGCCTCATCAAACTCCAAACTACAGGATTGCATAGGCCAGAACCATGGCAGTTAAAGTAATTTTATAGTGAACTAGTGTATACACCCGGCATTGCTCAAAATTTTACTTTCTCATAGGTAATACTTGTTAGAAAGGTTTGTGATCGTGTGTCTCTAATTCCCCAAACTGTCTTGTCCAGTTCCTGTAACTTTTCCTCATATTCCCCAATCCAATCTATATTCAGAATTGTTAACATAAAGGGAATACACTGCCCTCCTCCTTGCTGCTAGGTCCCATCTCCATAGCAACCCACCTATTCAAGAGCTCTCCGGCTGAGAATTCTAAAGGCCTCTCTCTAAACTGCAAACGTCAGGATTCTATAGGATGTTCAGAGGCAGTCAATCATATGAGGTCTTCACCTGACACAGACAAACCAACTTTGACTTTTATATATTAGACGGGTCCCTGGTCAAGCCCCTGGTCATGAGGAAGACTGCAGGCAAAACTGACATAGGTCACCCATTTAAATACTTCATCTCAAGGAGCTGGAGTTTCCCATGAAAAATGATGAAGAGGCTTTGGTCAACTTTATAGCCTTACAGTAAGTTACAGGAAGAAAACTTCAGGTTTGGACTCCGGGTTATTCAGGGCAAGCTACCGGTAACTGTGGTCGAGGTAGGAAAAGGGTAATTGGCAATTGAGCTTTGAATAGGTAAGTGGACTAGAAAAAGAAAATAACACCTTCTATAAAGAAACAATGCTGTTATTGGCAGTTGACAGGCTGCTGGCTGCCGGCTTAGCCACAGACTAGCTATTAAGCCTCAGTTGGAGATAACCTTTTCATCTCTTCAGTTAACCTTTCTAATTGTAACAATACTACATTGCATAACACTTATGAGTTTTGCACAACATTTTAAATTACATAACATTTTACCTCAGATTTTTTAGAATCTCCAAATACATTCTGGATTTCACTGAATAGTAGAATAACTTTTGTTTTGCAGGCAAGAACAAAAGATGTATCAAAAATGACTCATGGAAAGATTTCTTCTTCCCTCTTGTTCAAGGCTGAAAGATTTCAGTATGCTAATACTACTGCATTACCCCTAAGTGGTGGAAAGTTCAGGATGACATTTAGAGTGAGGAAAGTTCAGGGTGAGGGACACAAAGTCTTTTCTTAAAATTCTTAAATTATACCCTGGGATCATATAAGTGAAAAATTCTTTTGATTAACACAGTAGAACAGAAAGCCTTGTCAAGTCACTTTCTTTTTGAAACTAAGAAATGAATGTGTTTACCCTAGATCGGGATTTAAATAAAAAGTCTGGAGGTTGACGTCCTTAATGGAGTATAACAGAAGATATAAGAGCATCTATTTTAATGGATGGTTTCAATTTTCTTTACTTATGTGACTGAACTGAGGCCATTTCTGCACTAGACTCTTCTAGTGCTATTATTCCACTTTCAACATCCTATGGAATCCTAAAAGACCCCTCCTTAAACTGCAAACTCCAGGATTCCATAGGATGTTGAAAGTGGAATAATAGCACTACAGCAGTCTAGTGCGGAAATGGTCTCAGTTATATTGTGGGAAAGTGAAGGCATTATCTCTTTAAAGAAGATAAGATTCCCTATAACTGAGTGGTGGCAAAAGAACAGTGTGTTAACTGTTTGAGTGTTGGATTCAAGAAAGATGGAATCCCAATATTTTTTTACAACATCTTTTGTTCAGGATCCATTATTTGACAGATCAGGAGTTTCTAAATGCGATGAAGAGACTGTGAACAGATTTGACACAAGACCTCAGGTAGGAGATTGGTAGATTTAAGACGACTGTTGAGGGTAGGTAATGCAAGGGGAGGAAAAACATGAGACTATTCTGGAAATGATGAATAGTTAAAACTGTATGGATAAACAAATCCAAGTTGATTCAATGTAGAGATTAGCCTGTAAAACTCAGAAGAAGAGGGCCCAAGTAGCACTGAAATGTAACATGGGAATTACAGTGCAAGGGGAGAAGGGGGATGCTAACTGGCAACTGATGTCCAAGGAATTTATACTAACAGAAAAACTCATGAGGATTTAATGAAGGATTGTCCTTTAAGACTGAGGAATGGTGGGAAGAGTAAGATGAAAAAGGAAGGTACTCTGTCTCAAGATAATTCACTTAAAGCAGAAAACTGGAAAGACATGGAAATAATCAGGTGAATATAATCTGACGAGATTGGGAGGAGGAAGCTCATGGTCAGGATGGAAAAAGAAAGCAAGAGTTAAATCTAAAATGAAATAGAAAAATAATGTCTGGTTGAAAAAGTTGATGAGATTTGGTTAGAGATATAAGACAATGAGAACTGGGCATTGATGTGATCTTAAAAAAGAACTTTATACAGTGAAATTTGATAGAAATACTGAAGCTTAAATACAAAGGAAATTCAAGTGTTATTAGAGAGTTCCGTAACATGTAAGAGTTCTATTACTATACTTAGTACAGACGACTATTATGTAATTTGTTTAGCAGAGAGCCAGCATGGTATAGTGGTTTGAGCACTGGACTATGGTCCTACAGACCAGGGTTTGATTCTCCTCTCAGCAACGGAAACCCACTGGGTGATCTTGGATATGTCACACACTCTCAGCCCCAGGAAACCCCATGACTGTTTCTCCCTAGAGTCACCGTAAGTCCAAAATGACTTGAAGGCACACAACGACAACAAGAGTAATTTGTTTAGCAAGATGTTATTACTGAAAGTGAAAAAATTGAATACTGCTCATCACAATGTAATATGATGTAATGGCTTAGAATGTTTGCAAGGGTTATAGAAAGATACTGATTAATATTTTAATGCTAAATATGTAAACCTTGGGAAGAAGGAAAATGTTTTTGTCTGTGGAGAAATAATGTAAGAGGATGGAAAGAAAAGATAAATTGGGTGTTTATTTAGAGAGGCTTGAAACAATTTGAATGTTTAATATATAGTTGAGAAGAAGAAGGGAAGTCATGTTTTTCTTTAATCTTTTCCTCTTCTTTTTCTTTTATTTCTCCCCCCCCCGCATCTGAAAATCTGTAATAATTGTTTTAAAAGGGATCATACTGTTCACATATTGCATAATTCAGTCATTTCTGGCACAGAGACTTATGAACATTTACCAGGTGATGTATACAACATCTCAACAAGAACCAATAGTCTGGGTTTGTCAAGCAGAGGGCATTGATAATTTTTATTTCTTATGACTAAGACATTTGATTATGTGTATAAAATATGATGGAAAAATTCTACTGAGTGCTCCTCTTTTTCATTTAGGCTACTTGCCTTTTGACTATGTGGCCTACAAGCAGTTACCAACCAGAAAAGTTGGCTCCATAGAATATGTTTATCCTTGGCACAGAACATCAGATCAAGGAAAAATACACTGAATGACCTCCTGACAGTGCAAGACATTTGTGTGTTTACAGTAAGATTTTTCAAAACTAATTGTGAAAAATGTACTTTAGCCATGTTGTTTTTGTTGTTGTTGTTGTTGTTGTTGATGATGATGATGATGTCATCAAATGTGTGCCTTCATGTCATTTCTCACTTATGGTGATCCTTAGGTGAACCTAGCATGGGGTTTTCTTGGGAAGATTTGTTCAGATGGAAAGGGGGCCCATCATCTTCCCCTGAAGGTGAGAATGACTTGCCCAGGGTCATTCAGTGGGTTTCTATGCTGGACAGGGATTTAGACCCTGGTCTCACATAATCCTAATCCAACATTCAAACCACTCACTACACTGGCTTTTTAAGTTATCATAGGGTTGGCCAACAATCAGCTGATGGAAAGCAGATATTTCAAGTGGTCAAGGCACTCATCCAAGGATCAAATTAAGTAAAAGACTGATAAGAGGATTCAGAAATAAGATTCTGTTTTTTTGAGTTTTTTTTTTTTTTTGCACTCTCCAGCCCATGTCCAATGTCACCATTTACTTTTTGGTGAATTAGTTATACACAGTGATCAAATTTGCCACAGAGCTGGACAGATATCTGTGACAGATCTTATTTGTGTTGTTTTTGCTTTAGATGCCAGTTCCAAAAACAGTTCTGAGTGCTTTAGTTCCAAAGTAGGTGTGAATTGAATTCACACTATGCATTAATGAAGAGATTCTCCCTAGAAACTTTCCCAGGCTTCCCAAATATTCTTGTAAATTTTCTTCTTTTTTTACCTTGTGGATGAGTACCATTTGCTGCTTTACTTTTCCGTAGCAAACCACACAAATACACACAAAATGACTAAGACAGGACAATTGCAAGACACTGATTTCACTGCACAGATTTTCCAGTATATTCTTTTTATTCATAGCTACACCCAAATTTTCCACTGTACGTGGTTTTTTTTTTTAATTACACAGTCATACACAACCAATTCCTTTTGTTTTCATCACACTGATGCTTTTTCTACCCTGTGATGGAAAGGCCCTAGAACTATTTACTTGTCTCTAGATCAATACAAGAAAAATTTACTAGAGCTACAAATGCTCCTAACTTAAATATTTCATTTTTAAACTTTATACCCTTAATTCTCTCATCCTGTCTTATGGCTCTATTCAGAGCCTAAAGAGCTGAGATAAATAAGAGGAGACAACGGGCAACCTTGTCTTGTTCCTTTTTGTATTTCACATGATTTTGTTGTCTCACTATTAATCAATATTTATGTCTTCAGTGTATTGTAAATTGCCTTTACCCATGTAATAAAATTATCCCTAAATCTTACCACTTCTAAAATTATAAATGAAACAGTCATTCAAATTATGAAATGCCTTTTCTGCATCCAAAAACAAAAAAACAAACAACAACAACAACAACCCCAATGTCACTTCCTCCTTATGTCATTTTAAATATTCCAAAATATCTAAAATATTTCTCATGTTATCTTGCAGTTGTCTTTTGGTAAAAAAAAACCCTTCACTGATCTCTGTAAATTAAATCCTGCAGAATTATTTTCAATCCTTCAGCCAAAATCGTTGTAAGGATGGTATAGTCATTATTCAACAATTAAATAGGCCTGTAACTCTTTTTCTTTGTCAAGTCCTGACCTTCTTTTGGGATTAATACTATAGTTGCCTCTTTCCATTTTCTAGGAAATATCCCATTCCAAAAAGTAGAATTCAAAGTCTGTTGTAAAGATAATGAAAACACATCTTCAAAGCATTTGTAATGGAGAGCAGATAGACTGTCTGGCCCAAGCTTTTTACCAGTCTTAATCTTCTTAATCAGATCAGAAGTCTCTCTTATTGTTATAGAGGCATTCAGCATCTGTTTACATGAATCTGTAATCTGGGATAAATTTTGTTGCCCTAAATATTCCTCTACTTCATGCAGAGATACTTTGTCTTTACATAGAGGTGAATAATATCTATGAAAAGCTTTTTGAATATTTACATTATTAGTTATTTCTTCTTCTCCCTTTTGTATCTTTAATATTACTTTTTTCTCCTGTTCTTTTCTTGTACGCCGTCATCTCCCTGAATTGTATGCAAATTGAAAGTTAAATTGCTCATCTTCGTTTCATTCTTACTCATTGTTAAGATAGATAACAGTCTCTGCAAAATCTTAACTTGGTTAATAGCAGATTTCATGGAGATTTCTTTAACATCTTTTTTTATCTTATCCAAAATTACTTGCACTTTCTCTATTCTTTTTTAATTCTGTTCTATAAAACATCCTCTCATAAATGCTTTGTTCACATACCACACCATTCTAATATATGAACCTTTATCCAAATTATCTTCAAATAATGCTTTCAATTTCTTTTTATATTTCTCAATTTTTTTTCATCCTGAAGAAGGAGTTCATTCAACCTCCATCTAAAGGATCCTATTATTTTCTTTACAATTAAAGTCACTGGATTGTGATCTGAAAAAATCTTAGGTAGGATTTCCACTTTACTAATTTGTCTCGACAAAGCTTTGGAGACCAAAATAGTATCTGTTCTTGAGTATGATCTGTGTCTTTCAGAAAAAATAAATATATTCTTTGGTATCACCATACTGAAATCTCCATGCATCAGCTAATTCCAAAATGTACATTAGCTCAAACATGTCTTTGGTAATTTACCTTATGACTTCTTAATATCTTTCTTAGAAATCCTGTCCTTTTTGGAGGAGAGAACTCCATTCTAATCTCCTCAAGCAGTTTTCATAAGACAAATTTAACAACTTATCCATTAATTTTTCATACAATATGCTTACTTTCAGTAGGTGCGAACATTCCTACCGCAAGAATTTTAATCCCTTTAATATCTTCTTCTGTTTCAGCTTGTCTGACAGAAAGTGATATTCTTTTCTCTTACATAAAATTCTGACAGATGTCTCCTTAAGCACAGCCAGATTCTTGTCTTCACTCTTTAGTCTGGTTTTGTAATGTTGCTATAATTGATTTCTGATCTGTTTTCTCACAAAATGAACAATCACATCTCTCAGCAAATTTCTCTGTGCTGTGGCTCTTGAATTTACTCATATATCCGGTCTACTTCCAAATTCAGCTCAATACTTTGATTCTCCAGGAAGGTTGCCAACATCTCAATCATTCTTCCTCAATCATTCTTCCTCATCCCCATCTGATGGCTATGGAATTGCTCTAAACCTCAGGCAAGTCTCCTTTTCTTTTGTCTCATCTTAAAATGCAACAGCATCCAAATCTCATTCTTGATCTTTGTTCCTCCAAAGTCTGGACTTTTTCATTTACCTGCTGTTGTCATTTGAGCCAGTGATTGTTTCACATCTTTTATTTCTCTTCTACATCCCAGCTTCAAATCTCTTTTTATATCACCTTCCATTTTTATCTTCCGTTATTTGAGTGATTTCAGCTCCTCTAGTATTTTTGAGACATATCTATTGATTTTAAGGGTGACTCAGTTGATCCTCTTCTTCTCTCAGTCACTTTGGTTTTGAATCTAGTGCTAGTGTTGATTAAAAAGAGCTAAGCTAAACAGAGAACTTTTTTCCTTGCAGTTCCTTTTTCTGACCACCATATGGTGATCTTACACTATATATCTCTGTAAAGCTTCTGTTTACTGTGTTTAGTTACAGACTGAAGAAATCTCGTTGCAAAAGCTTTCTGTAGCTGCTAGCTTACAGCAGCGTTACATTGCCCTCATCTCTTGCAGCTAAGAAAAACACTCCACATTCTCACACTATATAAAATTATCTTCTAATATATTTTTATTGGCATTTTATCATCATAGAGTAAACAAACAAAAGAAAAAAAGAAAGAGAAAAATAACTATATAATAATTTCTAAGCAAACACAACAGAGACTAAAAAAGAAAAACAAGACTATAAAACAAATACAAATACTATATTACAATACAAATAACCTAATTACAATGATAAATATAAGAAGAGAATGTCCTCCCTTATATAAAATTGTTGTTCTTATGGTTAACAGTTAATATTCCTTTCCAACTTTCTTTAAAAGCCAAAGTTTAAGCTTTTTGCTTTCAAAAAAAGTTATTTGTTTAAAAATCCAAGCTTTGATCAAATTCACTCTTTCAGTCATATGACAAATTAATACCTTTTAGAGGTATTAATATCATCACAGGTCCAAAAAGTCTCTTTAAGAAGTTACATATATCATATATGTCATCATACATATATTTATATATATATATAGCTCAAATTTTTAAGAAAGTGGAGTTCTTGGTTCTTGTTCTATATAGTCCATTAAATGAAAATGGCAGGCTTTACTGTAGTTGGGCATGCTGTTACTCACTCAATCTCCTCTCTCTCCATCTGCAATAAATCACCACCAGGAGCAGGTTTTGTTGGCACTCATGGGTTATCCCTTGGTTTCCTTTGAGTCAGGGAGGGCTTGTAGTCAGTGAAAACCCTCAAAGACTGATGATCACCATGGCAAGCCCTCCCTCCCCCCATTGCAGGGATGAGTGCTTACAGGGATGAGTTGCAATCTGCCGCTCCTATCCAGAAGACCTCAATGTAAAACATAATTCCCAGGATGCCCTTCCTTATTGCCTGGACACTCAACAATTCTGCAGCACCCTAAATTCTGTTCACTTTGGTCACTCTGAGAAAATAGTTGAGGGTGTTTTTCTCTGACCTTTTCCTTATTGTGACAAAATCTTCTGGTTTAGGATCACTAGGTGAATGTGCAGAGCCTTGAAAAGCCATTTTGCTACCTGATCCAAAAAACAACATTGCATATACAAAAATCCTAACCCTGACAACATGAAGGCATAAGACTAAAGTAGTGCATAGCTAGGGTAAGTTGTGTGCCATACAAAACTTTATTATCAGCTCCTAGCCTCTCCTTCTTGAAGCATTTGCCTAATGCTGCCTAATGTTAAATTGAGCCCTGATGGGATGGCTGTGGAAACAGCAAGAAAGAAAAGGTAAAGTGCAAGCTAGATGAAATTGAGTGAGGCTGCAGGTTCACTTACAATTGGAACTGAAGTTTTTAAGGATCATAAAAGTCAAAAGCAACTTAAACAATCAAAAAGAGCAAGTAAAAACAATTTAACATCTTCCAAATAATGCCAGATGGGGGCAAGGCAGCATAGCCCTTTAAAAAATTCTTACTTCTCTGTTTTCACACATTAACCAATAGTTGTCTCCACTGTGGAAGATATCAGCTAGATTTGATCCTGAAGTGAATTTTTCCTAGAATTTATAATTGAGTGCCAGATTGGAATAATTCTCTGGGAGCTTTAAGGCAAAGAAAGGAATCTTGCAGCCCTCAAAATGATGTTGGTCTTGGATTTCCCATATTCTTTACCGTCGACACTGTGGGCTTGGAAAGGTGGGATTTTCAGTCCAATAATTTTTGCAGGGCTGCATAACTCCATCCTTGCTTTAAGCGTTACATAAACCTGGAATCTTACAAAAGATTGCTCTCTTATACTACTGTTGAGGTGTTGAAGTGTAAGAAAAAGCCATGTATACTCAGAATGGTACTTGCATTGCAACTCTTCAAAGTTTAGGTGCCTTCCTGGACCTTGAATCTCAGGACACAACTTGCTTATATGTGTGTTGCTCATGTTCATATAGAGCCACTATCTATATATCAGGGATGAGGAATTTTTGGCCATCCAGCTCGCATCATCCCTCACTATTGGCCATGCTGGCTGGAATTCTGGGAGTTGAAGTTCAAAATATCTGAATGGCCAAATGTTCCTCACTCTTGCTGTATGTACTGACCTCATTTTCTCTCTTCAGATATCACAGAACTGGTCAAGACATTAGGAAATTTGCTGTGACTGTTCACCTCTTCTTGACTCTAGAATTAAATAACAATTTTATGGGTGCACAGTGCAGAAATAGAATGATGAAAGCAGAGCCTCATCTCGATTACTCAGCAAGGTCAATCAACCATCATATATCCATCACTTTTGCAGTAGATTTTCAGAAAGTATATTAAGGGGATTCTATTTTTTTTTAATGAGTAAGCTGTTGTTTTGATTTTTAAAAATGTATGACCCATCTTACTTTGTTGAAGACAAGCCCCCAGGCACAACTTTAAAAGGATAATCTAAATAGAAGACGTATTAGAAGTGCACTTCTGCCAGAAAAATGTTAGCCAGATTTTTAGTTCTGCCGTCTTACATCAGCTAGAACTAAGGATGTGAAAGCTTGTTAGTTTCATCATTCTTGTTGCTTTTCTCAGAATTCCACTGGAATTCGTCCTATACCGCCCGAGCAACGCGAGTGGCGGGGGGGGACGGCATTTGCCGCCCTCCCACGAGAAGAGATCACACTGCTGGGGCCGACGAGAGGAGGCGGGGCTGAGCTTAGTATTTAGGGCTGCCCCGCCTCTCTCTCGGCCTCTCTTTGGATTCAGGCGGCCTGGCGGCAATTTCGCCGTTTCCCCCTCCCCGGCTTCCAGAGCCGCGGCTGGGCGGGCGGCCTGCCCAGGACGAGGAGCATCCAGCGGCTGCCTCAGCGGCCGCTCGGGTAGGCCCGCGGAAGCTTTGCGTTCTGGTCAAGGCGAAGAAGCAGGAGGACGCCGCTAGTTCTCGCACCCGCAGGACTCGGCGGAGGTTCCTCCTGCTTCTTCGCTAGACCCAGCCTGGGACGGCGCCCGGCGGGCGGCTCGCCCGCGAAGAAGAGGATCCAGCGGTCACCTCGGCGGCCGCGCAGGTAGGCCCGCGGCAGCTTTACGAGGCTGCCGCGGCGGGACTCAGCGCAGCGTTCCTAGGCCTGGGGGTCGGGAGGTAGGGTGGCCCAGCCTCGGCCTCCAGCCCGTCAGGCCGGCCTCAGGCAGGCCGCGGCTGCTCCTCAGTGTTCCCGGCCCGGGGTTAGGGCGGGGAAACAAGCGGCTACTGCCGGAGGGTTCCTCCCTGCCACCATTCCGTGGCGGGGGTTGTAGGGAGGCGGGGTGGCTGGGTTCGGCCTTCAGGCCCTTCGGAGAGGCGATCCGCGGCTGCGGCAGGCCTTTCGGAGCTTGCCAGCCGCTCTTCGCGGACGGGGCCGCTGCCGCCGTGAGCGGGCAGGCCGCGCGACCGCGCGGGAGTCAGGGCGGCGGAGCGGGCCCGGCTGCCCCACTCGTAGGGGCTCGGTGGGCCTGCTGCCGCTGCGGCGGGCCGTCAAGCCGTCACCAGCCACTCTCGGCGCGCGGGGCCGCCGCCGCCGTGAACAGGTAGGCCGCGCGGGAGGCGAGGCTGCCGAGGCGGGCCCGGCGGTTCCCCCCCCGGGGAACTCGGGGAGCCTGCTGCGGCGTCGGCGGGCCTGCTAAATTTCTCCGAGTTGGGTTGCGGATCTGGGCCGGAGGCTCTCCCGCT
Organism: Ctenosaura bakeri; assembly: GCA_948474755.1. Classification (NCBI taxonomy): domain Eukaryota; kingdom Metazoa; phylum Chordata; class Lepidosauria; order Squamata; family Iguanidae; genus Ctenosaura; species Ctenosaura bakeri. Next base: position 339,757 of record CAOLHI010001367.1, read on the forward strand.
CTCCCCCCGCCGGAACGCGGGGAGCCTGTGGCGGCCGCGGTGGGCCTTTTGGGAGCCTGTGGCGGCCGCGGTGGACCTCTTGGGAGTCTGTGGCGGCCGCGGTGGGCCTTTTGGGAGCCTGTGGCGGCCGTGGTGGGCCTTTTGGGAGCCCGTGGCGGCCGCGGCGGGCCTTTTGAATTTGCCGCTCACCGCGTGCATAGCCGCCGCCGCGAGCAGGCGGGCCGCGCGGGGGTCGGACTGCGGATCCGGGCCATAGGCGGTCCGCTCTCCCCCCGCCGGAACGCGGGGAGCCTATATTATATATATATATATTGCCAGCCGCTCCCCGCGTGTGGGAAGGCCCCTCCGGGGGCAAAGAGGGGCCAGAGGCCTCCTCAGCGGCCGCTTGGGTGGGGCCTCAGCGGCTCGGCGTGGCCGTGGCGGCAGGGGATACGAGCGGCGGGAGCGAAGGGGGAGCATCTCCTGTGGGTTTGGTGCCGACTGACCCAGCCCTCTCCCTGCTACACCGGCCTGCACGGCCCCTCCGGGGGCAAGGAGGAACCAGCGGCCTCCTCAGTGGCCGCTTGGGTAGGGCCTCAGCTGCTCTGCGCGGCCGTGAGGGCAGGTAAAATATTATTTAAAAACAGGATAGAAATATTGTCTGAGGAGAAATTAACTTTCAGACATTGCATGGAATGGAGGGCAGGGGAAGGAGGCCTGACAACCCCAAAAGTATGCAGGGGTACGACCCCTCCCATGATGAAGCAAATTTGAATAGAGAGAGAGTGATGACTATTTCCTCTAAATACTTCATAGGGAAAAATAGCGTTGTTAATTTGCCTTCAAGTCGACTCCACTTAAAGGCAAGCACATAGGGTGTTTTGTTTTCTGTTTTGCTTTTGTTTGGCATAGGGTTTTCTTGGTAGAGAAGATCTGCCATTGCCTTCCTCTAAGATGAGAGAATGTAATTCGCCCAGGGTCACCCAGTGGGTTTCCAGGGTTGGGTGGGGATTCGGATCCTGGACTCCAGAGCCCTGGCCCGGCATTCAATTCACTACACCGCGCTGGCTCTGCCTTAAAATTTCCTCAAAGAGAACTGAATTATTTATAAAAATATACATGATATGAAATTCTCCCTTTAGGAAAAATACCAATTGTGTTGGCATTAATAGAATCAGCATTGCACATATGGTTTTTAGAGGTCACTAGCATAAAAGTCAGTGTAGAGATGTGGCCAGTACCTTAGACTGGGGACCAGGGTTAAAATCCACTTCAGCCCAATAGGCCCACTGATTAATCTTGGACCAGTTGTAACTGCTCACCCAAACTTTAAATTCCTTGAAAGTGTAGGCTGCAATGTGGCAAGTACATCATTTCTTTGTGGTATTTGCACATTTCTTACTTGAATGACAAATGAATTTTCTTTGCCCTCCTTCAAGAGAGGAACTGAATGATGCTTGAATCAGTTACAGTAACTATTTTATCTGATTAAGGTAATTCGGGAGATCTCGTTGACTCAGATAATGATACCAGAGATTCCACCAATTTACACATCCAGTAAATTGCTGTTGAAATGTTGGCTGTGATCAGACCTGTTAGTTTTGCTGAGCACATCTACATCTTGTTGAGGAAATATAAATGAAAATGTGCTGTTGTAGGAGAGTAAGTAAAGTTAAATAAAAGGAAATGGAGAATGTCATTGCTCTTCTTGGAAGGTTTACCTGTGTTTTTCACTAGTTCAGTAAGGTTCCTTGACTGAGATGAGGAGGACCATAGGGAAATAGAAGGGTCCAAGCATAATATTTTAATTACAGCTGGAAAGCTTATTTAAATACATAAGAAGACTCATGTTGGATTAGACCGAGGGACTATATGGTTGAACATTTTGTTCATACCATGGCCAATCCTTTCTGTATGGGAAGAACACTAGCAAGTCTGAGCCCTCAAGACAAAGCAAAGACATAAATGAAAGCGCAATGTATTCCTTTAAGTAGCTGTGTGGTTGGGCAAGTCGGGAAGTATCACAGGTGCATGAAATGAACTAGCAGAACAAAATGCCTATATTATCCCTATAGCCCAGTCTAGCCTCTAGCCGCAGTGTTCTGGGTCAGCTGTGTTGCTGAACCCCTTTCCAAAGGCTTGTGCCAGCGCGGCGTATTGGTCTCAGCATTGGACTATAAGCTGGGGACCGAGGTTTGATTCCCCGCTCGGCCGTGGAGACCCACTGAGTTATCCGGAGCATGTCACACGCTCTTAGCCCCCAGAAGATTCCGTGATACGTTTGCCGTAGGATTGCCATAAGTCGAAGGCACATGACAACAACAGTAATGCAAATGAGGTATAACTAAGATATGTATCACTGTGGCTGGATGTGATAACTCCAGGAATACATGCAGTTCTGTCTTACTTCAGTGAGGTGGTGTGAGGCACCTTCATGGCAGTGTCACCCTCTCTAACACTTTACTGATGAGACTGGGCACATGCGCAGCCAATCAACATTAGAGTGTCGTCAAGATGGCAGAAGTTATGGGGGAGAAAGAACACAAAGGCCAGGAGAGGGTGAAGCGGTTAGCTTTTAGCCAAGTCTACAGAGACTGGCAAGATTCCCCACCTACTCCTCCCTGCTGAGCCGACTGAGTGCAAACTATTTTGTACTTTGAACTCAAGCCATTTCCACACTACACTGTTATAGAAGAGGGTAATTTAAAATAATAATAATAGTAATAATAGTAAGTAAAAAAAAAAAAAGATTAAAAATTAAGGGGGGGAAGGTAATGAATTCCACAAAGGGGATAGGTAGAGAAGCACTTCTTAGGAATATAGAATAAATTACAACGGGGGAAAACCCGGAATCCAGCAATTTAAAGAGAATGAGATGGTAACGGGGCTTGGGTAAATAACGCGAAAGGGAAGAGGGAACACACACACACATGCACAAAGCAACGCTAGCAGTTGGAATTGTCAGGTACTGCTTGGGATTATGATTGAAGCAAGACGAACTTTTTAATAACATTACATTGGCTGAAGTCGGCTCTCTAGTGTCATGAACAGAGCGCGTTAATCCGACTCCATATTGCAACTAAAATTCTCAACACATTTACAATGAGGCAAATCATGCGGAGCCCTACTGAGTTCACTTGGCGGAATTAATGCCACCAAGGGCGTCAGCAGGCCACTCCACTGAATTGGGGGCTCTAAAGAAATGGAGTTGGACTGGTAAGTTCGACGGGAGTTCTTGACAGACCTCAGTGGTGTTTACTTTTGGCATAGGGAGATCAGGGTCAGGGATGCATTAGCCGGTCCCGTTGGCTTTGTGTCCTTTTCAGAGGCAGGTGGGGTGCGCATAGATTGTCCTGGAGCGGGGTGGAAGTGGGCATCACAGCTGACCTCGCATTTCTGGGAATTTCCCTATACTTGTAACAGTCAACATTTGACCACGTGAGCGGCGGGTGGCGTCGTCCATTCTGGTGATAACCACGCCGCAGTCAGAAGGGATTGACAATCCATGAGATTGGTGTGGCCGTGCATGCTTCAATGTCTACGCTTTACGATTGTTTTCAAAGTAGTTGAAGGCGTTGATAATGGAGCGCTTCAAGGAATTGGCTCCAGTCGCTGTACCCCTCCCAGAACCAACACCCGCTGGCCTGAGGAATCTTGGCGGGGTGAGGTAACGAGGATGATAGGTAGGTCAATCGCACCCAGCACCTAGAAGAGTCACAGCAAGGTGACCTGGGAGCTCAGCAGCTTCCGTAGGTCCAAAGGTCATGTGCCACTTTCCGTGATAGTGGGCACCTAATTTTCCGGGCACCCGGAGGGGTTGGGTGGCGTGGGAAAATAGCGAGTTCTTCAACATATGAGGCTCTTTTCTTCCACGCGGTGGCCCTCATTACATTTTGGGCACTAAGAGTAGGTGAATTGGTTGCTCAGACCAAGAGAGACAGCTCAGGCAGGGCCCTGGTACTCCAGGACCTGTCTGGGGGGGATTCCCGTCCAGTCATAAGGGGATCTAGGACAGACCAGGCCAAAGGGGGCGCTATGGTTATCTCACGGGTATGCGCTGATGCAACCTTTTGTCCTTGAAGGCACTTAGAATTTTCACCATTAGCAAGGGAGCACATGCTGGGCCTCTTCGCGTCATGCGGACACAACTCCTCACGCTTCTGGAACATCACAAAGAAGGCCCAGCGACGATGGGGCATACAGGGAGTCAACAAGCATGTTGCAGGGGGGCAGCCTTCACTACAGCACAGATGGGCACGTAGACTGGCGACATCCTGAAGACTGGTGGGTGGAAATCCTTGGCGTTCTGGCGCTATGGCTGGCCAATTGATCTGCCTTAACGTTTTGAGTTCCTTTCCAGATCGACCGGCTGTGGAGGTGAGGAAGCGAGCATGGATCTGCAGCCACAATTTCATCCTCTGGGCTGACCAGCAGGCTCGTAGTGATTATATGGGCCCGAACCTGTGACTGGGTGCGCGGGCATTCATAGCGTGCTACCTCTGTTGTTCGGGGAGTGCGGTGGACCTCCCTCGGATGTGACGGTCATTCACCGGGGCGGTAATGACCTTGGTTGGTGAAAGGAAAGGTCTTGGTTATACAGGCCATTCATGATGTGAGGTGAGGTGATGGTCATTCACCGGGGTGGTAATGACCTTGGTCTATTGAAGGGTCATTCACCGGGGTGGTAATGACCTTGGTCTGTTGAAGGAAAAGGCCGTGTGCATACAGGCCATCCACGATGCGTGGTTCATCCAAGAGCTTCGTTGTGCCTCGAGATGGGGCTTGGGTTACTACATTCCTTACACCGCCTATAAGATATTACAAAATGATTTGCAAAGGGGGCTGGACTTGATCTTGAGGGGATGGGGGGAATAAGGACTAAGCAGACGCTTGCCCTTATCCGTGGCCGGTATGGGGGGGGTCTTAAGGTTCGGCGTGTACCTATGGCACCCCCTTTCGGGGTGTAGGATAAATCCTATCCTTGAGGAGGGCCCTGGGATCACCCCACTTGCTATGCAGCGGGGGTGGGGCTTGGGGCTCACCTCCCAGACAAGGGCTGGCCAAAGGTCATCATGCAACTTCAGCAGTTGGCTTTGGGGCCCGGTATCTCGCTCAACGGGCTAGGGGAGATGGTTGGGAGCTGCCTCTTGACCCTAGTCCGAAGATACGGTTGACCCCCCCTTTCTCAGGTCATAAAATACAAGTTCAAGGTCAACTTCAAGTTTAATTTCACCCCTTTATGTTAATTAGGCATATTAATAAATTGCCCTAGTTCAACCCAAGCTCTGTCTGTGATCTCGTTATTTCGTGGGTTGGGCGGCAATTCGTCCTATACCGCCCGAGCAACGCGAGTGGCGGGGGGGACGGCATTTGCCGCCCTCCCACGAGAAGAGATCACGCTGCTGGGGCCGATGAGAGGAGGCGGGGCTGAGCTTAGTATTTAGGGCTGCCCCGCCTCTCTCTCGGCCTCTCTTTGGATTCAGGCGACCCACCCTCCCCCCAATGGTTCCAGTGTAAGATAGCTGGTCACTTCGGGGCCGGGTAGGAATTTTTTCCCTCCCTATATGGGGGGGTTTTTTCGCCTACCCTACACTGCAACTAAGGAGGGGTAATTGGCTTTACAGGGTGGTGTCTTAATTTGGTCTTAACTAGGTTGCCACTGTCATACATAGTGTCATCCGGGCCGGTATGGGGGGGGTCTTAAGGTTCGGCGTGTACCTATGGCACCCCCTTTCGGGGTGTAGGATAAATCCTATCCTTGAGGAGGGCCCTGGGATCACCCCACTTGCTATGCAGCGGGGGGTGGGGCTTGGGACTCACCTCCCAGACAAGGGCTGGCCAAAGGTCATCATGCAACTTCAGCAGTTGGCTTTGGGGCCCGGTATCTCGCTCAACGGGCTAGGGGAGATGGTTGGGAGCTGCCTCTTGACCCTAGTCCGAAGATATGGTTGACCCCCCCTTTCTCAGGTCATAAAATACAAGTTCAAGGTCAAGTTCAAGTTTAATTTCACCCCTTTATGTTAATTAGGCATATTAATAAATTGCCCTAGTTCAACCCAAGCTCTGTCTGCGATCTCGTTATTTCGTGGGTTGGGCGGCAATTCTTGTTCCACTCTGGTTCTGTATCACACTGTAAAACCTGCTTTCCTCCTTCCAGCATGGAAATTTGTGCATAATTTGTAAACATGTTTTCTAAAACATGGATCATTTTTTTTGTACATTTCCTTAATTAAAGCATCCCTGTGTGGATTTTTCAAATGTATACAGTGTTTTGTGTGCATCTTCCCACCTGAAACACACTGTAGGCTTTGTTATGTACGTGTTTGCAAGATCAGATGTGTTCTGTTCTGCTGCCACTCTAAGGAAGTATAAAACGATTCCTAGTCACCACAGCTAGACTACTCTTAGCAAAGCTTTGGAAAGATCCAGAAATTCCCACGATTGAGCAATGGCTGATAAAAATCATTGAGATGAAAGACAAAGACCTCTTAACTTGCAGGATCAAAAGGAAATTAGATAAAATAACCAACCAATAGTTGCCAGTTACAGAATTCCTCTGACACAAATGGGGTAGATTAATTGTTGATTAAACTTCATCAACATTACTAACTTTAGTTAAAGGAGTCTAATTGCTCCTTTGGTCTTTATTTCCTAAGATATCAAGCTACACTGATGTTTCAATATATCCAAAGGAGCAAGATAAAAGGAGGAACAGTTGTGTTAAATGCAGAACGAACTGAGTAGTGGTATCATAGGGAAGTGTAAGTACAAAGACACAAATGCCATTTTCCTCTCCTAATTGAAGGGCATGAGGGAATGTAATTTAATCAAATTTTATACAATATCTTATTTATATTTAGGATTAAATCAAGTAAAATTAAATTGAACAGTAAGAAGAGGAACGTAGATAAAGAACATAGATCCTAAGAATATAGAATACATGGTGATATAAGAAGGAAGATGCTAGGAAATGTAGGTTATGTTTTTCTGATACTTGTTTTTATTTTGTGCTTACAATAATACTTGACATTATAATTGTTATTTTGAAATATTTCTGGATTTTTGCTAATAAAAATAAAGTTTTAAAAAAAGGAAATGTAAAGTGATTATTTCATGGGGAGATATAAGCTGAGCACATTTCTTTTAATTCATAACTAGAACAATTTACCTAAGTCCTGACTGTCTTTTTCTGCCATTGCTTCATGTATGGTTTTTGTTGGGTACAGCAGGAAGGACTGCTGTGTGGCATGATAACATGGGTAGTTGTTGTAGATATTTCAGATAATAATATGGTAGCCTCATATTTAATGCTGAAGTCTAAGATGTTCCTCTGAGATTAGATCCTGTTATTTTTGTATATCCCAACCATCAGTGTATTTACAGTTTTGCATTTTTGTCAGGGAATTAATAAGAACATACCAAATACAACATGGTAGCCTTTGTGTTGCATTTACCATGCAGTCCTAGACATGTCTACTCTGAAGTTAGTCCTATTGAATTCAGTGGCATCTGCTCCTAGCTGAGTATGATTTCAGGCTAATAGTACAAACCTACATAAGTTCCACTGAGATAAATGGGACTTAATCCCAGGAAATGCAGTATAGATTTGAAGCCTGAGTTTCTGTTCTCCAGTGCCCTAGTAGTCACTTGCTGGAATGATTATGATAGCTGGTTAACCACAGCAGTTAATATGTTATCCACTTCCTGTAAGATGCCACATAATTTCTGTAGGATGTCTAGACATATAGCTGGTTAGAGAAGTAATGAAAGATTTTTTTTAAAAAAAATAAAATATCATCAGCAACATGTTTAGGTGGCTGTGTCCTCATGGACTCATTTATTTAATGAAGAGAGATTGCCCGTCAAAGTAGATTAGAATGATTCCCATTGAAATCGTCACATAAGGTGAATGTTCAGGTTGCATCTGCAGAGACAGCAGTTTGCATTATTTGAATGCTAGTGCAAAGGAATGTCTTAAAATCACATGGGCATAGAAAGAATAGAAAAATCATGGGCATGATTCAGTGTGAAAAGAGGTGAATCATATTCCACATTTCTTTACCACTGAAATAACTCTTGGTAGTAGCTTTGGCTTCTGTTGCTGTTGTTTTTGTAGACATGACAACGATACCTAAGAAGTTGGGTAATACAGAGATGTGCATCCTTGCCTGATAAAATTTTTTCAGGCTGCAGTCCAGGGGTGGGAAATACTTGGCACTGCAGATTTAATTTCTTGGATTATATAAATCAATTTTTCACTTGAGGCATTGGCGCTCAAAAAAAATCCTAAAGTTACAGAGAATGACAAGGGGGTTGTCTCTGTTGGCCCCTGGTGTCATACTTTGTTTTTGGCTCCTTCAAAGATGCTCTTTTTGTTATTTTAAATTGCCTTACATAAGCTGGCAGTTTTTCTAGAGGGACTACAATTTGCATAATATGAATGTTACATGGGGATAATATGAATCCAAAGCCTGGAAACTGTCAGGGTGGGAAAAGCTATCCTAAAGCAGAGCTCTCAGAAACCTATTTTCTCTTACAATTTGTACAGTTTTTAATCACTCTTTCCTTCTTTCCTTTCATCATGTACACTGTTCACTCACTTTTCAAATGCCTTGTTTGTTGAAGGGTAATAAGGAATTCTTCCCCAAATCTTGCTGGGACATTATACCAGTGTAACTCTGCTTTATGCCTGGGCATATACTTTGTACACTCTTGTGTAAGCGGGCATCTAGCACCCTCTGATGCAAACAGTTCCCCAATTATCCATAGAGCAACAGGTCAGCTTAAAGCCAAGTGTGCCTTGCAGGCTGGTTCTGCTTTTCCCACAACCCATAACAGCCACTGGGGTGGTCTGAATAATCACCAAAACACTGACTGAAAATTGTCACTGTGTAAGTACTCCAGTCCAATGGAGCTTTACATGCCACCCATTTTGAACAGGACTTCACCAATATGGGGCTGGTTGCAAAGATCAGGCAGTGAATTAAAGGTGGAGAATTATTGATCAGATCTTTTTTCAGTGTCTCTAAGCATAGGCAGAACATGTATCTTCAGAACAGAATTATTGCATCCCTCTACTCCCCACACATAGCCAAGAAGTGTGGTTCAGTCTGTGCCATCTCCAGGTTAAAAGGTCAAGTATGTAACAAGCTCCGCATTCTGTACACCCATCTTACCTTAATGCTTCTTTGTTTAAAACTCTTAACCATTCATGGTAAGGCTATTGAAATAAAGTTTGTGCCCATTCATGTTGTTACCTGTCTTTTAGAAGAAACACGTAAACTGTTGGCAGCAAAGGATCAGGAAGAATTCAAAGTGGCCGAGTAACTGGTAAATACTCCTCTGGCAGACTTGCCTTGCTAGTCTCCTGTGGCCAAACTCTTAAGTCTTGTCTTGTCACATAAGAGATATCAGCTTATTAAAAATGAATGCAGCAAGCCTATGCACACTTATCAGGGTGTAAGCTTCACTGAACACAATTCGGTTTTGCTTCATTGTGTTTTATTTTTTTAAGAACAGTATAGATAGGGCACAGGTTGAGCTAACTTTATCTTCTGGCTCCAAAACTGCTCACTGAAAGCTTTAACCAAACCTTTTCAAGTATGTGATCCACTTGAAGCAGGGTGGTGGTGTCTTGCACTCTGTAAAAAATTAGACACACTTGTTATCTTAGGCCATTTCTGCACGGGGTGAGGGAATCGCCCCGTGACGCTACTTACCGGACTTCTTGGCTCCCCAGTCCGGTCCACACCGCCCCGGAGCAGTGCGTGCTCTTCGATACGCACTGCTCCGGCGTCCCAAATGGCAGTTTCCAATTGGTCAAGGGTCTCAACCAACCGCTGAAGCTCACCAGCCTAAAGCCCGCCCCCGGCAGATTGCAGGCTCGCATTGGGGTGAGCCTGCGAATCTGCATAAGGGACAGGCTTGCAGTGGCACACTCCGTGCTTTTGAAAGACCTGTTTTTAGCGGTCTTTCAAAAGCATGCTGGAGGACCACTTGGGGTCGTTCCAGAGTGGGCTGAGGTGCAGATCTACGTTAAGTAGGTCCGACCCAGTCCACTCCCAGGTGCAGATGTTTTCCCTGGAGGACACTTTCCCCTGTTTTAAAAACCCTGTGTAGAAATAGCCTTAAGGACAACCTAGTCAGGAGGCCAGAGAGGAAGAGGAAAGACTTGAATTGAAGTGAGGAAGTAAGAAGGTGTGTAGGTATGGCCTAAGATATGTTAAACTATGTTATATATTATGTATATTATTATATTCTTATGATTATGTTTATTATACTTATTATATTTATTATACTTAGACTTCGTTTCTAGAGATCGTTCCTATTCATGTGTGAATTGTTTGTATAAGTACGTATGTATGTGTTGTCTTTTAAATATTTTGTTTTCTTTAATAATTTTTTAAAAAAAAAATTAGACACACTTAAGGTCTAGAAAGGGATTTACAGAAGCTCATCCTAAATAATAATATGCATAACCTGACAATAAAACAAAACAAAACAAAAATTAGAGGGGGAGAATTAAAGAGACTGAGACCCTCACTTATCACCCAGAAAGACTCCAACAACTTTAATACAGGCCGATAAGGGAAGAGGGGAAGACACTGGCCTTCAACCTTACAAAGCCTAACATTCTAAAAAGACCTTCTCTACCCAAAGACTTCCAAGCAAGCAAATAAATAAATCATCTCCCTCCTCCATTCCTGTTTCTTGCTTCTAAAATCCACAGGGTGGCAGAGCAGGACAGCAAGCCAACCAGCACAGAAACATGCAGTGCATTTTCTCCAGTCCTAATTCTTCTGTTTCTCAGGCCCTCCTGTCTTAATGTGTCTGGCAGAAACAGAGGACCTTTCCACATTACACTGTTATAGTGCTATTATTCCACTTTCAACATCCTGTGGAATTCTGGGGTTTGTAGTATACTGAGGCCAAAGAGCTCTGCAGCTGATAATTCTAAATACCCCTCCCTAAAATGCAAACCTCAGAATTCTATACTATATTGAAAATGGAATAATAGCACTATAACAATGTAGTGCAGAAAGGCCCAGAGTGTAAGTTTAAGTGCGGGAATAACTGCAACCTTAATAAGACAATAAAAACTGGAGCCCTAACAGGAATATAAGATAATATGCAGTTCGGCCACATTTGGGGAAACTAAAAATGCAGTTATTTTTCTTCACCATCATCTAGAACCATCATCATTTATCAAGTTTCTTCACTATCATCTAGGATGATCATCTAGAACTAAAAGATAATATATACCAATTCCATGTTCCAGCTTGATATCTGAAGTATTAGGTCATCAAATTCTTGGAACACAAAACCCATGACTTTTCTACACTATCAGCTTGCTTCCACAGTATATAGTGCAACAGCATTAGTTACTAACACCTTGGTTTGAAGGTAATTTACTCTCATCTGCATTAAACAATTGCTTTTTAGCTCTTATCTTTAGAAGATATAATGAAAAGTTGTGTTCCCTGTCTTCATAATAATTTGATATTTGTTCATACAAATTAATTGTTCACACCTATGGGGTTTCTCTTTGAGCCTCTTTATTCTTGCTACAGTTCCTCCTCACTTCAGGTTATCAACATCCTTAGTGTTCAGTGGTATCTGGAATGGATAACCATACTTTAAGCAAAAGAACTTGAGATTTGCAGACAGCATTGTTATTGCTTCCCTGATCTTAGAGTAAAAATGGTCTTGGATCTAGAGCACTAAAACTGCATTTACATGCTGGAGTTTTTCTGCCAAATTCTTCCTTTCCTTTTGTACACTTTGAAAACCTGCTTCTGAAAACTTGAACTTTTGTTATAAGACAATGAGATCTGGTATTATCAATAAGCAAAGTAACACTTTGGGATACTTGGGGACTCCCAGAGGTATAGGTGCTGTAGCTCTCCAATCCGTATACTCCATAAGCTCAACAGCTGCCCTATCAATAGTATTTACATGAGAGTCACGTGCCAGTCCAATTGACTTCACTGTGCAGAGTGGAAGGGATATCTTGTCCTTTGGCTCATGGGGCAAAATGTTGTGGGCAAACTTTGCCGGCAATCTTGCGAAGAGTTGCAGTTGACAGCAGGCATCCAGGGAAACTGAGGACTTTGTGCCATGTGCAAATCAAGAGAGAACTTCCATCCAAATAACCCTGATTTGTACTATACAAATTTGTTCTATTAAAGTATGATAGTATTTTATAGAAAATGGAGGCTACTCTGAGAAAGACTACCACTAAGCAAAGTGATCCTGCATGTTTGAAAGATAGTAATCTATCCTTAACCCTTGACAACAAAGGTAAAGCCTGTTTACCTCCAGACAAAAGTGCTTTCCTCTCAAAAACTCAAAAAACTCATAGAAACCGGTAGACATAAAGTGGAAGAAGAAGCTAAAACCATTTTTTAAAAACATATCCTTGAAAGTATAGAAGACTTTGCGCAGGAGCTAGTAGAATTCTGAACAGGGAAGGGAAACTTATCCAAAGAGAAGGAAATGATGCACATTCTTAAGGAAACTTGTCAACTCCTTCCATCACAGCTGTCCAGCAGAGCTACTCTGGTACAACTATCAAGGAAGCTATCCCAGCATTAATTCAACAGAAGCCAGAGGTTGCCAAGGTCCAAAATAAACAAAGAAAAAACCTATGACTGTAACTGCAGCTCCTGCAAATTCAACAGTCACAAATGTACAGCCATCCCTCCACACTCACTAGGATTAGGGGCACAGGACCCCGTGAAAGTGGAAAAACCGTGAACAGGCCCTCCCAAACCATAGTTAACACACAAAAAAAGTATGATCACCGTATTCAACCTACTGTGGATTCCTTTGAGGTATCAGGATTCCTTCACAAGGCAGAAGTAGGTGGCAGGTGGGGCTTACTGCCACCTCTACTGCTGCCCCACACCATTTTTAATAGGGACTCACAAGCCTTCTTCGCAATTTCTCAGTGTCATTAGGCTTGCAGCCCCTATTAAAAATGGCAGAGGGAGGCAGCAGAGGTGACAGCAAATAATCTGTGAGTAATCAAATCTGCAAAAGTGAAACCTGCAGATGTGGAGGGCTGACTATAGTAGCCATTGATGCCCCTTAATCGGTAAACATTCCACACTTCTACTTCCCCATGTTTGCAACAATCATGAGGAGACTATTATAAAGGTTGAGGTAACCTTTTCAGAATTTGAAGATGAGAGAACCCCCACCCCACCTAGTGAAACAGGGGAAATTGCAACGATATGCTGCTTCTCTCTATATTGGAAACCTCCCATGTTCAATGCATCAGGAGAAGAGTGGACAGTATTTATATCTGTACATGCCTTTGTGGCCATGTGCATAAAGATACTACACAATTGTCACAATGGTGTATCAAAGTTCATTCTCCTTCTGGCAAAACTCAACTGTAACCATCTGGAACAATATTTCATACCGTAGCTACAGAATATAGTTGAAACTCACCCTGGACTGACATTTCTGAAGGATGTTCCACAATCTCATTCTCGCCACATTACTACTGCTATTCAAAGAATATTTTACATTGTGAATAGATCCTGGTCTGGAAAAATATCTCTAACAGAATCAAGGAAAAGTAACTTTCTGCAAACCCTAGCTGTCTTGAAGAAAGAGGAAGACATAAATCAAATAACTGATTATTTTTCGTATAAGCCCTTCTATGTCATTTATTGTAAATTTCGGGATTTGGACACTGACCTTGACCTCTACATCAGCCAGAAAGATCTGGCTAGATACAGTGATCAAGCTCTCTCAAGCAAGAGAGAATCAGTGGAGCTGTACTTAGAAGAATTCAGATACAGAAAAAGAACCAAATGAGCAATGCAGATTTTGTGTGGCTTCTGATTTCTGAAGAAGACAAAAGAAACCCAAATAGTATTGAATACTGATTCCAGTGTATGGATTTGGATGGGGAATGGCATGCTCTCCATGTATGAATTGGAATATTTTTATGAGGAACAATGTGAGAGGATGAAATCCATGAGCATTGAACCATTGCCATTCCATGATTTATAGTGTCAGATACTTGATCTACTAAAGCCGGAAACTGAGGGATGGGTAACTGCAAAACTTGAAGAGATATAGAATGGCTGATGTATTTTATAACACATTCTTTAATTTGGAAAAGTACCTGGATAATGAACAGTGAGGTCCCTTTGCTGTGCAAAAGGATGTTGAAAATGATGGTCCTGAACCCTCTGAGTGAGACAGTTATGCTGCTGTGGAATATGAAATTCTTGTTGCTGAAGAGTCTGACAATGGACAATTTTACAAGAAGGATCCTTTGAAGATGACTGTGAAACAGATGAATTGTTATCTGTCCCTGAAATTGGAGGAGAGTCAGACAAATTAGTTAGTTCAGAACTTTCACCACAAAAATATTGAATACGGGTCATTAAGGTCTGTCAATATCAAATGGAAGAGTCTTGAGTTCCTGTATTTCAAAAAGTAATTTTTTTGTTGCTGTTGTTGAAGAAGCAACCAACCACTGAAACACAGATTTTTAAAAATATCTTCTGCAGTAGGGTAATTTCCAAAAATATGACACTCTCTTTGCAAAATGTATTTGTGCAGGCATATGTAGAAACTGTGTGCATGTGATTGGACTTGTTGTGCAGCACACCTGGAGGGTATCACATTTGTGAAAGAAACAAGAAGGTGTATACCCGAGAGGAAAGCAGAAAGAAAAAGACAGAATCCATGTTTGCGAAAATTTAAACCATATTTAATAAATTATTTGCCTTCAGAAAAAGGTATGATAATATTTGATCCAATACTCCCACTGTTGTTGTGTGCCTTCAAGTTGTTTCCAGGTCTAGCGACTCTAAGGCAAACCTATCATAGGGTTGTTTGGGGGACTGGGATTCACATATGGTAACTCACATAAGGTAAGACTTGGTGCCATATGCACAAACCAGACTGTCACACATGATTATACACCACTTATTTTCCTAAATCTTTTTTTCACCAGTTCTGCTGTCTTATTCCCATACGTACTTGGCAAATTTTGTGTTATAACCACCTGTCTCTTTAGCTTGATAAGATCATTTTGAGTTTTCAAGCCTATCCTTCAAAGCCCATTTGTATCAATTAAGCAATGCCTGACTGCAAATTAGAATTCTGTACATTTTTCTGTTAAACAGCTGTTTACATGAAATGGTGATATATTTTGCATTGCAGCTTGGTAGAAAGAGAACTGAGTCTATTTTATTAAAATTCTGGCTTCCATCAGGCTTGTGTCATGCTTGCTACTTTTGCAAATCAAAGGATAACATGAGATCTACTATAAACCAGTGCTTCTTTTTCTTGTCACCAAATACTATAGGCAAGCTAAATCAAATTTCATTTGTGTCATACAAAATGGCCAGAATCTTCTTGGGGCCATTATGAATGTGTAAGCACCATAGTTACAGGGCTATGCAGTGAATCCTGTCGCGACCTCCACCCCAATCCCCTCTTAATGGGCAGGAGCTGCTGCTACCAATTGGTGTCTGTTTCCCTGTGGCTTAGGAAGCAGCTGACTGATGTTCCCATCTCCTCTTGTGAGCAATCGCCAGTGGAACAGGGTTTCTGTCACAATCCCCCTTGTGCCAGAGATTACTTATGTGAGGGAGGTGAGACCATCATCCAACTGCTTCTCAACTGATAAGGGATCAGACCCCCCCACACACACATTGATTACAATGGATCCTGCCCACTAAGTGGGGATTGCACAGTCCCTATGACCTTGGGCTCATCACGAACTCTCGGCCACCAGAAAGCCCTGTGGTAGTTTTACCTTAGGGTCGCCATTGCTCAGAAACAACTTGAAGACACATAACAACAACAACAACAGCAGCAGCAGCAATATATCCCCCAAAATAGAAGCAATATAGGGATTGTGAATCAGTGTGTAACTCTAGGTTATGCATTTCTAACTGCCCAATTGTATTCTGGCCTGTATTTTTTTTCCTATTCATATACTGAATAGAGAATATCACTGTTCTTGCTCAGAAACTTTGTTGTATGCTGGTGGAGCGAAGAGTCAGCTATGAAGAGTTATTGCCATAATAATAGACGTAACTAACTAGGCAATGGTCTGTTGCTGTTGCTGCTGCTGCTGCTACTATTACCTTTATTTTGACTTCATATTTCCTCTAAGATTTTGTCTTTGGTTATTTATCTGTTTAAAAACTGTAAATAAGAAATTGTTCAACAAGCTCTAACTTTGAGTTTTCCTTGGTACTGGTATAACTTTATCAAAATCAGGTGATTTTTTTAAAAAACAAAATCTATAAATGATTTCCAAAAATTGGCACAATACGGTGAGAGCTAAGCACTTTAGAATCCTATTCATTTAGGTAGAGTAAAGCTAAGAAATCTTAACTCTCCTCATGAAACAGTAGACCTTAAACAGATGTAATCTTGCTTGGCTTGTACCAAGAATGTCTAGCGATGATATACAGCTATGGATACAAGCCTACCCCTATTTCTCTGGGAATAAGCTCCAATTGGACTTATTTGCATAGGATTCCCTGGTAAATTACATAGAAAAACTATGATACCCTTCCAGTCAGAATGGCCAATAATTGGGCTGCTGAGAGTTGCAGTTCAAAAGTTAGAGAGAAACAGGTTGGGAGAAGTTTGCATTATCTCCTGTCAGCTCCTGGTCAATATATTTGTGTGTCAAGGATAAGGGAGGGAAATGTTCTTTTTATTCCTATTGAGTGCTGCATTCTTTTGGGAGCAACCCATTGGTAGACATGGCCAAGGCCAAAAGCCCTGCCACTGCTTCTCCATTCTCTGTTCTTCTTCCTCTGTACATGGCAGAGAGCTGGAGAAAGGGCACATTGCTTTTGCCAGTGGTCTGAACAAATTGCTTGCAGCAGGTGTTTGAAGTAAGACTGAACGCTGCAGATTCTTCTCCCCTATTCTAGAATGATAGTTCAGATTGTAAGTAAATGTTGCTTAATTTATTTGCTTACTTCTCAGTCAGATTTTCTTGAGAGCGCAAGACATGCTTAATGTAAGTAGGGGGTGGGGAGAGAGAAGAAATGGCTATTTTAGTTACCAGTACTGACATATTTTATCTGCTACATCAACACATATGCAGATGAATATACTGCTTGCACAGTATTTGCTTCTCTTGCACTAGAATTTGGATGAAGCTGGATGTAAAAACACACAAAGAGAGCCATCTAGTGCCTGACATCAGAATATTACACAGCAGCAGAAAACAGTGTTGAAGCTCCGAATTTCTTCAAGTAGCAGAAGAGGAAAACAGGGAGACTGTGTCACTCCACTGGAAAAATCTTATCCTGGGGTCTACAATTTTGATATTAAAATATGATTCTGTGTTCCAGAGAGGTCCCCTGAAGGGGCACGTAGACAGGCACGGTCGAGAGACTGAAAACCAGGTCAGGCCAGTAAAATCCCCAGTCACGTAGCCCCAGGAGACCTCAAGATGTGTAAATCCACAATAAACAAAGGGTCCACAGCCCCAGAAAGCTGACCTGAGGGGATTAACATGTCTGCCCCAAGGTGAGCAAATATTCCATCAGGCGAGGACCATTTACATGAAGTCACACCACAAACTAACACAGCCAAAGATCCTGAGACTTTGGCAACACATTGCAATCCCATCACACGAAGGAAATTACCGTGGTGGAGCTTTGTTATCGGTCCAACACCCGTTGTTCTCCTCGGGAAAGGATTAGTCATCCAGGGACTTTTCCCCCTACAAATAGTCCCAGTTTTTGAGTGGTTCATTGGATCACTCCCAGTCATCCCAGCAGACCGTTTCTCCGTCCGGTGAGTGATCCCCTCAGCCCTCTCCATGCTGAACTCCACTGCTCCGTTGCTTTCCTGGACCCAGGACTTCAGGAAAAGGTGCAGTATTACCCCAACTGCCCCCTTCAATACCCCCCTGTCCAATTTCTGTTCTTTTGCTTCTTAATAGCTCTTGAGTGCGTGTGTGAGTGATTGCATTGCTGCGTGAGATTTTCATTCAATAAAATCATTTATTGGATATTTTTGTTTGGTTTTTGACTTGGCCTGACCCCATAAAAACTGGGTAAAAAGACCTCGCTAGGTTACCCTGCCTCTTGCATTGTTATTGCTTGTGCTCTGGCTAGTTTCCATTCCCCATCACGTGGAGCACATTGAGGTGTCCCCCAAGGGACCCCAGAAATCAGGGTAACAACTGGAAGTAAGTGTATTTGTTAAATAACCCCCCAATGTCACAGTAAAGTGATCCACCCTTGCAGCAATCCTGTTGTAGCTGTGCAATGGACATTGATTCCTTCTGTGCTTTTGTCCTCATCAGTGGGTGAGGGTTGGGTTACGGACGTCTAGAGCTGGAATTTTATCTGTTAAAGCTATCACTATCTCGCAATCTGGAGACCCAGCATGGTGTAGTGGTTTGAGTGGTGGATCATCAACCTGGAAACCAGGGTTCAATTTTCCACATAGCCATGGAAACCCACTGGGTGACCTTAGGTGCATCACACACTCTCAACCTCAGAAAACCCCACAATTGATTGGCTTTAGGGTTGCCATACGTCAGAAATGACTTGAAGGCATGCAACAACAACAATCTTGCAATCAAGCAATCAGTCAATGAAAGTCATTTATGTTCATCCAAGTTAGACTCTGGCTTAAGCACAACTCACTCACTTGAACTACATACCTAACTGATGGTGGGTTCTAACAATGGATCTCTTCCTGACCCTTGAATGTTTATTTCTATGGAGCTGAAGCACTTAGGTCTCATTGAGCTCAGTGTGTAAAATAATGTCAAATCCTACTAATTTCAGTAGCACCTAAAAGTGTGACTAACATAGCCTGGTTCCAACTCCTAATTTCCCCAAATTTAGTGACTCTCTCTATAGAATCCCCTTGATATGTGGAGGTCTGTCATCCAACAGGAGGGAGTAGATAAAAGCCACTGAAAGAACAGCCAGGAGAGTCTTGCTGCTGCAGCCCAGCATCTGACACCTGGGGCAGTTGCCTCACTCTGCCCAATGGCAGGGCTGGCATTGGACCAGGCAAGTGTTCAGTAGAAATAGTTGCTGCTGACCCCCCCCCCCGCAATTCTTTCCCTTGCATCCCATGTCAGAGGCCTCTGTCCCACTTTACCTAATGTTAGATCAACACTCTAACCACTATATTACATAGACAAATTGCATTTACCAAGTGTAAGACATACATGTTGACTGTAGAGTAGTGGCAGCTAGTGGCTTCCATGTCAGTGAGCCGATAAACTCACACTGTTCAGTCCAAATGTTAAGGAACTCATTGAGGGTACTGAATCCTAGCTCCAAAATAAGTTGAAGACCTTGATTAGTTTCTGTAGATTTCAGCCTAAAGCCTGGGGCTGATAACGCTGCTCCTTTGACGTGGGCAACTCTAGCTGCCACTGCTGCAGAATGGGGTATAGAATATGACCAATGCACCCACAGTTAATTGGCACATATAGAAGCATCATATCTTGACTTGTAATGAAGGCCAGAATCCTGTTCTCCCAATTTTTGCTGCTGGTTGCGTTTTTTCTGGGGCCAGACAGCAGTGGGAAAGGCAGACCAAGAAATCTGTAAGTGGCCTCTTTCTCCAGTGTCTTCCTTACTTCACAGGTGCTGTGTCCAGGGCCTTTTTCGCTTTTGCCACCAGTGCCTAGACTGGCATAGAGATGGCAACATAAAGTGCCAACAAGATTATGAACAACATGAATGGAGATGGGATTGTCTAAGTAATTTCCTTGTAAAGACAAGTAGGTAGTTACAATTGAAGATATTTAATAGGATCAAGGGACAATATCTTGATCCTACATGTATATTACAGATAGCACTACTTTTCTGCCTATGTGTTTGTTAACTATCAGTTTCTGTGAATACCACTAGTGATGAATGCTGAACCTCAGCATCGTAACACTGGGCAGGAAATAGCCTGCTTCTCTGAACAGATGATTTTGAGACTGGGAAAGCTGATGATATTGGGAAATTCATTATATGGTGCCCCCAGGTGGGCAAATGATAAGTTGCAGTTTGCAGTGATTTTGTAATAGAGGTCTTTGTTTTCACTGACTTTAAATGTAAGTGATTTCTGTTACATTTAGATGATGCATGTATTAATATGATAGATGAGAGAATTGAAATTTACATTTAGCCTTGAAATGTTCCCTATCATTTTGTGAAACAATAGTCCTGAAGTTGCATTGAGATGGTCACTTCTGAACATCATCACTGGAATGCTCTTTGTTACCTATGGATGATGTTTCCTCTTTAAATTGTTTTGGATTTATTTCTGAAAATGTATCTGCTTTATTACTTGATTTCAACTCACCACTGTATAATATACACACAAACTTATACACATACAGAGAATGAGAGTGGAAGTGAGTTACTTTTGCTCCATAGTTTTGAGCTTTGTCTGTTCTCTTAATGTCCCTGAACAAAGTTAGTTGTTTGTTGCTGTAGCTTCATTATTGATTGGGTAACCACACATTTTCACACACACACTCTGAAAACTCTGTGATAGGTTTGCCTTAGGGTTGCCAAAAGTTGGAAATGACTTGAAGGCACACAACAACAATTACAACCCTACTGAATTGGGGGAGGTTGATCTCTGGTGGAAGGAGGGAGAATCTGCTCCAATTAGAAGAAAGTACCTTCTGTGAATGGAATTCTTTTGTCCATGGAAGACCGATCATGATCCACTTTAACGTACTGTAAATGTGTTTTCATTTCTCTTGTAAGCAAGCAGTGAACTGGGCTAGTTCAAAGATTTATCAATTGGAAATTCCTTATGTATATAGTAGGGAGATGCCTAGTGTAATGTGTACTGTCAAGCATACACTCTGGTTATAGAATGCCTTCCCCTCAGCAGCCTGACTGGCACCAACAGTGATTTCATTCTGGCATGAAGTTAAAACATGGGGTGCATCAAAGGCTACAAGGTGTAACTGTAGGATGGCACAGCTACATCTCTGAGATGATACACAACCCTTCTCGTGAACTACAATGATGCACACCAGGTACTAAGCACAGTGTCCTGTTGTACAGTGAGGTTCCCCACTGTGCATTGAAGCACTGTGCAAGATGCTCTGTCACATGATAGGAGGGTCCTTTGTGTGGCAGGACCCAGAGTGCTGCAAGGTCAACTTGAGAAGTGGTCACAATGGCATAGGTATTGTTACTGCATTTGCTAGCCTAGATTTGGGGATGCTAGATATCACTTTGATATCAATAATTTGGCTTTCTTCCACCATCCCTCTCCATGTGTTTGTGGGGCCCCCGGACAAGCACAGAACTAGGCTCGGCCACTAATTGCTGCAATATTCCAACACAATACAGGCACGCCAGAAATAGCCAGATTGCTGCTTTAGGAGACCTCTCGGCAAACACCCTCATTATGTATGCACGCTGTTTACAAAGAACTCCCTGCCCTGAGCAGGCAACTTGACAAGCTGGATACTCAAATGTCAAGCACTGTACATCTGCATACTGGCCACTCCATTGTCAATTTGGACCTAACTCAATCATGTTAAATTCTGACCTTTCCAAAGCTTTGTCTCGCGCCTGAAACTCATTGTTTTCCCCAAGTACGGAATAGCTGCGGTTACATTTCTCCCTATAAAAACCCCTGATTCCGAGACCTTCCTCGGATCGCTCCTGAGTTCCAGACTGCCTTGCTGCCACTTTGTTTGGTGAGCCTTCCCCTCAGTTCCAGTGGCTGAGACTGCGCAACTTCGGACATTCACAGTGACCTCTCCGGGCTTCAGGACAGGTGTCGTATCACCCAATTCAATAATCCCTCTGAAAAATCCCTCTGTCCCACTCCAACCTTTATTTTCTTTAGTTATCTGAGTACGTGTGTTGCATATACTGTTTGTCTGTATTTAATAAATATCACAATTATTCTTATAACTTGGTGTGCTCCTTGGCTTGGCCTGACCCCGTAGATATTGGATAAAAGATTCCACTGCGTTGCCCTGCCTCTCGCATTGCTAGCTTGTGCTCTCAGCTAATTCCCCCAAACTTAGTTAATTGTGAGCGCATTTAGGTGTCTCTCCCGGGACCCCCAGTAAATAGGGTAACAGTATATTTTCATTCTCCTCCTGAGAACATTGTAGAACAGTACAATTCAACTTTATATGATTATAAACTAGCGTGGTATAATGCTTTGAGCACTGGACTGTGATCCTTGAGATAAGAGTTCAGTTCCCTGGTTGGCCATGGAAACCCCCTGGTGTACCTTGAGTGCATCACACACTCTCAGCCCCGGAAACCCCCATGACAAGTTTGCTTTAGGGTCCCTATAAGTCAGAAACAATTTGAAGGCACATAACAGCAGCAAGTTGGTTTATGATGACTGAACTTCCCAACAGGATGCCAACCCTGACTTTTTATTAAAGACCTCAGGGGTCCAACTGATTTTATCCAATTTGCACATGTGCTACCAGTCAGCATTATTTTAAATCGTTTTAACTGATTCTAAATTGTCTGTTTTCTTAATGTAACAAGTGATTAAATATATTTTTAGACTTTTAAAATTATATATTTTTCGTCCTAAATTGATTTTATTGACTTGAGATCCTTGCATATACCACAGGATGTAACTACTTTAATAAATACACTCATAAAATCCTGTGTATTTTCTCCCTTAAAGAGAGGTGAAAGGATGGGTGCATGATACCTCCCAAACTCCATGTTACTGGGATGAGTCCAACACAATCCTACACTTCTTTACTTGTTCCAGAGGAGTGTGCATAGAGGCCTCTTTGTCAAAGATCTCCTTCACTAGATTGAAAACTATGGGTACGAGGCAGATGCACATCCAAGCTTAGATAGTGCCCACCTGCACCTCATACTTTTCATTTAGACACAACTAGTTCATATGTAGGTATGGATAAAAGTGATAAAGCGTTGCTGTGTCTTTCTGCGCTCTCCATACACTTTTTTTCCTGTCCCTCTCCCTGTTTTCTTGTATTTTGTCTAACCGTCTCTGGGCTTTGATCTCACACACTGCTTTTTACATATGATACTTACACATAAATAAATATATCACTGCTGATCATTGGTCATTAGATAATAGAGGAGAAAGAGGTATATTACATGAAAAGAAATGCTTTAAAGTCAGGTGGAAGGATCATATAAATCAGATATAAGAATGTGCAGACTAAAGCATGAGGAATCATATTAATTTTAGGAGAATGTCTATTGGGTGCTAATCTTGATTAAAAATAATACCAGTAGGTTAAAATGCCTCTATCCAAGTGCCAAGGTCAATGTGTGTGAGCTACCTGTACATATATCCCTGATCCCTATCTATCACACAGCAAAGAGCTGCATACACGCCTTTGCCCTTGTGCCTCAACTATCTGCGCTGGGTGTTTGGGTGGCTGAAGGGAAACTTGCTCTTCTGGCTTCTTTGAAGCCTCCAGGCTAAAGACAGGTCTGATGCTCAGTGACATCAGTTCTCCAAGCTCTTTGATCTCCTTTCTCAAAGGATCCATGAAGCATCTGAGGCAAGGGAGTGTCCTTGCTGCAGAAAGAACGTGGGGAGACAAGCTCTGTTGCACTACTCACCTCGGTTCTTCCTTTCCAGAACCCTTTGAGTAGTTAAATTAGTATCCTTCCACCATATCCTTTGGGGTGGATGTATTACCCAGAGCCTTGGTCTACTCAGGGTAGACAGAAAAGGTATCTTCTATCCCCATCTGCTGTGAGAGCTTCCCTATCATGGTGGCATGAACTCTTGAGAGGACATGTTCCCTGTTTGCACCAGGCCCATTCCTTGTCCTAAAGGAAAGTCAAAGTGTGCCTCTCTGGCTGAGTCTTTTAAAGCATTTTCTGAATTGTTGAACAAAGCCAACAGTGTCTTCATATTCCTCACAGTCTTAACATGAAAATAAAAAATAGTCTCATAATCAAATTCTTGCTGGGACTTCTTCTCTCTGGAATGGTATATAGGTGAGGGGAAAAAAAATCAGTGCAGCCCAGACATGGTACCATGCATGTACATAACAGTACATAACAGCACGTAACAGCAGTTTTGAGCTTTTGGCAAATTATCATTTTATCATCATTTGCCAAAAACATTTTGTTCACTTCTCTTTTACATGCGTATTGTTGCTCTATGTGTGCATGTGTGCATGTGTGTGTGTGTGTCCACAGCAGATGGCTTGGAGAATGTGCACAAACATTTCTAATCTAGCCTGAGATCCTGGACTGGGAGATGCATCAAAAAATTCTGCATAGGTGGAATGCCTCCCTAACTGGATTCTTCTGTGCTGCTGCTCCACTCCACACTGGCCAGTAAATTGGTATTTGTGGAGAGGTTGCAGCAGATAAAAGGTGAGTTTGAGGATAATTGGGCCAATGCGCAAGGTCAGTAAAGATTTCCTTCCTTTGTAGTAACACACTCTCTCCTACTGCCAAAGAAGAAAGACTTACACGGGCAAAGAATTGCACAGGCATATGCTAACAAGAGACCAGCTCTCATCCTTCTCCTGCAGTGAAGTACAGGGACAGAGACTACTTGTGCCCTTGGAAAAGGTTTGTCCCTGAGAGGAAGAATTAGCTCCAGAGGATGAACTTCTTGACTTCAGTTCCTCCTTCTCACCCCATCCTCTTGAGAGGGATCCTAATCTGAAGGTTCAAAACAGGGAAGTAAGGCAGAAACAGAATAACTTTTATCCAAGCAAGTGGAAATTTGCCTATGGAGAAAGAACATACTTCTATTTCATTTCCAAATGGGTGGTGGACACTGGAGTAAGATCTTTCTATGCTTCCAAGAATCATTGATATCTTCAGAAAACTCCTCAAGTGGCTGAAAAGAAGTTAATCATACTCTACCATCTGCAAACCGAGAAGCATTTTGAAGGGAACCAGAATTTTTCTTCCATGATTTCAGTCATACCACACAGAAGACTTGAAAAATACTGTTTTACTGAAATAAATTTGTACCACTTACTTGTTGTCAGCATGTCGTCATCACATGGCTCTTTTATATACAACAATACACCAATTACATATTGGAATGCAATGTGGGGGCTTTGCTGTCTTGCTGATAAATGTATACTGATGTAGGTAACAACTTACTGAAATGTGAGATGCTGGACATGTGGAAGTCTGGGTGGTTATAGTATTTTTTTTCTTCTGTATGTATTTTGCGTTACATTTGTACCAGACCTCAGAGTCCCAGATTCTCTTAAATGGGGATGATTATTAGTGGCAAGGAGTGGTGAATCTGCTCTGGCATTTTGGTCTGAACTTTCAAGGAGCTATCTAAGGGCTGAACCCAGTTGGGGGCAGAGTTCATGCCTGTGATGCCTACCATGCCCATCACTTATAGCAAAGGAAGCTGTGTCTTAAGGTGTGTCAACTCTTGGGCTAGCATCCTGTTCGTGATATGTGCATGTCTAAGTTGATCTACGTGTGCTGAGTGAATTATTTGCAATGAGGATGTAATGGATGTGTGCTGATAACAGTGGTGGAAGTGGAGTTGTGCATATAACACTGCTGCACATTGCACAACAGCACCCAGTCATTGACATGTGTTGCCCAATGCTGCTGTTCTGGAGGATGTGCAGTGTTGCTGAGCACATCCTTGCATACAAATATTTATATTACACTGAGGGGATGTCAGAGTGCAGCCAGGGTCTCCAGGAGTGCTCCTATTCAAAGAGGAATGACCTTATTCAGTGTTCCAATCAACTAGACATAGCTTCTTTTGGGGACAGTCCATTTCTACCCTTCAGTTTTTCATGTCCCTCCTCTCAAATGATATTCAATATTTTGTGGCTACTGAACCAGCTCAATTCCCATTCTGCTGCTTTTGAGTTTACCAGTAGATTTTGTTAAACTTTAATATAAATTTTTTTTTTTTTTACTCCTTCTGCGTACCTTGGAGCTCTTCCGAGCCTACTTATACCTGTGTCTTGGGCACGTGTGTGTTTCACAGCATAAAGTCTGGTACCCAGAGAATAAGAATGGTATCAATCTACACAATGCTAGAGCCGATACAGAGAACCTAAGGAGGACAAACTCAGCACCTGAGCTACCAGTTGCCTCTGCTTGATGCTGCAAATTACTCTGATCCAAGTCTGTTTACCACATCACTAGGTCTCTATTTTTCATGAAGAAAATACCAGTTGTGTGAAGATAATAAAGAACACAGACTCTCTATTTCTATTGCACATCCAGGAATAGCATGATATTGCTGAAATAGATTTCTTTATTTGTGAAATGTCTCAGATCAGCAGAATACAAGTAGTAATCAAGTATTAAAATCATATTCCATAGTAAGAAACATTGGTTAGTGCAATTACTTCTTTTTTTGTAAAAGGTCTATCAAAAAAGTTTTACTTCCATGAAAACGTATTTATTTTCACCATACACAATTGTTAATAAAACATCGCTGTTTTATCTTTTGTAATAAAGTATTGAAACCCGACTGGTTAAGAGATCGCTGCATCTTTTAAATGCAATATAATTTATGCCCTCCTTTATAAATACACCACCACCACCATGATAATAAATTAACACTACAACAAGGAGATGAGAGAGCAGACTCTTGTTGACCAAAAGGCATGGCAGTTTCAAGTGAATACTTGTTTCATGTGTGCTACAGCAACACACAACATAACTGTTGTATTGCCCATTGTGGACCCAATCCATTCAGGAGTAGGCTCAGCACTTGACTGAATCCAAATCTCTGCTCTATCTTTCTCTCCCCACCCTCCACCCTCCACAGAACTGGCAGCATTAGCCAGTTCTAACAAGCTGGAAGTGGATGGAACTTCTTAGCATCAGAAACCACTCATATTTTCTCATGCATCTAGAGATAATGCATATAAATGCTATCTGCTTCTGTATGCAGATAACTCTCACTGAACTGGGGCAGATATGCTTAAGATGCATTCTGACTGAATGCCTAAAATAGTACTGTACTAATAAAAGAAAAGGAAAAAAAACCCTTATGGCACACATATACACAACAAGTACTTTAATACTACATGATTCACAAAAATATAAAAATGCATTATGTGCAAAAAAGAAAAATACCTGCATCCCCAAAGGCTATCAAAGAAAAATTGAAGCAGGTAGTATAGCAATCTATTTGTAAATTTGAAAGAAAACTGGTTAAAATAACACCCTTCTAAACAGGGGTGGGAGGAAGAAGGGAGAGGAGCACAGAAATGTAAAAGGTTCCTGAATACTGCATTATAACAAAGCATTCAGCAGTTACATTTTGGCTTCCTTGGGTTTAGATTCTTTGTGCATGTAATTAAAAACTCTGAACACGAAAGCTGCAACATGAATTTGATAAAACTGTTGTTTCTCCACCCCCTGCCCCACCCACAGCAAATAATTAAGTGCAATATGTTCCGTGACCAGTGATAACAACAGAAGAATAAGGAACCATCTGCCCTTCCAAAGTTATAGTTACCCAGCCAGCTGGGTTGGAGGCTCTATATTATTCCTTGCACATGGCTCAGGTCTACCCAACATCAATAACAGCCGTCTCTCCAGTTGCCATCTCGTAGAGTACTAAGTGAAGAAAGAGGTTTTGGTGGCTGGAGAAAGCTGTTTGAAGAAAGGGAAGGAGAGGAGATGTCAGTAAAGGAGCAAAATGTAGAACGCAGCCCAAAATATGTTCCTCTCTGAGGTGAAGAACAATCCCTCCCACTATATGCACAAAAAACTTTATTCGGCCTGTAACTGGGCCAGCCCTGATTTACTCCAGTCCCTAATAGTTCCACCCCAGGGCACCTGCTAATGGAGGCTCCTAGCATTACCCATCAGAGGTAGGATTTGGAATGCATTTGTTGTAAGGAATAGCCTTACCTGTAACACATTCTTGAGGGGAGGGATTAGCACGCTGGTAATACTATATTTTTCCCCACTCTTTTTCTCATTAATGCTATCATGGTAACTTGGTGAGAATAAACTGAGTAACATTTATTATTCCCCAAAAACTGCTTTTAAAGAACTTGTTTGAAGAAGGTTTTCTGGTTTGAATTGTGCTGCCACCCACTGCTGCCCCCAGCTGTTAAAAAATAAGGCAACAGGTGTGCTTTACAGATGTGGGTGTGCCCAGCTTGTCCTTCCCTCAGCTACTCCTATGGCATAGTAATTTTGAAATCTATTACCTCTCTGTGTTTATTTTAAATTTCTCATTTGACTTAAAACTTTTTATTTTTTTAAATACATTTGCAAGCATTACGAGCATTATATCTTTAAGCATTCAGCGCTTCCCTGTGGTTCCTTCCCACTTCTAGGGATGCGGATAGCCCGGTGTGCTGGGGAGTGGCACTGGGAAACAGGCAGTGGCATGTTTTTTCCTCCTCTGGCAGCTCCTGAGCACCCCCTTCTGACAAACTAGCATCCGCTGTGGGTGTCTGCCTTGCTCCCACCACAAGTGGAGGAAACAAGTTTGGAGTGGGGAGAGTTACCAGCTATGCCTGCAGTTCTCTCCTCCTTCCCAGGCATCTGGCTTAGTGTTCTTTTCTTCCTTTTGCACTCTCAAACAAGCAAAGAGTGGAGCAGGGGAAGGAAAAGGGGGTGAGGTGAGGGTGTAGAACTTAAAGACTGAAAAACAGAGAAGCTGAGAGTAAAAGTTCTTTTTCTTAAGAGAGTGAAGGAAAGCAAGAAAGCCTGAAAGACACCAAGAGAGACCAACAAGGGAAGGTCTGGACCAGCTATAATGATCAAAGTTGAAGAGTTCAGGTATGCACACCTTACAGGAGGGGTAGGCAGGAAAAAGACTGACCCCCCAGGGGTTGCTCCTTCATGTGGGAACACCAGAATGTCTTTCTTTCTCCTGAAGCAAGTGAAAGGAGCAACCCAAACATATAGAATATCCCTCCCTTCTCTGCTGGAAAATTTGTGAGTATTTCTTTGGCAACCCATCTAGACCAGTATTCTGTTCCAAGAGTGCCACAGAAGAGAACTAGGGGAAACCCACAAGCAGGACACGGGTGCAACAGTGTAGATCCTACACTGAATATGAGGTTGAACCTCTAAATTCCCTTTGAACACTAAGGCCATTTCTGCACTGCACTGTTATAGTGCTGTTATTCCACTTTCAATATCATATGGAATCCTGGGATTTGCAGTTTAGGGAGAGGCTTTTAGAATTCTCAGCCAGAGAGCTCTTTGGCCTCAGGAAACTACAAAACCCAGAATTCCACAGGATGTTGAAAGTAGAATGATAGCACCATAACAGTGTAGTGTGGAAATGACCTAAAATTCTATGATTCTGTTATAGAGGACTTTTAAAAGTAGTGTAGCAACTGCTTTATTGAACACTGCCTGAATCCTTGGCTCACGAATCCACTTTGTTCTGGAAGGCACAGATTGAATAGCTATTGGCAGGCTAGATTAAGGTTCTGATACGCTGCAGAGATCTGAAATCCACATGGTACATATTTCTCCACTTTGACTAAAGGGATCAGTACCTTGGACACCAAAGAATCACAGAACCATCTTCCTAATTACCATGTTACCACCCACCCACCTAACCTACAAGAGTACCTTTGCCCAGGCCAAAAAAAAGGCTGGTGGATGGAAGGATCCAATCCTGCAGCTGTCTCATTCTTCCTGAACAGTTCAGCAAGGTCAAATACTAAACCATTTTTTTCAAGTATGCTTGATGGCTGCTTTTGTTTTGTCTCCTTTTTTGCACTGCCTGAATAGCTAGCAGACTACAAAATTAATCAAGATGAAAGCAGCCTTCCCTGGAACTTCTGCTCACTAGCTGAAACCAAAGTTCTGTTCCCTTTGCAGTCATGTAAGGACCAGGGGCAGGGGGTGGGAGAGCAGTTTGCCCCAGGTGGCAATGTTTTTGGGGCATCCCAGCCCGTAGCCATGCCTCTGTGCACCACAGCCACACCCCCACACACAGTGGCCACACTGTAGCCATGCCCCCTCTCCCTCCACACTCCAAGCTCTGCCACTGTCCCTTTGTTTTAATGTATTCTCATTTTTCATTTTCTTTTTCTTTTGGTGGGCCTTAACCTGGTATGTCTCAGCTGTGAGAATAAATCTGGAATTTGATTGGATTTTACAATTCCTTGTGACTCTTTCCTAGCCTACTTCTCTGTTCTGCTCCCGTGCACAACCTACAATTCTTAGACTAAAAATTTTCCTTGTGCTTTCCTAGTAATCATTTCACTGCTGCGTTTGCCCACAGAGACCTTGTACACCCTTCACTAACCCTGGTAAAGTTCCCACTGAATGTCAAAACTGGGTTTCATATTGGCAGAGACACCATTTGTGTTGCAAGACCACACATGCATTATGGTGGTTCCATAGCTAAGAAATGGGCATGAGTTATTGAGAAGTGGCCACCGAAAATGTCTCAAAAGGAAAATTATTTAAATTTTATTAGAGAATCCCCATTGGAAAGGCTCTCCACCAAATTCTGTGTTTAACTAACACAGTGGTAGTTCCAGGGTTCCCACCTACAGTTTTTCCTCCACTTAGTCTCCCCATCATCACCCATACAATATAATTACAGACAATGACATGAAGCCCAGACAAACCTATAAATCTAGCTTGAGGGTAATTTCCCATGTTTGAATTTGGCAGCAAAGGGAACCAAACTCAGGGGTAGTCTGTTCACAGGCAACCTTTCCAATTTTGGGCAACCTGGCAGGAAGGAAAGTCCTTTGGTTTCCTTGTTCCTTTGAGCTATTCTGCTTTCATTTCTGGTCCAGAGGTTACTGAACTGCCACTCCCATCCAGAGCTTGGAGGAAATCTCCAAACTATTCAGGCACCAGGGCCAGTGGGCATGTTGGCTAGTGGATTCTGGAAGCTGTAATCCTACCCCACTCCAAGCAAAAGAATGCTTTCAAGCTTTCCTTCCATCCCAACTCATGACTGGTCATGCTTGCTATGAATGACGGAAACTGCAGTTCACCAACATTTGAAGGGCCATAGATCCCCATCCCCCTTCTTCTAATAAGTTATCCAAAGTTAACAGGCCATGCCTCCAGAAAACAGAACCATCAATGGTCAATGATGATAAGCATCCAACTACCCAAGACAAAATAAACTATCCAAGCAATAAGAGGTGCAAGTGAATGTGCCCAGTCTCCAGGAAAGACAATACAGTAGTCCCGTCACATTTGCGGATTTGACTTCCATGGATCTGATTATTTGTGAGTTTCTCAAACCCCTGCCCCCCACCTCAAGTGCTTCTTTTCCAGGGGAACCTTCCCTCTCGACAGCTCTGATCAGGCCATGCAGCCCTTTAAAAACCTGTCTCTGGTCCTCCTCCGCCTCTACCAGCCACTGACTGATCAGCTAAGGACAGACTGCAGCCCAGTTTCTCAGCACCACAAACCCAAGGAAGGAGATAGGTGAAGGAAAGGAATTAGGGCCACTGTGCTGACCCCCCACTTCCCTCTCCTTCCTCTGACCTGCTTTGGACCCTGAGTGCCAGTTCTCCCCACCATGCCTCAGCCCTGTTCCCACAGACACACACATTTTCATATTTGCAATTTTCCCACTTTTGCGATGGTCCTGTGCCCCTAGCCCTAGTGAATGTGGATGGCCAACTGAACTTTCCTTTCAGACTACTTTTAAAAGAAGAAAAGATTATACTGACTTCTGTGACCAAGCACTAAACTATTTGGCTGCAATATAGATACCTGGTTACCCCATGCAAATCCTAAAGAAAACTGTCATATTCTAGCAGCTCAAAGGTGTGACAAAGTACAGTTTTCAGCTTAAACTTTACAGGAACACGACTTTCAGCGATGCCTCACTATCAGACTACCAACACAATTAAAATGGGTGTCAAATCATTAAATGGCTCTCAGCTTAATGAAACTGATCACTTCATCAAGGCTCTCTCCAAGGAAAACTGTGCTGCACTAGCTGACAGCGTGCCAAGTACACTGTTATGAAAAGTCATACCAGGATGCACAATCGGGGGGCTACAAAACCAAACTCTGCTCATCCATCAGAGTGTGCTGCCTGATGCCAAGTCAAACTGGGCTTTTGTCTACTTTTGGCCTCTCACAGAGGTCTAACTTCACATTACATGCTCCACTTTTAAACCAGAGATGGCAGGGATTGAATCTAGGTCCTTCAGCATGCAAAATCTGTATTTGACCACTGAACTTTGGCTCCTTTCGAATGGTACGAACCATCTCATGGTCATGTCAGGAATCTAGCAAGTCTCTTTTCTTTGCAACTCAGAGTTCTTAAACATCTTTTGAGCAACCTAGCCATTCCCCTCTGTTTGGAGGTGCACACGGGCACCCCTTGCATAGAGTCCTAGAGTTGAAATAGACCACAGGGGCCATCCAGTCTAACCCCCTGTCGTGCAGGAACCCACATCAAAGCACTCCTGACAGATGGCCATTGAGCCTCTGCTCAAAAACCTCCAAAAGAGGAGACTTCACCGCACTCTGAGGCAGCATATTCCACTGCCAAACAGTCAGGAAGTTCTTCCTGAGGTTTAAGTGGAATCTCTTTGCCTGCAGTTTGAATCTATTGCTCCTTGTCCTGGTCTCTGAACCAGTGGAAAACAAGCCCATTCCCTTCTTGTCATGAGCTTCCTGCCTTCAGATGTGGTGGAGGGAGCTGTCCCATTGTCAGTGTCGGGGGTAAAATTCAACTGCTGGTCCAATATGCTTTTGTTTGTGACATGACAGTGGGACAGCATTGCGTTGTCATTTCCCTCAGCTGGCAAAACATCTTGGTTCAGTGCTGGTTACCCACCAAGCCAGAAATATCTCACTTGCCCTGTATGGCATCCTGCCAGATACTAGCAAACCCCCAACCTCTTCTGCAGCTCCAGCCAAGCAGCAAAAATGGGAGGTTTATGAGGGTGCTGGCAGGTCACTATCCACAACCCACTTTACTTCTACAAGCATTATATTACTTTTTCATGGAAGGGTTTTGGAAAAGTTTTTTTTTTTTTGGACTATGATTCCCAGAATCCTCTGGCCATCAGTGGCTTCCATGTCAGTAGAGGAATGAATCTTCTCCACGTTTTAGCCCAGAGGTGAGATGCTCACTTAGGCATTGAATCTTGGAGATAGTATTCGGTACCTTGGGTTATATCAGTTAAAGTTTGATTAAAATCCAGAAAGGACAAATCACCCCACAGAGCGCCACCAATCACTACTGGTGGCAGTGCTGGCTGGGAGGTTTGGGAAGCTGTGATCCAGAAAAAGTGATTATATTTAGTTCTGGCCAACCATATGTTACTAAAAGGTTTTCACTTTTTCTTTTTTTCCCTGTGAGAAGTGTGCTTTTAATCTAAATTCTCTCAAGCTGACCTTTTATCAATAAACCTTCTATTGTGGTCTAGACTTTGGCTGAAAGCATGATTTTTCAAAAGTCTGTGATGCTCTGGAGCACTGCTGAAGACCAGGGTTTGAATCCCTGCCTGGCCATGGAAGCCCACTGGGTGACCTTTGGCAAGTCACATTTTCACAGTCTCAGAGGAAAGCAAAGGCAAGTCTCTTCTGAACAAACCTTAACAAGAAAACCTCATGACAGG
Source organism: Ctenosaura bakeri (assembly GCA_948474755.1). Taxonomy (NCBI): domain Eukaryota; kingdom Metazoa; phylum Chordata; class Lepidosauria; order Squamata; family Iguanidae; genus Ctenosaura; species Ctenosaura bakeri. The sequence goes on from CAOLHI010001367.1 coordinate 373,247, forward strand.
TTCATTTTTTGGCCAGCATAAATCAGAAACAACTTGAAGGCACAGAGCAACAACAGTTGTGATGCTCATTCAAGATCCTCCAACCTTTAAAATGTATGTGGTCTGCCAATGATTGGTCAAGCACTCTGCAGGATACTACACTTGAGTTCTGGGATCTATATCTAAATGGGTTACAATCTGTGGCATGTTAAACTAAACAACCATGCACAGATGCACATTAATGGCAGTCACAGACACTACTTTAAACAATTGAAATGAAGCTGCAACAGAATCCTCTGGAATAGGAATGTACTTTTTAAAAAAAATCTTAAAAATGGCCAAAAACACGTTCTTCAAGTGCCAGGAAACTCCAAAGGAGAGAATCTTAGAATGAAAGTATTTTTTGTAGGTCAGGAATTATTCTGAGCAAAATTCACACATGATTTCTTTGCACAGAAAACTTTTTTTTTTTTTTTTGCACAGGAAATAATATTTTCTGCACAGATAATGCTTTCTCCTGCACAAAACCCTGTATGTCAACTTTGTGCAGAATGCACCCTGAACTACAGCATTTTCTACATAGGAAATAGCATCTTTTGTATTTCTGCACATAAATATTATTTTCTGCCCACAAAATGCTACTTCCTGCACAGAACATGCTGTTCTGCACACACAGACACACACACAATAATGACTTGCAGAAATTTTGTGTAGAATAAGTCCCAAACTCTGAACAGTCTTCAACAACTGCAGAGTTTTTGAAGACTTTCTCACAGTGGTAAGAAAGTTGTTAAAATTACTTTGAGAATGAAATTAGGGATTACATCTCTACTCTGGAAAGATCATGGAATTCTAGATTTTTCTCCACCCTCGTTAGAGCAGAGAGAATACTGTGGTCTTCGACAGCATAAATAAAAGACACCGATGCACAGCAGATTAGTCCCTCCATCCTACTCTTAGTCTCATCTAGGGCAGATCTACTGAATCAATGAGATTTACTTGTTTGTTGGTTCAATTGACTCAATGGATACACTTTGCTTGGAACTTAACAACTGGATCCAGGAACTGTCAGGGTCATTTTTATTTATTTGTGTGCTCTGGGAGCAGGCACAATACTTTAAAGCTGGTCTCCCTCCAGGCACTGCTGAGCAGGCCAAGCCTTACCTTCGAATTGGCTGTGCAATTTTGCTCCTGGGTATGCTGCTCCCACTAATAGCCAGGGACGGCCTCGGGAGGCCACTGCGAGTGACAAGGCCCATGTTTGCAGTCTTGTTTGGCATGGGGATGCCTGTGTTAGAGTGCAACTGTAAGGAGCTGCTGGACACTGGAACACCATTGCTGCTGCTGCTACTGCTGCTGCTGCTGCTGCTGTTGCTACTGCTCCCTTGGACAGTTGGACTCACGTAGGCCGTGGCTTTGAGGGGTTGCCTGACAGATACTGGGAAATGTCCCACACTGTGAACTCGATGCTGAAGTTGTCCTGGAGAAGGAACTGGAGTGGGGAAGAGTAAGAAACCACAGGAGTGATGCCCAGGTCTGCAATGAGACACAATCACACCCTCCTAAACAGGACTCCGCAGATACGTGCATAGGCTGGAAGGACAAGCACATAAATAAAGCCACCCTAAAAGACAGCTTGAGCAAACTCTTCATACTGGAAGTAGCTCAAGTATATTGTTCTTTTGTTTATTTGTTATTTACATTGATATCTCACCTTTCCTCCCGTGAGATCAAGGTGGGATACATGGCTTTCCTTCTCTCGCCTTTCTCCTCACAACTGGCCTCAGAGAAAGGCAGAAAGAGATCGAGAGAGAATGAGATGAGCCCAAGGACATCCAGAGGAGTTCATGGCTTCCTGAGGACTTGAACCTGAATTCCCCAAGTCCTAGTGGGAACAACACAGCAGCTGGTTTTGCTGAAATTTGCTCGTTCTGTTTTACTCTTGGCACAACCTCCATGGGATAAAAGTGGAGCATCCCACAGCAACATTTCAAACTCCACTGGCCCCTTCAATGTAGGCCATTACCAGAAGATAAGGCAAGGGGACATTTTAGACCATACAATCATAGTACTAAGATTCTACTTTAACTGCCATGGCTGCCTCTTGCAGAATCCTGGGATTTGTAGTTTACAGAGGGGCATTTAGAATTTTCTGTCAGACAGTGCCCCTGGTGTCTCTGACCAAAATGCAAATCCTAGGATTCTGTAGGATGCTGTCAGGACAGCAAATGTGGAAACAGTGCTATAACTGTGTAGTGTGAAAGGGCCCTAAGAGAGTGCTTCAGTATTATTTGCTCAAAACTCTTAACACTAGATCTCTACATTGAACACTTATATTGCTTCATGCCAAACCATCAGGGTCACCTGTCAGCAATCCTGGGAACTATAGTTCGGTGAGAGTTTTCCACATTGTTTGCTTCCTCCAAAGGACTACATCTGCATCTGATGAAATAGACTCCAATCCCTAAAAGTTTTTATTTATTTATTTAAACATCTCTCCCTCCTATTTTTCTGAAAAGTCTTCCAGAGAGGCCTACATAAAATCAAGGAAAGCCTAGCAGATATCAGTCATAATACCACTATTGCCTTTAAGGAATCATTGTTTTCACTACAGTGTAACTTTGTATCTCTACTGTGCATTTCGCCTCATTTTAACACCTCAAAGAACCACAGATTTATCCTGGCAAGCTCCAGCAAGTGAAATTCATATTAAGTTTAGCTGGAGCTGTAATTTGCACAGATGCAGATTTTTTATATCCTTCAAAAAGATAGCAAAGCCACAATACGGCTGCTCATAAAATGCAAATTATTTCAGAAATCACGTAGTTCAGTTTTGTACTTCACTGCTAAAATAATGAAAGTACAGCTTTAGCAGTAGGTGCTAAATATGGCATTGTACAGATTATCACTATGAATTTCTGTTAAAGCACCCAAGACATATGCAATTCTATTCTTTGGCAACATGAGCAGCTGTTTTATGGCACAAAGCTGATGGATAAAACAGAAGGCCTCAACATTCTGAACTCCTTAATTATTTTTTAAAAAACCCATCAGTTCCAAGTTATCTCTCCTCAAAGTAAGGAAACATCACAAAAACAGCGGAGCCTCCAAGATATCATATTCAGCCAAAATCTTTCCGCCCCAAAATAAATGGGAAAAAAGGTTTTTACACTTACTGCAAGACTGTATTCTTGATATACCATTACCGGCTCCATGCAAATTAGAATCAAAGCTGAGACTGTTCCTCACAGTGATGGTGGAGCTGATGTTGGTATTGATGGTGGGGGTGCTTGGCATTCGCGCTAAGTTAGGCATGCTCCTTCGGAGTTTGTCTGAATCAAAAGCAAGTGATTTTCAGTGTTAGGAAATGCTTGTGGTCAAAAAATCTCTAATGAATGCACAGAACGATAAGACAGACATTCTGGATTGGGTCAAAGGACCACTGAATATATATCATTCTGTTTTCAATAGTGAGAAATTCCTAGAAAGATCTGTCTGGCCAAGAGGAAGCATAAAGATGATAGTCTTTCCTGCTGTTTGTCCCTAGTATCTGATATTCAAAAAATCCAGTGTCTGAATTACAATCTACAAGAACTTATGTCAGGATGACAACAGTTTAACTTCAGTTCAAGAGCTCAAAGTAGCACTAACTGTGAAAGTGACAGTAATTCCCTACCTCCCACAAGTATAGGCTACAAAATAATTCCATGCTGTTCCAAAACTCTGGACTTCATCCCAAATAAAGCCCATGCCCATATTACTTAGAGCCACACTGAAACCTTTCTCCTACAGTTTCTTCCTGTGCTTCCCCAGTAACACTGCTCCTTTCCACACTTCCCTCTGGTCTGTGCAGTTCTCATTGGCACTGGAAAAAAAAAAGCAATATCATTTATCCAGCCCATGGTGGTCCAAAGCAGAGAATCAGAAGGGTGTGGAAATCAATGTCTTTTACACAGAAGCTCTGGGCTATATAATACTATAAATTCATCAGCCTTCCCTGCTTTTAGCTTTGTTCCTTCTTCTCTTCACCAAATTGAATGTTTTAACATTGATTTCTGTAACAAACAAGTGTATGCCCCAACCCTGTGAGGCAAGATAAGCTGGCAGGAACCTTTTCTCTACATTTCTCAAGGATAGATTAAAAGTAATTACATGTTAAATGATTCCTATGTCCAGCACCTACCAAAAGTTTACACAGAATCATTTTCAGAACTTTATGGTCCTTTCAGCTGCTTAACAACCAAGTTAGCCCAGCCAGCATGTGCATCATCTTCATATTCTAATGCAGCAAAGAACTGAGCTCATGGCTCCTACATCTTTGGGGTTGTCAATTCCCACTGACAGATTAGATGAAAATTTGAAGAAGCAGAATCTATTTTAAGGAGAGGTTCAAACCTTGGAGAGTTTCTTTAAAGTTCGGGTTCAAGTTTCCACCCTACCAACAATGGAGCCATCAGCTGCCATTGAAACAAATGGAAAGGAATTCAGAAAAAGTGAGTTTAAGAAGAAACAGAGCAAACAACAGAATTTGCTGATTAAATTTATCAGGAACCTAGGAATATATCAATGAAGTGACTTTCAGGGGAAAGACAACCTGGGCTTTTCTGGCATTGCCTTTAGGCCTATCTTGGCCTTTGGCTCTCTCAGGCCCTTTTCGCATGGGCTTTCTGTACCGCGACAGCCCCGTGAGCCTCGCGGGAGTGGGAGCGTCGCTCTGCACGACGCACTCCCACTTCCGCCACGCTCACGTGGCTGCAGCGGCGTGATCACGGGTTTTTTGATTTTCGCCTCAAAGCGAAAATCACCCGCGCTCACGCAACGCTCCCGGCACCCACGCGCACTTACCTCCTGTGCGGAGCGTCGGGGAGGCGGCCGGGTCGTGTTTCCTTCCCTCCGCCCCTGCGGAAGGAAAGGGCAGGGCGGGGCACTAGCGCGACGGACGCAACAGCCTCCTGCTTCGCAAGAGCGGGGGGACAGACGCGCGACAGCCTCCGGCTTTGCCCAGGGGGGGCGGCTCACGCCAGCCTCCTGCTTCGCCCGGGGGAGGGCGGCTCGTGCGAGAAGGCTCCTCCAGGAGGCTGCCGCTCCCCTCGTTCCTTCGCCTGTGGAAGGAACGAGGGGGAAACGGCAGCCTCCTGGAGCCTTCTCGCGCGAGCCGCCCTCCCCGCTCGCGCGAGAAGCCTCAATGCGAAAAGGGTCTAGACATACTGACACAGGCCTTCTGTTGGGAGGTGGGCAACTACCAGGATGTGAGATTTGCACCAAGTGTCATTAGCAAGGTATTTCTGGGAACCAAGTCAGCCTGGGAAGTGCAGAGAAAAACAAATGGAGGGTTTTACAGCTGCTAATATGGGATGGGTGCCTTGAATTGTTACAACACCCACTCTTACATCAACCTAGCTTGAGAAGTGAAGAGTGTGGCCTGAGCAACGTCCGGCCTATCAGTCCATATGCAAACTATCAGCCATGCAATATGGTCATTCAGATGCTTGACAATTCTGGGTTTTGCATCCCCAAACAGGCAAAACAGATACAAAGTTCACTGACCCACCAGGTGTGGCAGGCCACTAGATCTTCCTAATAGCCAGCATTTAGCTTGGTCAACCATAAGTTGTGCACACACATCATAAGTCATTCTGATGTTTCTGTACAAATACACAACACTCTCTTCTAATCAGAGCTCAGAAAAGTTAACTTTTTTGAACTACACCTCTCATGCTGGCTGGAGAACTGTGGGGTTTTCAGCGCAAAAAGTAATACTGTAAAAAATTTTAAAAATATATTTTTAGAAAACACACATTTTAAAATAATGATTTCAACAGTTATTTATATATGAATGCCCACAAAGAGTTGCACAGTTCAGAGGAATGCATAAAAAGGATGGGATAGATTTATGAAAACTTATCAGAAAACTGTAATGGGCTGATCTATTTTTGCCTGGTATAGATCCTGAACAAATGGATTGGAGGTCAGCTTGTGTGGGAGGGAACATTTTTGCTCCCAAACCATTACCTGGACAAAGATGCAGTCCCAACAACACAGAGACTGACCATCCCTGAGGGGTTAAAAAAAAAAAGGACAAAGGAAGAATTCACAGAAAGGAGAGAGAAAAAGAAGCTATTGGTTAAGAAGAGCCACCAACCTCACCTCCATTAATTCTGGTTGGTTGTGGCTCAAGAGGACTTTGGGCCTGAGGTGAATAACACTGTGGCTGCTGATAATTATTTGACGGAAAATACGGGGAGGTTGGGCTCCTTCTGCAGTCCCGTATACTAGAGAAAGTCTGTGAATGGGGAATTCCTCTTTGGAACGGGGAACAGCGAGTGAGCCGTGGCTGTGGAGGAGGCAGGTGGTCAAACTCTTCTTCCTCGTCCTCCAGGCTGTAGCGATCAAACTCCTGATCACTGCTTGCTCCTTTCTTGCCCGAATGAAGAGACACACTGGAGCTGTTTCGTGAGACAGATGCTGAAGTAGAAGCATAGTCTTGCCTTAGACCTGTAAAGTGATAAGGAAGGGTTCAGTGTACCAAACGGGTGAGAACATAAGTGATTTTACATTACACTTTCCATTCTTGCCTTGGATTTCCATTTCACAGTACTTTGAGAAGACACACGTGTGTGTTTCTCTGATGTTTGCAAGACACACGAAGTCACAACATAATCTTCCCCAACTAGATCTCAATGCTTTGGACTACAATTCCCATCATCCCAAGCCAGCATGATCAATAATTGTGCTGGCTGAGCACAGTAAGATGGTAGTCCAACACATTTGAAAGGCACCATGTTGAGGAATGTTGCCACAATACAGACAGATACTAGATGCAATTCAGTGGGAAGGAAATCCCTAAGACTGCAGCTGCGTACGCAGTCATTTTCATATGATGTTTGTTCTTATTTTCAGAATACAAAGTTACTAATAAAGGCACACCAGTATAGTTAAAATGTAATATGGCACTGTGTTCCCCTGGCTGGAGGATTAAGTAAAGAAACAAGACTATGCCAATTTACTATTTAATCAACATAATACTAATACTACTCCATAAACTAATTACAATGTATTAGTAAGAAGAATAGTTCATGCATCTAGATTCCCAGTGGAAGGACTTCTCTGTCGTGACATCTAGGCTATGGGATTCCTGGCTCCATAAGATCTAACTAGATCACTCCTTGCTATTTTATAAAAGCTGGGAAGCTCACAGACTACTCTTTGTAAGTGCCATCCTCTTCTCTCTTTTTTCAATTAGATCACTGGTAACCACATGCAAAATAAGTCACAATGACAAAAATGTAGAAAGTACGTTTTTGACTTTTTAGGCATTTCTCTAATAATACAGTATTTTCCATTCCTTTCACTGCTGACCTCTCCTCTGCAGTTTCTTACTGTGCTATCAGCATCCTTCTCAATGCCATTGGCTGGAGTGCTGTGATGTCACAGTAAGGTTGACTTTTGGAAAAAAATACTCTCTAGCTGTCATTAGATTAGTGACTCTGATGAAACAGGAGAGCCAGATAGCCCTGCTGAATGCTTGGGGTGGGAGGGAAACGCAATGGTATAAAATTGAATTCAAGGATACTTGAACAGCTTTTGTTAAGTTGACCTTCTTCGTTTTTCTCCATATGGCATGGGCTTTTGAATGACACCACTTGGTGTACAGTCTGTCAATGAAAGCAGACAGATAGCATTTTTTTATGTATGCCATTGGTCCACAACAACTCCCTTAGCCCCCTGCCTCATTAGTCTTCTTCTCTTCACAGTTCATCTGGTGTTAAACATGATATTTCTACTGAGCTACTCTTCCACACTAAGATAATTCATGCACATTATCAGGTCCAAGTATTTTTCCCAATGTGAAAGCAGATTTCAAGCAAACAAAAGTGTTGTGGGAGGAGCAAATGGAAGGAACAGCATACTCTCTTCTTGCAGTCGAGCCATGATCTGGACATCAGTGAGGTCTTGCAGTTTATATCCCATGGAGATTGAATCATCTTCCAGTTCAGAGGTACTCAGTTCACTGTCTATGGAGGACTGGGGGCTGAGAGGAGAGCTTCTAGAAAGGCAACCTGTTGAACAGCAACACAAAAACCTTAGGCATTAAACAAGATGTGTACACTGTTACTCTTGAAACAACACCCCAGGTTTATATATTCAAAGCTGCATCAGAACAGACCAGTATATTCAAAGCTACATTAGAATACCAACATATGGCGTTAAATTCTGTTGTCTCTTTTAAAATCATTATGTCATTTAAATAAAAAGCAGTGTCCAATCAGAAGGCAGTTCTCTTGAATTCCATAGGATTGGAGCCTATTATCAGAGTAGACATTTATAGTACTAAATTCTAAGTCTCTACATTCATTATTTAATTAGGTACACACACAAATCCTACATCACTGTGCTCCAAACTGATGCTGTAGTACGTCTCCCACCACCCCCAAACATTCTATATCTACGGCAGAGGGCATCCAACATCAGAGAGAAAGAAGATTGGCAGGCTTTAATTTACAATTCCATACACTGGGCAGATATATGGAAAAATAAAATCTTCCATATAGGCTCCCCTACTTATCTGATAGGTTAGAGACCAGAGCACTGTCAGAAAATGGAATTGGTTGAAGAATGGAACCCATACACTGTAACACGGTGGCATGAAGGACTTGGAGAGGCTCACTTGTTACCTACTGTGTGCACACTGCTTGCAAAGTCTCTCTACTGGCTTAGGACATTTTTTAATTCCCCTTTTAGCTTGCTTTGCAAGCAAGGCATGCATACAAGTGTTTCCATGCAAGCCTTTGTATGCAAGAAGAACTGATAAAAGAGCAGACCCCCCTCCCATCAAATTAATGCAATCTATCCTTAATTTGGAAGCATAAAAAGAGCAAGTCCAGATAACGGCATCAAAAGGTGGAGACTTGTTGTACAGATTGTATAGACGGGGCAGAATTTAAATTTCTGGAACTTGTGCTTAAACCACATACGCAATGGCTAGTGCACTGTTAATGAATTACAATGGCATAAATCAGACTTACACCATTAGAATTCACCTTTGGAGTCCTTGTATAGGTGAGAATTCTGTTCTAGTCTCATAGAAACCAAAATCCCACCAACCTACCTTGTAAGCAATGCAGCCCTCCAACAGTTATTTCTATGTTGTCAGAGAGAGAGGAGGATCAGCAGGGACATATCCAGCTATTTTCCTGTAGCTGGCATGCTGCAAGGATGTTATCTGCAGGGACCTACGGGGAGCCCTGGAGATATCTGCTAATCCCTGTGGCAGCACATCCAGTGAAAGGAAAATAGCAGGACTTGCTCTCCAACAACATGGAAAAGGCCATGTCTGGGGAGCCGCACTGCTTACAAAATGAGGGGTGTGTGTGTAACATCAGGAACATCTTTAAAAAAAAAACATGAAAAGGAAGAACACATGAACAGATGAACAGCTAAATCTCCCCATCTCATGTTTTATGTCATCTTGTCTTGCTCCAAACACTTTGCACTTCTGCTTGGTTCATTTCTAGTATCTGAGCTGGACTCTCAAAGAGTGCTCCAAGCCAAGACCAGCTCCAGTTGGGAAAACCCCTACCAAAATGTCTTCCAGTGTCCCCATATCCCACTTCTACAGCATGCCCCCGAACAGACTTATCACTCAGCAGTGCTACTAGTGAAGTAGGTGCCTGAATGTTTGTACAATGCCACCCTATGGTGCTATTCTGGGTTTTTGTGAAGGTATAGGGCTGGAGGGTCCAGCTTGAGCATTGGTGAATGTTCCCAGGCTTCCCTTGACTGTACCACGAGGGGTTGCCATTGGCTCCATTCAAACAACAGGGTGCTGAGAAATGAGTGTAGTGTAGTGTGTGTGTGTGTGTGTATGTGTGTGTCTGTGTGTAGGAGGGGTTTAGCTTCCCTTACCCATTCGCTTGTCTTCATGTAAATTTATACTATACATATGAGCTTTAAATATGAGTTTAGTAAGCCAAAAGGTTAAATATCTAAACACATGACCAAACTGAAGAAGAACTGACTCTAGGCCTTATATTACAGTGTTATGTTAGTGAAAAAGCAAGCATTACCTGTTCTTTCAGGTGTTAATATTGCTTTACTGAAGGTTTTAGAGAAGGCAGGGGTGTTAAAGCCATTGCTATATGGAGTGAGCCTTGCAACAGGGCTATAGGGGAAAGCCAAGGAAACAGATGAAGAGAAGAGACTCCGCCATCGACTAGCTGTTAATGGACACAGAAAAGAAAGATGTCAGATTATGTTTAGCAACAGAATCTTTCTCTATTAGGAAGGAGGCATCTAGGGTTGGGGTGACAGGTGGCTCCCACATTAATGCAGCAACAAATCTGCTCTTGGGATTTGGTCTGAACTTTAAAGTATCTGTTTGAGATGCAGAACTCTATACCACAAATTAGTTTAAAGTTCTGGCTAAAATCCAGAATGGATTCACTGGCATGGGATTCTCCAACTGGTTGGGGTAAGGAGACTACAACTAACAACGCAGTCCTACAAATGTCACTGGACCCATTCACACTACTGAATTATAGCATTATTATTCCACTTTAGTTGCCAAGGTTCTGTCTTATAGAATCCTAGGGTTTGCAGTTTGGTTGGGCACTAGAGGTGGATTGTGGCTGAGAATTCTAAATGCCCCTCTCTCACCTGCAATTTTCAGGATTCCATAGGATGGATCCAAGGCAGTTAAAAGAGGAATGATAGTGCTGTAATTCTGTAGTATGAATGGGCCTACTGTTTACTCAGAAGTAAGCCCCATACTGTCCACTGGAAATGGGTAGGGGATTGCAGCTTGAGGTTGCAATCTTACATACACGTGCCTGAGAATATATGCCACTGAATTCCATGGGACTGACTTCTGAATAAACAAGGATAGGAATGTGCTGTCAGCTGCTGAAAATGCAGGAGGGAAAAACAGCCAGTGTTGGGAAATAAAAATAAAGCAAGAGCAAAGATGTACATCTTTAGCAGAAGGATGGCTCCAGAATGGAGTATTTTAACATCTTCTTCTTTTGCATCCAATATATATTTGCATCCAATATTGATGATGTTAGCCACATTAAGTCTGGAGATGCAGGATACATTTTTAAAATGTAATTGAATATAACCAAGGAAAGATAAGATTCTGAAAGCAATTTGGTTATGGAAAAATGCTGGAAGCAACTAATACACATTTTACAGAATGGTAAAACTAAACGTAAACATTCATATTTGTTTATAGAGTTCAAGTATTGTGCTTATTGTAACATGGTTATTTTTGGTATTTTGTCAGTTTATTACTGTATTTCAGATTGTAACAATATTTTTCCCTAACAGTCTGGACTATCTTTATTTTGACATTTTTCTATATTGGTAAGGAAAAAAAAGATATTGTATGTTTTTCCAGTTGTTAATCTTTTTCGTTGTAATGTTTTAATTATTTTTCATTAAGTCAATTTTAAATAACACATGAAATAAGTGGAACTAGAGCATCTATCCTTAGGCTCCTATGCCTACTATACGATCAATATTAGTTTCTTTTAAAAAATAAGAACAGAATATTAGGAGGTTTGGTTAATTAGGACATAACTGAGCTGAGAGTTAAGCTACAGGACAGTACAGACGCACTCATCAAGTGCTAAAAACAAACTTAATCCCCTTCATAAGCTTTTAAGCCACCAGACATAAATATTTCTTCCATTTACCAACATGAAATTCCAAGTTACATAAGCATGAATATTTTTAATGCACATTTGCACTCTTGGGGACAGGGATCTTGCATTTACACCACAGTCACATCTATAAAATAACAGGACAAAGCTTATGGTGCATACAAAAAATATTTTTCAGAATATGTTTTTTAAGGAAAATATAAACTTTCTCTTTGCATCATAAATGACGTTTAAAGTATAGTTCAGAAAACGAAGAACTGGTGTGAGTAGTGGTTATAGTACTGAACTAGCAGCAGGCAGAGGTTGGAGGTAACTAATTATTAATCACCAGCAATTAATTCCTTTCCCCCAATAATGAGGACCTAATTTACTGGACTGGTTTGTTGAAACTAAAATTGAGAGAAAGGAAAGCCACAGAGATTTGGGCTTTTGTGGAGAAAGAGCAAGATGTAATTAAAACAAAACAAAACAAAAGAAAGCAGGCACAAGCAACCTCTCTATTGACAGGGTCAAATCTATTCTCCAGGGAGTGGTCCAGAAGTTAGATTCACACACCCACAGTCACACAGATCAAAACCCCAGACATATCATCAGTTTCTATAAGACTGTCAAACAGGACTCCAGCACATGAATCCCCAACAGAGATATAACATTCCACATATGCAAACCTGATTGTTTTACAAATTAAAAACTTTAAAACTACATACCTACCCACATACATAACAAGAGACACTGAACCTATAAGCAGACCTTTTGATTACATCTCCATTAAAATTCATCTGGGTTCTAAGTAGCCTCAAATAGTTTTACTACTGAGATCACTACCTGGCCATCCCCAAACAAAAACAAAATAAAATCAACACTATAAATAGGTAATAAAAACAATGATCTGCTTCACTGCCCCAATATGTTTGGCAACTGATACAGTTTTTGTGTATGAAATGGTGAAATGGCATGTTCTGCTTTGCCTCACGCAGCAAAATACCTTGCTCTGTCCCTCAAAACAAGGCAGTCTCTTTTGGCTTTGAAAATAGGGTAATGTTTTCACATCTTGGTCACAAATTGTGCAGTTCTGAGGCTCTACTAAAATCAAGCTGGATCTATAACGACACTAACTTTAATAACTGAATGAATTATTCAAGTATGTCAACAGAAAATTTATTTTGAGAGCAAGAAATTGGCTCTTATTTGAGAAGAAAACTCAAGAAAAGCCAAAACATTAGCCCTGTAATTTAAAAGCCATTGCTAACATTTTGTACTTCCCATTGTAATTCATCAGTGAATAGCAAAAAAAGAAAAATATGACCTTAAAGGGGCCTTTGTGATTCTACTTTGACAGAAGATCCACTTTTGTAACAGTCTGATAGTTTGCCAAGGCCAATTAATGGCCTGCATGCTGTCACCCACAGATGCGCTCAACCACACATGTATAAGCGGCATTCATTGGTTTGCCACAATAACTACAGTGACAAGAAGACCCATTCTAAACAAAGCATCTTGTTATTGCAGCTGGGACTGTCAGAACCATGTCAGTAAGAGATCTGTATTTGTGGCAAAGGAAATGGAAGGGAGGTGTGAATATATTCTGGAACCATCAGCTGCTCTTGAGAGAGGTGCGAGACTTGGTTTTTGCCTTGAATATTCTGAACAGGAGGGGTGGGGTTTGCCCTCCTTGTAAGTGCAACACAGACAATGTGATGGTCTCTCGGCCCAGGAGTACCCCCCCCCCCGTTCTCTCTCTCTCTGACCAATTTCCAAGTTTATGTAATGTAACAATAACAATCCCTGTCAAAAAAAATTCAGTGGGGCCATGTACTAGATATCCATGCCAAAGGCACAAATTTCTCTGCTTTGATAATAAGAGTGGCTGCACTGGTAATCTTGCTCATGACCTCCTCCGTGAACTGTGGTGAGGTACAGTTAAATGCTGTCTTATCATTTATTTAGAAAGCTCTCAAAGACCACATTGCTCCTGTATCGTATACAGCTTTCAGTCCCTCTTAAACATGTTCACTGAGCCATGGCCCCAAGGAACCCATCCATCTCAGAGGTCATCCAGAATGTGGCCCTTACTTTCTCAGGCAGCTGGGAGTGTTGCAGTTTCATGACCCACCAAACAAAGATGGTCTGAGGGGTAGGGGAAAGTCCAAACATTTGTCCAGGTTGCAAAAGAAGTAGTGGGTTTGGACCTGCCAAAACCCACTAGATCAGAGGGCACTGAACACTTTGCTTACTTTGTGCCCAAGTGTTGGTTGGTATGGAGCTTGACTGTCTAGAGGTGTGTGACATACAGGCTAGACATGCCCTCTTTGCCAGTTTTGTCTATGTTGGCCTGGTAGGCTATCCCAGAGAGCTGCCTGGGCAGTTACATATGCTTTTCCTCCATGAGAGAGTCTCAGCCTCAGAGGAAGGCAAAAGTAAAGCCCCTCTGAATAAACCTTGCCAAGAAAACCCATTAACAGGCTTGCCTTCAGGTCAAGATAAGTTAGAAATGACTTGAAGGAACACAACAACAAAGAGAGAAGAATTTTCAAAGTGACTGTAAATGTTAGAATGATAAATGTTATAGGGAGTGCTTTGACCTATGTCAATCCATAGTTAGCATGCCAACCTATAGAACCCATGCTGGCTAGGGGCCTCTGGGAATTGTAATCCAAAAAGTAACTTTTCCAAGATCTGGTAAACTATGTTCTGAGGTAAGATGACAAAATGTTCTTTTAGTCCAGTGGTTGACAAAGTGTGGCTCTCCAAATGACGTGGACCACAGATTCCAGCAGCCTTAGCCAGCATAGCCAATGATGACAAATGCTGAGAGCTGCCATCCAACACCATCTTGAAGCCTCACTTTCTCTATCCCTTCTTTTGTCTCTCCCTCCACCCACCACCTTTATGGGTTTTTTTCCCCAGAGGACAGCTTATAAATATGCGTAGTTACCTACAGATTTTATAGCTTCAACGTGGCTGAGGAATTGAGGAACTATCCAGACAGGCAGATATGGTCTTGGAAAGCACCAGCAAGATCTCCTTAGGTGACAGACAGCTTTCACTTTAGAGCTGTTCAACTCCATGGTCACAGAAAATGGCATAAACCAGAATTATTAAGGCCATTTCTGCACTAGACTGTTACAGTGCTATTATTCCACTTTCAACATCCTATGGAATCCTCAAAGGCCCCTCCCTAAACTGCAAACCCCAGAATTCCACAGGACATTGAAAGTGGAATAACAGCACTATAACTGTCTAGTGCGGCAATGGCCTAAGTTTAGATGTAACAGGGAATCTCTGTGTTTGGGAAAGGTTACTTTTGGGACTACAGCTCCTAGAGTTCTCCAGCCTAGCTTGGTAAATCTAAGAGCTGTTATCCAAAACAGAAATTTTCCAAGCTCTCCAGGAAACTACACATAATCCAAACTGTAGTTAGCAAACTAATTTCATATCATGGTTTCAAATCTTGTTGTGTTGGTATCAAAACATATTTAGGAAGCAGGTTTGATTTACAAAGTTGAACCATGGGTTGGGAAATGTATGGTCTTTCACATGTGTCTTGAATAGAGACCCCTAGGCAGCCCACCATTGGTAGGAAGATGCAGTTCAACCACATCTAGAGTCCAGAAATGGGGGAATGATGTGGGCTACATTTCAATCCAACCATGGTTTAGCTACGTAAGCCACAATTCTTTCAAAATGACCCACTGAGTGCTGCCAGAAGTACATCCAGATACACCCACAGCTTAGCACTGGTTGCAATTACTGTATACCAAAATGTTCTGTTGCTATAATCTATATCCATAATAAAGAAGACCATTCTTAAGCCTTTGGACACTGAGACTCAATTAGTCACTGCAAAAAAGAATGAAAGCCAAGCCATATTTCCACTATATTTTTGATAATTTTTCATGTGAACTGATGGGGCAGTTGAAGCACGGAAGCTTAAGAATGAAGTATAACTTACAAAGATGCTTGGCTGCGACAGAAACAAGCTGGAAAAGATCAAGAGTCTATACGACAAGTGTCCCATATTATCTAATTCTTACGAAGAGTCATTTCTCTGAGAGACCTCTAATCACACTGCAGCATTTGTATAGGCTGCCCACACATATTATTCCTTGATAAATGTGTCACCCAAATAATTACTATATTTGTTCAAGAGTCAGGCAAAACAGAAAAAAGAGGATGATTACGAGAAAGGCTGGGAGCAGGGAGAGTTTGACCAGTAAAGATACTCTCTGCTAAATCAAAGCCAATATGAAATGCAGAATGAAGCTTAAATACTTGCAAGCTACACCAATCCACAGGATTTTATTTGTTTAATACAAATGTGGGGAAAATTTTGTTTGTGGGCTGCCTGTGGCCCCTGGATTACTGTTTTTTAATCCTTCTCAAAGCTCCTCAAGACATCCCCAAAGGTCCTGATCCTTTTCGCCACTGTTTTGTAATTTGCATCCAAGGCCTTTTCTGCACGACCACACTCTTCTGCATCATTGCACTTCGATTCTGTGTCCAGAAGGGAGTGCATCAGCAATGTTCCCCTCCGCACCTGCTTGCTCACTGCAGAAGGAAGAGCAATGGCCCTGCCTCTTCCTTCCGCAGCACAGCTGGGCACTTTCCATTGCTACGCTGGGGCAGGAAGTGTCACAATCATGCTTCCACGGCTTCTGCATGGTGGTAAGTACAGGAGCACCATGCAATGGGAGGTGTAAAACAGATTTTTTTCCCATTTTTGAAATACCACGTCAGTGCAATGCTTTGTGACGGGATGGCAGTGGAATGGTGACCTGTCGACTGCTGCCATTCCATTGTAGAAGCAGCTCAGCGACAACATGCAGAAATGGCCCTGCTTTGGGACACTGTGCCCCTCACTACTGGCCAAAGGCCAAACTAGAAGTGGTATTACATTCAGCTAACTGCAGAGGGAGTGACACTGTGGCCGTGATTGTGCAGGACCAAAGGTTCAGCAGTCCTTCACAACTGCCCATTCAAGTTGTCTGTAACAAACATAAGAACACTCCTAGAGACTGGTGAGGAGTTTTCACAATTGGAATAAGAACCCATACTGCATAATACAAGTAGAAAAGTTGAGCCTAATTATGAAAGCTCACACATGCAATGTAACAAACTGGGACACATTTGCCCATTTAACAGGTGGGGAACACTAAGAAGTATCTCATCCAAGACAACTAAATAAGTATACGGCAGCAAATGAGGAGGGTGAATGAAAAATATCAGTTAAATAAGTAAAGGAATGTGAACATGGATTTCAGATGCCCTTGGCCTTAATACCAAATTGGCAGTACACTTTTGAAATACCTGTTTCAATTCAGATTCTTTTGCGTGTTATGTGTGTTCAAAGTTGATCCTATCTTACTGTGTTCATTGTTGTTGTTTTTAAATGTCAGGGGTTTCATAACTTTGGTAATGAACTCATCAGCCACCTTGCTAGCAATAGGAAAAATATGCCATCAGCACAAATCCACAGTTCTATTGCTTCTCTCACATTTACAGTCACTTCACATATATCACTATCTTTAATTGCTCTTGGGTCTGTCTGTCTGGGACTTGCTGTCTCTTCTGTTGCTTTCACATTTTAAAAAAGTGGATCCAAGGAAATGTCAGTACAGACCATTGCTCACTACAACATCCAAAGCTTGGAACATTGCTTTAAAAAGCAATTTTGTGTTTATGCACCTTCAACTTGCTTGAATTTAATAAGGTTTTCTTAGGCAAGGACTACTCAGAGGTGATTTTGCCAGTTCTTTCCTCTAAAATACAACCAACAACACCTAGTATCCACTGACAGTCTCCCACCGGCTTTACAGGATCTCAGGCAAAAATCCCTCACATCATTTGCAATTTTCTCTTTTTACCAGTAGGCAGGTAACTGAACTATACATCTGCTGCATGAATATACACTGCATTAGCTTGTGTTTCTGAAAGTGGGTTTTCATCGGTAAGAGTAAGTGTGGAAAGATAAGCCTAGACAACCACTGATAATTAGTAATTCTGGCAAAACCAGCATACACTTTTTACTTGGGGCTAACAGGAGTCACCAAACAGGAATCCTGATATGCTAGTTACATTCCTTTATGCCACTCCACTCCACTGACATTTGCAATTCCAGTTTCAAGCTGTTTGCTGGGTCTGATGAAAATGCCCTGTTATATAACCCTGTACTGCATTCTATACAAAACAACTTGACACAGGAACTATATGTAACACAGACCTGCAGCCAAATGTCTTGGCAATTATTTCAAATCAATATGTGAAATTCAGTTTCTCTGACCTCCAAAGCTTCCTTGCCTTTTCATCCCTTTCCCACAAATAGCACATAGTTCTTCCTATCCCCAGGTCTTATGTAAGAGAGCTTGCTTTGCATGTCATTCTCCTTGAGCTGCCTTTTCCAAACTCTAACCAATCCATTCCTCCTCTCCAAAGTTTCTTGTTTACAGGACCAGCTCTCCAACTAAGCAGAGTGAGGCATCCGCCTCAAGCAGTAAAGTACCAGAATGGGTGGACTGTGTATAGAACAATGCCTATTACTATTATTCTGGAAAGCCCTGGTGCCCAGAGTCAGCTTGGCCTGGCTCTGAGGATATTCCCAGGGCATCCAGTCCACAATGCCAAACTCTGAGGAAGGAACCATTAAAACCAAGCATTAGGCCTATGGAGAGCAGCACCGGCTGCTTTGTGTGACTAGCACTGGTCTCTACAATCTGCTCACCCTCTGTCTTGCTCTGAGACAACACGTGCTGGCAATGGTAATGGGTAGGATGGGTTGGCAGTTCTCACCCCACCTTAGGCAGGAGGAGAGTTTGGACTACCACGGCCTGTCTGTCAGTACATTGCTTACTTTGTTCTTCTTCTTGATGGTCTTCTGCTTGTGCTTGTTTCTTAGCGTTCCTGACCCTTATTCCTAAAGCTTCTGACTGCTGAACCTTCAGGTCACTCAGGACACAAACCCTCCTGCTTTCCCTTTCCTGAATACAACACTTGGTCCTTCCTGAGTCAAGACACCATGGAAAGCTGCTCCACCCAAACTATCCTTTAGCCTCCCTCACAACTTTGTGAATGCTCTGTTGAAGTCAGGAAAAGAGTTTCTACCTCAACACAGAAAGAACTTCCTGAAGGTAAGAGCTGTTTGATGGTAGAATATGCTACTTTAGAGTGTGGTAGAGCCATCTTTTTTTGGTGGTCTTTAAACAGAGACTAGATGGCCATCTCTCAAGAGTGCTTTGATTGTGTATTTCTGCATGGCAGGAGATTGGAGTGGATGGCCCCTATGGTCTCTTCCAGCTCTATGATTCTATGATTCATTTGCTGAGGGTCAAAGAAAGGAACGTTGGCTCACTGGCAATGAACAGGCTATTGTGTACATTCTGATAGACATACAAAAGGCTGGCCACACATTCAAAGCATATACTTTTACCACAGGAGCTCTTTTCAGGGCACAGATGGTACTATTTAGTACAGCAAGGGCTCAGAGGTTTGAAGTTTTCATCATCATCGTCGTCGTCGTCGTCGTTGTCGTCGTCATTTTTTTATAGAGTGCCATCAATGTACATGGTGCTTTACAAGTAAGCAACCAAAAACAGTGGGTTCTGCCAAAGCTGTACAATCTAATTGTATAATCTAAAATGTACACACACACACAGATGGAAGGAAGGAGGTAGTAAAAATATAAAACTATAAAACAGAATTGTAAAACCAATTATCCAGATAAAATATAAAAAATCCAATATGAAGCAAACTGAAAAATACATATAATCTTCCAGTTCTGGTGTGAGGAAGGGAGGCACGAATCTCGGGTGCGCTGCCTGAGCTTCGTGGCGGACGCGGTTCGTCAAGCCTAAATTTTTTTGGTTTTTTTTGGCTTGACTTGTCTGCACACCAGGGAGATGTGCAGCAAGGACTGCCAACCAGCGCAACGCCAGCCGTTCTCCTGGAAGGCTTGGTTTACCCCCTTGCCTGTACGAGGCGGCTGTAGCGGCTGCCTTCAGCAGGCATCTGTGCCCACACGGGGCGGGTTACCGCCCCATCCCTACCACCGGACCTCACCCAATTCTCTGGTCAGTAGAGATTTGAATGTTTTCTCATTCTGGTGTGGTTTCTTTTTTTTTTCCTTTCCGATTCTTGACTGTGTAGTCACGGGCGCGGGGGAACTGATAGACATAAATAGATCGCGCGCAGTGACAAATGTACAATGGGTGGACCCCATGCAGAGTCAGCTTTCCCCCCTCCGTACATTTGGCTGTGTTGCTTGCTCCAGAGGAGCTGAAGAGCACTGAGGAACCCCAAAGCCGAAATACTTAAAGACTGAGGGGTACAAGGTGCTGAATTTGGCTAAGGGCTGAGGAGGAAAAGGAATTAAAGAGGAATGAAAGAAAGAGGCGAGAGACAGGGAGCCGAAAGAGCAAAAGGAACAAGGAGGACAACAGGAGAAACGAGCAACGATGAGTGAGACTGAGCAAAGGAGTAAGGAGTAAGGAACAAGGAGTAAGGAGGCACCAAGAGAAAAGTAAGCAAGGAGTTAAAGGGTACGCAGAGCCAAAGACCAAGGAACACAAAACCGAAGACCAAAGAACGCGGAGGAACAAGAACAAGAACACATGGAGTAAGAGAATAAGGAATGAGGAACGAAGGGACGAGGTGCCTAAAACAAGAGAGAGAAGGGAGGCTGGTGTGGATATTTTGATTGAATATTGAATATTGATAGTTAATTCCTCCTTCTCTCTTCTACCTCTCTGTCTTCATTTCTATCTTCCTACTTCCTAACTATTTATGTTTTTACCAACAACTGCTT